>WAAB01006862.1:189327-342293 GCA_013389865.1 Piaya cayana
AGGAAGACCACATCCACAGCCTTTCCCTCGTCCAGCAGCCAAGTCACTTTGTCATAGAAGGCGATCAGATTAGTTTGGCAGGACCTGCCTTTTTTAAACCCGTGTTGACTGGGCCTGATCACCCAGTCCTCTTGCAAGTGCTTCATGATAGCACTCAAGATCACCTGTTCCATGACTTTCCCTGGCACTGAGGCCTTGCTAAAATGTTTTTCCCTGTGTTTCTTAAAAGCCCCCTTTAAGTATTGAAATGTCACAATAAAGTTTCCTTGATGTCAAATTAGAAGTTCAGATTAGATATCAGGAAAAAGTTCTTCACTGAAATGGTTCTCAGACACTGGTAGAGGCTGCTCAGGGAGGTAGGCAGAGGAGTCTTCATCTCTGGAGGTGTTTCTCAAGACAGGTAGATAAGGTGCTCAGGGACCTGGTTTAGTTCTGAACTAGTATGGTTGGACTCAGTGATCTCAAAGATCTCTTCCAACCAAACAATTCTATGATTCTATGGACCCATGGCAACAAGTCCATGCCTTTTCTGTGATATGGAAGTCTATAGATGTCTATAGATGATCCCTACTCCCAGCAGCTCCAGCAGAGATCTCTCTCCCTTCTACAAATACGAAATAGCAGCAATTTAAGTAATGAGATGGGGAAGGACTTTTTACAAGGGCACGTAGTTATAGAACACGGGGCAATGGCTTTAAATAGGAATCGGAAAGATTTAGATTAGGCACTAGGAAGAAATGTTTTCCCGTGAAAGCAGGCAGACCCTGGCCCAGGTTGCTCAGAGCAGGGGTGGCTGCCCCATCCCTGGAGGTGTTCAAAGCCAGGTTGGATGGGGCTTGGAGCAACATGGTCCAGTGGGAGGTGTCCCTGCCCATGGCAGGTGGGTTGGAACTGGGTGGGCTTTGAATTCCCTTCCAACCCAAACTATTCTGTGAGTCAACCTGTCTCAAAAATCATCTTTATCTTACAGGAGCCAACCTCAGAGCTTCCTTTGTCACCTCTGGAGATAAAACCAAATCAGTAATGATCCTTTTTAGGTAGTTCTTAATCTTAACGGCATATATTGTCCAACCAGGACCCAGAATCCCAAACAAGAGAACCTCTCCCTGCCCTGGGGCAGCACTGGATGGGTGTGTGGAGCCACCTTTGTCACTTCTGAAAGTAAAACCGGATGAGTCACGGTCCTTTTTAGGCAGTCTGTCAGTTTAATGGCATATTTTGTCCAACCATGATCCAGAATCCCAAACAGACCAATCTCACCCTGCCCTGAGGCATCACTTGGGGGTGGGGGTGGGGGGGCGCGTTTTGGTGATGCCCGGTGCATGGGGGAACGACCGGGAGCGCGAAAGCAAGGAGTCGACGGGAGGGAACGGGAAGGAAGAGAAAACGACGCGAGGGAAGGGCAGGGAGCGGAAGGGACGCGAAGGAGGGAGCGAACCCTGCCCTCTGCCCTCTGACCGCCGGCAGCCATGGGGAAGGCGGAAGCGTCGGCGCCGGCGCGAGGCTGAGCTGGGCGGGAGGCGGCGGGCGGGGGGCAGCGCGGCCTCCGCACCCCGAGGGGCCCCGCGGGGCGGCCTGAGGCGCTGCTGCAGCCCCCGGGCATGCGGGGGGGCGGGCGGCCGCCGCGGGGGCTGCGCTGAGCCGGGGAGGACCTCGCCCGGCCCTCCGCCGCTGCCCCCGCTGCGCTGCCCCGAGCGAGAGGCAGCACGGGGCTCGCAGGTGCTGCTGCCATCTCCAGAGGTGCTGCTGGAGCTGGGACAAGGACCTCGCTGCCCCTAGGCAGGGGCTGGAAGGCTCCACAGAGCTCGCAAGTGCTGCTGCGATCTCCAGAGGTGCTGCTGGAGCTGGGACAAGGACCTCACTGTCCTGAGGCAGGGCCTGGAAGGCTCCACAGAGCTTGCAGGTGCTGCTGCGATCTCCAAAGGTGATGCTGGAGCTGGGACAAGGACCTCACTGAGCCTCTGGAAGGGCCCACACCTCACTCCCCTCTGGCAGGAGCTGGAAGGCTTCATAGAGCTTGCAATTGCTCTCTGGCAGGAGCTGGAATGTGTCATAGAGCTTGCAGTTGCTGCTGCAATCTTCAAAGGTGATGCTGGAGCTGGGAGAAGGACCACGCTGAGCCTCCGTAAGTGCCCCCACCTCACTGCCTGCTGGCAGGAGCCAGAAGGCTTCATAGAGCTTGCAATTGCCACTGCAATCTCCAGAAGTGATGGTGGACCCAGGAGAAGGACCTCACTGAACCCCTGGCAGTGCCCCTGCTGTCATTGCTCTTAGGCAGGAGCTGGAAGGTGTCACAGAGCCTATAGTTGCTGCTGCAATCTCCAGAGGTGATGCTGGAGCTGGGACAAGGACCTCACTGCCTTTAGGCAGGAGTTGCAAGGCATCATAGAGCTCGTCATTGCTTTTGCAGTTTCCAAAGCTGCTGCTGGAGCTGGGAGAAGGACCACACTGAGCCTCTGGAAATGCCCCCACCTCATTGCCCTTAGCCAGGAGCTGGAAGGTGTCACAGACCCTGCAGTTACTGCTGTCATCTCCAAAGGTGATGCTGGAGCTGGGAGAAGGATCCTGCTGTCGTTAGGCAGGAGCTGGAAGGTGTTACAGACCTTGTCATTGCTGTTATCTCCAAAAGTGATGCTGGAGCCAGGAGAAGGACCACACTGAGCCCGTGAGGTGCACCCTCATCACTGCTCTTCAGCAGGAGCTGGAAGGCTTCACCAATCTTGTAATTGCTGTTGCAATCTCCAAAGAGTATGCTGGAAGCAGCAGAAGGACCACGCTGAGCCCCTAGCAGGTGACTCCAACCTCAGTGCCCTTAGGCAGGAGCTGGAAGGCTTCACAGAGCTTGCGGTTTGTTATTACTGTCACAGTCTCCAAAGATGATGCTGGCAGAGCAAACCCAGAAGTGGTTCCCAACTCATGTGCAAGTGACAGTCCTTCAAGCCAAAGGTCTGAAGCCCAAAGGTAAAAATGGCAGCAACGATGCCTACACCATCATTCAGCTGGGCAAAGAGAAGTACTCCACCTCTGTGGCTGAGAAGACCCTGGATCCCGTCTGGAAGGAAGAGGCCTCCTTTGAGCTCCCTGGATTACTCATGCAGGAGAATCCAGAAAAATACATCCTGTACCTGATTGTCATGCACAGGTCTCTGGTGGGGCTGGACAAGTTTCTGGGACAGGTGGCAATAAGCCTGAATGATGTATTTGAGGACAAGGAAAGGAGGAAAACGGAGTAAGTGGTGGTTGTTGGTTTTATTCATTATGATTTGTGTTCCTTGTATGGTTAACACTTGTTGGGGGTCAATAAGTGGCCTTATTATTTGTGTGCTTTGAAAGGAAATTAGGAAGAAGAAATGCTTTCCTGTGATTGTGAGGAGGTGCTGGTACCGGTTGACCAGAGGAGTCATGGATGCCTAATATAGGAAGGACATGGATCTAATAGAGTGAGTCCAGAAGAGGCCACAGAGATGACTTGAGGGCTGGAGCACCTCCCATACGAAGACAAATTAAAAGAGTTGGGGTTGTTCAGCCTGGAGAAGAGAAGGCTCCAAGGAGACCTTAGAGCAGCTTCCAGTACTTAAAGGCGCTCCAGGAAAGCTGGGGAGGGACTCTTGATCAGGGAGTGCAGAGATAGGATGAGGGGGAATCGTTTAAAGCTGAGAGAGGGAAGATTGAGATGAGATTTTCAGAAGAAATGTTTTGCTGTGAGCATTGGGAGGCCCTGGCCCAGGTTGCCTGGGGAAGTAGTGACTACCCCATCCCTGGAGGTGTCCAGGGCCGGGTTGGATGGGGCTTGGAGCAACCTGATCCAGTGGGAGGTGTCCCTGCCCATGGCAGGGGGTGGAACTTGATGGGCCTTAAGATCCCTTCCTACCCAAACTGCTCCATGATTCTCTGATATGTTCAAAGCCGCTAACATACACAGTTATGTCATTGCAGCCTGACATCTTCTAGAGAGAAGTTTACTGTAATCACAGTGGTCATCCTGTGCAGGGGAGGACTGTCAATAACTTTAGTATCATGTGACAAGTTCTTGTGAACAACATGAACTCATTACAGTGTGTTTTTATGATGATTTTCCCCCGTTCTACTCAGGGTCATATCCCCAAGCAACTCCTACCACAGTCTGAACCATGCATGAGACTCAGGCTCCCTCAAAGCCTGGTGGCATTCTCTTTAAAAATGTGTTCTTTCAATTGCAGCAACCAAGGTCATTGACCACCAAAACGTAAATATAAAATATTTAATGAGCTGTGTCCTAATGAAGTCTTACAGGAGCAGCAGGTCTTGTCTGATCCTGATTAGTCTTAGGCTGTGATCCTGTATTCTGCTCTGTACAGCCCTTCTCAACAGAGAAGACAAGAGAAATTTCTGCTGTTGTAGTAGCCTCTATCTTTGACTGCATAAGCCTTTATCAAGTAAAATTACCGTAATTGCCATTGCCAGCAAAAAAATAAAGAAGAGTATAAGCATCACAGCAGTTTATTAGACTGAACTGCAGTCATATCTAATTCTATGGGTTCTTCAACTAAATCAGTAAAATTGTTTACAATTTCTAATTAGGACGTGGTTGCATGAAGGTGTTTGGTACCAGTATAATTTATCCTCCAGAGTGTATAGGAATAAAGTGTAGGTGTAGGTCTAGTGAAGGAATGCCTGTGGGTACACGATCTGTGTTTGGTTTAGCTATACTTCATGCCCATGACTACACGATTTGTGTTTGTTTTAGCTCTACTTGTCCCACAGATGTAGTCCCAAGAACAAGCTAGCTACGTGTAGGCAGTGACGTATGAGCACTGACCATCTTTTTGCAGTCGTTTAAAAAGCTTTTTCCCCCAGAGGCATTTCCCTCTCCAGTGTCTCTCCTGTAGAGTGGGAGGGCTCCTGTACCCAAATCTCAGTTGTTAGAGTTTGATAATTCTGTTAGTGATGGTGGAACTATGGTGAGATGTTGGACCTTGCATTAAAGTGATGCAGAGGCTGCTGTGTGGTTTTGTCCCTGACTGCACTGGGGAGGCATTGACCTCCCGAGGAGTCTGAGCAGGCAGTTGAAGGTGAAAATCAGGACAGCAACACCAGCCAGGTCTTGTGGAACCGATGGCTGTTTCTGCAGAAAGTATCTCAAAACCTGGCCCTGCTTCTTTGTGGTGGCTGAGGTTGAAGGAGCATCAAAATCAAAGCTGTCTCTGCTCTAGCGGGATTTTCGGGGGGTAAATTAATTTATTTTTTGCAAACCAGTATGCTTATGAACCATGTGACAGGAAAGAATGTGTCCTTACAGAATCTCTTCTGGGTTCATGGTCTGAAGTGTTATTAATTGCTTCTATTTCTAAGGACAAACAAGTTATCCTCATACATGGTGTAGCCTGTAGCCTTAGGGTCTTAATTTCTATTTACACTTGATTCAAGAAGTTTCAGTGCTCTTTAGAGATGCATTTTAAACATTCTTTAATCATCAGTTGTAATTATTTCAGAAGTCAGTAGGCAACTGCCTTAGTTTAAACACTTTGCTGCTCTGCAGAAAGAGCATAATGAATGAAGCATAAACGGTACTAACTGTAAAATGTTTGTAAAACCAGGTGGCAACATATTCAGAAACTGGCGGAAAATATGTTATTCATGTATTACTGTAAGTAACAAAACCTGTTTTCCCTTTGAGGAATTATCCACTTTTGCACCAATTTTACTAAGAGTAGTATTGGGGTCTGACAAAATTATTGCAAAAACATGTAAGCAATTACCAATTGCTGAAGCCTGCTAGTTAAACATTCAGGTCTCTTCAGCATTTTTATGTGAAGTTGTGCTTAGCAGGGCTTCCTAAGTCGTTTTTATTTTTTCTTTTCTTTCTCTGAAGTGTGAGAGAGGAACATACTGCATAAACACGTGTTGATGCTTCCCTACGCCAACACTGAGTTTCCCAGGGTTCCCCAAGAAAGCAGCGTTCTACCTGCAAGTGGCACTGCTGAGATGGGGGCCTGCGGGAGAGTTTTACAGATAGCCTAAGTCCTGTTTTCAGAAGTTACTTGAGCATTTAAGATTGCAAATCTTATTTTAAAAACAGCCATACTTTTAACAGTCTTGTAGAAGTGCAGATAGTGGGACTTTAGGCAGCACTTACTTGCTTAATGCTGATTTAAATTCTTATGAGACAGGAGCCACTGGAAGTCCCCTTTTCCTCTAGTACCTTTATATGCTTAGAAACCTAGAAAATGCCCTTTTGAAAAAAAAAAAATCATAGTCCTTGAGTGTTTAGATGTTTTTGAGAAGTTATGGTTGTCCACTTGCATGCCTTCATGGGATGCGGGTGTGCTGTTGCTGTCTCCCTTAAGCATCTGTTGGAGACACGGATGCAGTATTTGTACACGAATGTGAGAGAAGGGCAAGCTTTCAAGGATATTTGCAAATGGGACTCAAACAAAACACCCTTTCTTATTCTCTTTTTCATTAAATCCTTTTTGATACAAGATATGCCTAGCGCTGTGTTGGCAATAAGCTAAGGGTAATATGTTTGGACCCGAAGACCTTCTAACTGTGACTGTGGTGTGGGAACTGAGATACCCAGTGCCTTTCAAAACCAAGTGCAGTGTCTTTATTAACAAAGCATTCTGATGGTTGAAAGCTACATTCATTGTTTCAGAAACACTAATCTGTTTTATAAAGCAATGTTTTTACTTTCAAATATGTTCAACAGGCTTGTGGCGTTATTAAATCCAGAGTTATTTTCTTATGTTGATGTAACCTTAACATTTCTTGCTTTGTTTGGGGAAGAATGAGATCCAGTTATTTGATGAAGTGTCTATTGGTAATATTTCTACTTTTTAATATATTTAATAGCTTCCTCTTTCCAGCACAGCTGTACATATGGTGCTGTAAGAGACAGGCTCAAGAGTCACCAGGGTATTGCAAAAAAGATATTTAATATTCTGCACAATGCTGAACCCTGTCAGCAATTCCCTGGTGCTTTTTAGTAAGGAGGTATGAGAAGTGAAGCCTACCAGCTGATTTGGAATTCCTAGGAAGACTGCGGGGCGGGGATGACAATTGGCTTTTGGTGTATATGTATATTTTTTTAACTTAATATTTTATAATTTGGAAGAATTAAATTTAGGCATTCACTGCAGCTTCAGAAACATGTTGGGGGAAAATAGTCCTTTTTTCTGTTGAGCTTTTCTTGTTACTTGTCACATCTTATGGAAAATACTCTCGAGATTAAAGTTTTCAGGCAGAGGTGTTATGATAAGATTTGCACGTCTTGTGTTCTAATAAACTTGCTTTGGCACATGAATGAAATTTTTGGAATGAAACAAAGCACTATATTTGCTACCATTTAATAGTGACAATTTTTCATGCACCGTCATTCAACGTCCTTTCTCTTTCTTTCTGAAACTGACAATTTTTTGAATTCTTAAAAGCAAAAATGACCAGATCAGTTAGATCCAGATGTAACTCAGATGGTCTCTTGGTAGGTCTCTTCCAGAGACTTCTGCCAATGCATCTGCAGGATCCCAGTTCATTTTCTTTTTCTCTTGGTGCAAAATGTCCACCACACTGCGCTAACTTTGTAAATTTGCGTCTCTCACTTCTCTGTTGTAGCTGGAAGTGGACAGATTTTCTTTTTACTTCTTCCCGAGTTGAAAACAGAGCTCCAGATGCTGAGAGATTTTTACTGAGGGTTTTTAGCAGTTCAGAAAGCTCGATGCTGCTTTATTGGAAGTGTATTTAGTGTAAGCTTTCAGATCTTAGATTTCTGACATGGTTTTTTCTTTCTGCATAAAATATTGTAGTTTCTTTTTAATTTATCCTGTCAAATATATGACGAGTATTATCGTGTGCTGCTGCAGAATAAATATACCTCCCTTTTTAGTTTAAATGTGAATGTGGTTTTTTAAAAACATATATACGTTTTTGGTAATAATTTCAATTCATTTATTATTCCTAGTTACTTTAGCACTGATGAAGATGTAACAATGTATAATATCGAAACAAATGTTTCAGTTATCATGGACTAAAAAAAAGTGCTCATTTGCTGACATTTCATAGTTCACCAAAGTATTTTTCAGTAGTTTTTTGTAGTGACTGTGCTTATTTTTTTTCTCCTATATACTAAATGAACACAGCATCGGGAGAATAAATTTTCGTTAGCTTTCACTATGTTGTTACTTATTTCATCGACGTTTGTTTTCCCTTGTTAGTCTCCAATTCCATGCTACGTATTGTCTAGTCCTTTATTAGCTTTCCCGGAGAGCTAATTTTATCGTAGGTTCAGCTGATTTTACGTGTAACAGCTGTCTGGAATGTTATAAATTTCAGAAGAGCAGGCAATAGTAGAATTATTATTTCTTATAGAGATTTTTTTGGAGGAGCTTTTTTTTTTTTTGGTGACTTAATTCCCATCCTCCGTGGTTTTTATCTTATACTTTAACATGCAGTAGAGTAAAAAGTGCTTATTTGTGCATAATATAGTGACAGAATTTTGGCCTTATCAAAAATACTTCTCTGCTTATATTGATCGTATAGAATAGTCAAAACCAGCTTCTTGGCAAACAACTAAACAAAAGGAATTCATGACTGACCACGATCAATACTTGCTGAGCTTCCTGAAAGATAGGAAAATTGGATGATTTCCCCCAAATTAGTGTGAGTTCCTTCTTGGCAAATTCCCATTTGGATAAGGAGGGATTCTCCCTTCTCCTGCCTTTGTCCTGGCCTCTCTTTCCTCTGTAGCAGCACAAGCAAGAGGCAAGCGCTCGAGTAGGCGCCTTCAAATGCAACTTGAATTATGAACAAGGAAACAACTGCTACCAAACAGCCAGTGTGATCATGAAGGACTCAGTACTTGTTAAAGAATAGTGCCTTTTAAAAATAATTCTACAATCCTAACACGTTATAAACATTATTTACTATCTTTGAGGCTTAGCTTAAACCAGAAAGATACATTTTGGGTGTTGAAACTAAATAGCAGAGGAAATGACAGGCTGTAACAGAAATTATCAAAATGTTGTGGTTAGAGAAAAAAAACTCACTCTGCTCCAGTCAAAAGTGGGAAGAGTCATAACTGAAAAATTTGTCAGAGGCACAGAAACAACAAGCAGCCAGGAGGATCCATATGGATTTGTACTGTTGCTTTCATGGTACCCACTCAGTAAAGGTGAAAGAAAGGAGTAAAATTATCAGTGAGGAGCAGAAGAGAAAGATGGTTATTGGGAAAACAAAAAGTTGAGTCTAATTATAGCTGTATGGGATTATAGTAATAGTTTGAAATTATCTAATAATATCCCTAGCATTTACATTTTGCCAACCAGTGCAAGTACATCCTCTGAGTAAGTCCTGGTTCTGAGTCAGAGTCTGAGGGCCATCTGGACAAAATACTTCTCCATTTTCTGTGCGCACACACTCGCCTGAAATAACCACCCTTTATTCTCATTCTTTCAGTTATTTTGTTTCTAAAATAAAAGTTTCCATGCGTATGCTTTAGCCAAAATAATAAGTAAACTAAGACCACTTAACAACTTTGATTCCAGCTGATGTTAACTCACCCCTTAGTGAGGGTGCTGGGATGTGTGTCGGTTCCCATATGGTTTGTGGTGTTACCATGTCACTCTGTAATATTTATTTTTAAACTCTACTTTGTATATCTCACTTCAGTTGGCTTCCAGAAAGCAATGGCATTCATCTTTGTGAATGTCATCACTTATTTTAATAAATAATCTGTTTTCTTCTTTATTTCCCCTCCTACACAATGTAGCCTGTGCTCAGCCCCTTGCCTTAATTTTCCTACACAGTGACTTTTGGGGCAATCTTTCAGTCTGGTATTGAGTGATTTATCACAAAACATACCTCTGCTTTTTTCAAAGAGCATTTGCTGCTAAGGAAAATGTTTGTTCTGGGCTTTCGGTGTTGGTTTTCATCCATTAGCTGTGAATGTTCATGGTAGTGAAATTTTGTGAAGCCAGGTTCTTCAGCGTATCCAGCTTGAAATCTGAGGTGAAGAGTGCTTCTTCCCTGTGATAGCGGAGGGACGTATTCTCTCCTTGGTGCTTTATAGAAGTACCTGATGGTGTAGAAAGTTATCCTCCTCACTGTGTAGCAGATTAAAGTTCTTTAACAGATCAGACTGCTGATTTTACCTCTAAACTCAAGGTGAAAAGCTTTGTGGACACAGTGTTTGTGCAGCTTTTTGCAGAATTTCTTCAGTAATTTGTGAATCAAAATCAAGGCTTTCCAAAAATCTTTGGGTGCAATTGAATGATTTGAGGAAATTAAATTAGGTCAGCTCGATACATATTAGCAGACAGAGTGAAGGCAGAGTGGCGTATTTGAGAAACAGCAAAATGAAAGGGGTAATTCCTTTAGTAGTTTCCATCGTTGGCATTGGTAATATAGTCAGAGGTCATCTGTCATGCACAGGTAAAATTTGCTGGTCAGAAGACTTCTAATTCTTTTTTAAATTGGTAGACAGGTATCCCAGTGGTTTGGGAGGCTGTTGAAGTTTTAAGTATGTAATTAAAATGTAGTTACAATTGCACAGTGGTTTTTTTGTACCCAGGTTGCCCAGAGCAGTGGTGGCTGCCCCATCCCTGGAGGTGTTCAAGGCCAGGTTGGATGGGGCTTGGAGCCCCTGATCCAGTGGGAGGTGTCCCTACCCATAGCAGGGGGTGGGATTGGATGGGGCTTTAAGGTCCCTTCCAACCCAAACAATTCTATGACTGTATTTGGTTTTACCCATACTGTCCCTCTTGCGGTTAGATGGTGAGCAGAATAGGTTCATTGAGCTTAGAGGTGCTAAGACTGGGAGTTGTCACATTCCCTGGTGGATTTGAAGAGTGCAACACCACAATGTTAGCTTCCTATTAGGAGGAAAGAAACAAGATATTGGCTTCGAATTATTTGCTGAATGCAGGATAAAGGGTGCAATGGCAATAGAATCATAGAATAGTTTGGATAGAAAAGACTTTTGAGATCATCAAGTCCAATTGTACCTGTTCACTACTAAAACATCCCTGAGCAGTTCATCTACCTGTCTTTTAAACATCTCCAGGGATGGAGACTACCACCTCCCTGCGTAGCATCTGCCAGTGCCTCAAAACACTTTCAGGGAAGAAATTTCCTGGTGTCCAATCTGAGTCTGCCCTGGTGCAACTTGAGGCCATTTCCTCTCATCCTGTCTCCTATCACTTGGGAGAAGAGACCAACACCCACCTTGCTACAACCTCCTTTCAAGGAGTTGTAGACAGTGATGAGGTCTCCACTCACCCTCCCTTTCTAGAGGCTAAACAACCCCAGGTCCCTCAACCACCTCTCATAAACCTTGTTCTCCAGCCCCTTCCCCAGCTCCGTTCCCTTCTCTGGACACGCTCCAGCCCCTCTATGGGCCCAAAACCGAACCCAGGATACGAGTGTAGATAAGCAAAAGTGAGTTGAAAATCAAGTTCATGGCAAGAAAATGAAATCAGAAAAGGTGGAGGATAAGTACGATTAAAGAAATTGTGTCAAAAATGTGTATTTGTAGATCATTGGCTCTTTAGATGGAATAGACAAGCCAGAATTTTGTAATTTCTATTAATAGTAACACTTTAGTTCTCTCTTTTGCTCTCCTTGTCTGCCTTTTCTACGGCAAAAGGTTCAGTACTTCTGGTACTGTGCAGTTTACATTAATAGTATATGGAGATGGTCACTGTCTTCCATAGATTTAAGGGAGTTTTCTTTTTACACCCCTGATTGCAGGAATGGCCAAAACTCAGTCATTTTGTCAGGGTTAGAAAACAGCTATGTTTCTTTAGATAAGTCTTTAGTGTTTCAGGGCTGGCTGGGCAGCAGGGTTTTTCAGCCTTGAATGTTGATCTTCTCTTTCCTTGTTCAAAAACTTTGTCAGTGTACAGAGCGACGATTTATATAATACTTAGAAAATCCAAATGATCAGAAACTTGCGCCAGACAGGCGAAGCCCATTAGTGCATTTAAAAACAGATGAGAAAAAGCAGCAAGGCTTGTTCTGATGGTAACCATAGGGGAACAGTCGAAATTAGAGGATGTGTGGAGGATGTTGTCCTACAGCGCATTTGAAGGTGAGAGCAAGAAGTATGAATGTGATTCAGAAGGCAACAGGGCTTCCTTTGAAGTTGGGAGAATTTGCCAGACTTTGTACAAGGTCTGTTTAAATAAAGACTGTCTGCAAGACTGGATGTAATATTTGGTTATTAAATAAAAGGGCATCTGCTCTCATAAAAGCCACCCTGTTTTGTTCGTGTATGTTATTGGCTATTTTCCTACTTTGTACAGGCTTTCTATAGAATCAGCTTGTGGCAGCCTGACAAATGGAGCATTTATTGTGGCTAAAAGTACTGTAAACAAAACCAAAATAGCAAGTTTTATTGGCTTTTATAATGCATTACAATTTTTTAAATTGGCAGTGGTATGGTGGAATTTAGTATTTTAGGACCCGAACGTTGTTATCTGAAAACAGTGGACTTCATTTTCCAGTTCTTTTTTCTGTTACACACAGTGCTGCTTTTTCTATTTGTTGCTCACGCCCATATGTTGTAGAAACAGATTCTAATAAGAAACATTGACAGGCTCAGTTGCTTATTCACGTGTGGCTCCATGCAAATGCATTGCCTGCATTTGTTCTCATCAGTTTAAAAAAAAGTAATTATTCACCTTTGAATTTGAGGAAAGTCATGATTCGAGTGTGCTTCTCGTATTGTCTTGGTATGAGCTGAAGCATATGGGACCTTCATTACAACTAAAGCAATGTAAACCATCCAACATAACAAAGACACCTCCTTGAAATGCCTATGAAAATAAAATATCTGTGTTTTATACAAAGATTTCATCCAGCAATCATTATTCAAATGGAAGTCCAGAGGAATTTTGCTGGATTAAAGAGTTGACGATTAAATTGTATTGTCACCAGTGGTAATGTTGAACCTGGTCGCTACAGGTATGAGGTCCAGTGTCTTACACTGTTGTGTTCTCTTCTTAGGGTAAGGAGAGTTCCATTGTTTTCCCAGCTGAACTTATTTTTAGGGTCAAGTTCTTCAAAATCTAGTTTGAAACAAAGGTTTTCAAGGCATTTTGTTAATTGGGTGCTAGAATTTTCTTCTCCAGACCCGGTGAATGATAAAATAACGTAGAGATTTGCTGGTAGCAGCTGAGGACTGGTAGTGCCACAGAGTGGTTGTTGGTTCATGATAAGAATGTCAATAATTGAGGTAAATGTAGGTTGGAAAGAAAAGGCTTTCTTCCACACAGCAAAGGTTAAGAATTTGCATCTTGATATTGTTCTAAAACAAGTTAGCGAGTGTCAGACGTTAGTTTACTTGGGAATTGGGAAAACTTTAGAGGCATGGGAAGTTTCACCAATCTGATCAGAGATCCAGTCTTAATAGGAGGAGAGGGAAAGAAAAAGGGGAATTGTTTTCATCCAATGTGGGCTCAGCTATTGAATTTGAATGTCAAAAAGTGATGTCCTCTCTGCCTATTAAGCCTCTTAAAACACTCATAAGCCTTATTTATGTTTGAGTTTATGTTTAGTGTCTGCTTAAGGAATTGTGGTGAGGTCTTTCTCAGTCTCAGGATGGTTTTTGGTTTTGAGATTTTTTCCTGCACACGCAAGATCTGTCTGAGCAAGGGCTTGCTCATTACAGCTGAATATTTTCATTTTTTTAAGAGAATGTATGAGGGTATTTTATTTAAAGAAGAGTTTTAAATAAAGAAGGCTATCTCATCTTCTAGTTTTTGCAATATTTTATATCACAAAAAAGATTTACTCTTGGTTCTGTTGTGTGTATTTTCTGTAACGACTCTAGATGACTTAAGAGTTTCTGGAATCGGTTACCAAGAAGTGAAATGTTATTAACTAAAAGGAAAAATGATCCATCTTCTTCAGACACATAACGTATTTCAGGTTTTGCATTTCATTTAAAATACAGAGATGAAGTTAGCTCACAACAGACGAAAAACTTTCTTCCTAAAGGTTTAATTGTCCTCCTACTGATTTGAACTTCTTGGTTTGTTGGTCTGGATTTGTATTTTCCAGTGTTGGGACAGAGGAGGACTGATATTTCTTAGTTTTTCTGCTTTAGTATGGGTTATAAAATTTTTGGAGATCATGAAAGCAGCAAGATAGTCATAATACTCTTTATTCTTTCATTATTTCTTCGGCAAGTCCCTTTTAGAAGTGTTTTCTCAACTCAAAACCCAGTATCTGCCTGAAAATTTGATCTCAGCTGCCACCTTTAAAAATATTTATGGAAACTGAAAGGAAATTGAGAGCTATTTTTCTCCTTTACTAACCACACTTTCTGTATTTGGCAGTATTGGATAATGTATGGGTAATTGTATAATCAATTTTGCATCTGTGCTGATAGGTGATTTTATTTCTTTGCCTCCAGTTCCAAGGTGACTCGATCATGGTGCCGCACTGCTGTGTAACATGTGTGTGTGCATCACTCCTGCCATTGGGTTTGGAGCGTTTCTTTGGAGCTGGCAGATCTGGACTAGGACCCTGTGCCCTTTTTTATATAGGAAAAGGCTGTTGATGATGAGGGTGGAGAAGGGCTTGTCTGTCAGTCATTCATTTAGGTGAAAGACGATTGAGCCGTAATTCTGCAGATGCCTTCATGGAACAACAGAGCTCCACAAGGGATGAATAAAATGCTTGGGTAATGGTAAAGCCTTTATTGGACCTGGCAAAGAAGCACACTTCATGTTTTGAAATGGATGATCACAACTTTGATCTCTTTTTAAGGTTCATTGCACCTCAAGTCCTGGGTTCAGTCAACGATATTTGACTATTCGGGGTCACAGGTATTTCTTTGCTGGTGCTGATGCAGATTAAAATAATCTTAACCAGTGGTTAGAAGGGAGGGACAGAGAGGGAAAATGTTTGCTCGTATATAAACCTGAGCAAAATCAAAGGAGAAAAAGTTACTAGAGGAAATATTTGCCACATAGTCTGCATTCAGGTAGTACATATCACTGCTAAATAAACACCACCTGAAAAATGCCAAGTATTCTTTTAAGCAGCAAAATAAAATGTATTTATAATTAACATCAGATACAGATTCTCCTTTTTTTCAGTTGTGAGTCCATTAGCTTTGATGAAGTTTAGCAGGCTTCCCTGATTGACTTTGGTTTGTGAGACAAGTGAAGAGCAAAAAGAGCTTCAAGTTTGCGTAGTTATTAAGTTTTCACTTCAAAAACAAACACAGAAGAAAAGGTTTTCTGATGGAGAAATGTTTTCATTTTTGGTTTTCATGTTTTAGACTGTATGAGCCAGAGCCATTAACCAGCTAACCTGAGTTTAATGATGAGCCTCCAGAAAACACAATTTAACTTGTTCTTTTTTTCCTTTAAGGTGGTTTCACCTTGAGTCCAGACAAGGGAAGAGAACTAAAGACAGAGGACAAATAAAGGTCAATATTCAGTTTATGAGGAATAATATGACAGCAAGTATGTTTGATTTGTCAATGAAGGACAAAACGAAATCCCCTTTCGCTAAACTAAAAGACAAAATGAAGGGTCGAAAACCTGATGGGACATTTTCAGATACATCCTCTGCCATCATCCCAAGTACTCACACACCTGAGGCAAACGTAGAGGTGTGTAGTGGGGAAATACAAGTGAAATCAAAACCAAAAAAACCTTTCCTTTTGGGACCTCAACGCCTATCCTCAGCTCATTCAATGTCAGATTTAACAGGACCTCATGTTTCCTCAGAGAAAATGAAATCCAGCACACTCGGCTACCCTCATCTTTTCCGGCGTCAGCTAGAATCATTTGGTTCAGTTGATGAAGGTGGTAAGTAAAACTCATGACCACCGTAATTACGGCTATTAGCACATTCAAAAGACAGTTTCTTTAGTTTATGAAGCAATTACAAGGCCAAAAAGTTAAGAATTATTGTTGGCCTGTTTTATCTTTGCTTCCATTAGTTGGTGGGAACTCATAACTGCTGTTTCTGAGCGTAAGGTGTAACTTACATTGGTCATAATGTGGTATTTTTCTCATGTCCTTATTTGAGAGTATGTGGGAGGGAAGTATTGCATTCTGGAGGGGACACTGGGCAAAATAGCTTCTTAAAAACCTGTTAAAAAGTTGAAAACTGTCACTATAGTTTTAAATCTGATTAATACAAAGATCTGAAAATACTTTGCCTTGTTCAAAGTTATTATGTAGTGCCAGGCTAGTGCCGTTTTCTGGAACAGCACCCTAGTCAGAGCTGTATTCTTTTTAGAACTTAGTTTGCATGCAGGAGACAAAACTTTGCTGTATCACAGAATCATAGAATGGTTTGGGTTAGAAGGCACATTAAAGTCGATACAGTTCCACCCCACACTGGACCAGGCTGTTCAAAGTCACATCCATTTTAAATATCTCGGTTATGCAGCAGTGTTTTGAACTGAACCTCAGTTGCAAAGCTTCTAGACCTAAGCTATAATGGGTTCTCCATGTGTCATGAACTCTGATATTGTGTCTCTTTGATAATGTACTAACAACAGATTCTTTGCAGGGAGTCTGAAATCTCCACATAGAAGGACATTAAGTGTTGACACTTCTAAAATGACCCAACTTGACAGCACAGTTGATGAAACTGGACTTGAAGCACAAAATGACCCATTTACTAATGTGAGTGCTTCATTACCCCAAAAATTTGCTACGCTGCCAAGACAGAAGAATCCGTTTGAAGAAAGCCCAGCAACATGGGACCAAAACATAAATTTGTTTTCCAAACCAGTTGAAATCCGAAAAGAAATGAAAAAAGAGAAAAAAGAGAAAGTTAGTCTTTTTGAAAGAGTGACTGGAAAAAAAGATGGCAAGCGGTCAGATAAACTTAGCAATGGGGGCTCAGATGCTTCTGCTGACTTGAAATCGCCCAGTGCGTTTGGTGAAACTCATCAGGAGAGTTTTGATTATGATTCGACTAATCCTTTTGTGACAAACTTCAAGCCTACAAGTGTGTTACCATCTTCAAGGTAGGTTTTTTCAGTTTTCAATCCAATATCTTGAAGTTGTTGTATAAATGAAAATGTGAAGTGGCGAGGAACAAAATCTGTGCCTTGTAAACATTTATACAATTGCCTATCTGTTTCTAACTAAAAATTATGAGATTTTTACGTAGTTTGATCTGGTGCAGAAAAGATGTGGTTTCTAGAATCTCACGCAAACTCCAATGAATTACCTTCTCAATGTCCACTATGAGCCAAGCAAATCCTGGAGTCTTAAATACCATGTTTATAGGCAGAGCCCTAGAATATTATTTATTGAATAAAGGATTTCTGCAGATTAGAGTAAGGTTAGGAAGTAGCTTAGTTTGTCAGAAGTTAAACTTCCATTTAAATAAGCTCCTTTAAAGAGAAGTAATTTAAATAACAATTACAATTGCATAGCATTTAATTTTTTAAAAAAATTTAAAAATGCATTCAGGCAGATACTAGATAGAAGTAGTGAAATCTTTTGAAGTGCTTGAATGTGGCAGATCTTGATAAATATAAATCTTTAATGGTTGTCTCACTGGACTGGTTTTTTTTTCTTTATTTTGTAATTAAAAAGCTCATCACAGTGCCCATTCAGAAGGACTCCAGTCATTTGTTCCCCCTCTTTGTGTGAGTCTCTTTTACTGGTTCTTGACTTTTATGTAAACATAAACTTCTGATAAGACAGATATTCTATTGTTTTCTAAAAACCAAAAACAGTAAACATTTTGACCTCTTCTAGAAGACAGCTATTACAGAATAACATCCAGCATGCGATAATTTCGGTTGGAAGCTCTCGGTTTTTATACGCTCCAGTATTTTGTTCTGTTTACGTTCGCTTTCTTTCAAATGTATCTTGTACAATAATTTTCTTTTGAACTAGAAACTAATACAAAATGTGCATATTTAATAAGTTTACAGTTTGAGTTTACCTTTTATCTGGTGAGGATTTGTTGAATAGAATTCATTTTTAATTTTTTGAACTAGCAGTACTGTGAAGAAAGAATTGTATAAATTGGTGGGCACAAAATGAGTGAGTTTGAGCAAGAAATTTAATATTGAAGAAGCACACACAGAGAATTTAGAGTTGCTTTTTGTTTACTCAACTTGCTATTAAGCTCTTCTGGATGGATACTACTTCTGCAAGTAAACCAGGCAGGAGTATTTTTATTGTGGTGTGTCCAGAGTGGTGGGGACAAGGAGTTTGCTTTGCAGGTGGATCTCCCAGTTGACATCACTTGGCTAAGGCAAGTCTGAGTGACAAAACTGGATTCATGTCTGATGGAACTCAGCTGGAAAATATATTCCAGGAGCACAGCGTAGCCACAAAAGGACGGTCAGCCCATGGGACTAGTCTAGAGACAGCACAAAGTGGAATTAGAAATAGTCCACAGCAACCTTCTTCCCAACTCCTTCATTTGCGGGGTGCAAAGGTAATGTTCGTAGCACTGGTGAATTTGTGTCTGAAAAGCTAGTGGCAGTCATTTCAGGGGCTGCATACGTACTCTCTCACTAATTACTCTTATTTAATAATTAAAGGAAAAAAAGATAAATACATCTTCCACTTGTTTCTCAGTTGCTAATGTAGAAAACGCAAAAGTGGTTCAGCAACAGCAACAGGATTTGTAAAGCAAGAAGTACAGCAGGGTTATTGACAATTGTTATTTATTTTTATTACTGTTATTCAGTTCAAGAAGGTCTAATAAGTATTTTGGGAAAGCTAATACTGTGTGTAATACCAGTGGACAGTAAATCACAAAATAAGGACCCCAAGTTTCTTTTAATCTCTGCTCTGGCAAAGGCTTATTCTGTGTCTTTGGCTGAATGGCTTGGTCTCCCTTGCTCCTGATCTCTGAAAAAGGGATATAATTCTCTTACCTCTTACAAATGCTGAGTAAATAAATCAATATTTTTTAAAGGTTTTGTAGATGCAGCGTTATGTAAGTGTTAAGATTGGGGGGGGGTTGTTGTCTGCTGTGGGTGGAATGTAGATATTTATGAGCTGATGTCTTGACAGTTTAAAGATGCTGTAGTCTCACAGTGAAACAAGAAATGCTGGTTTTGTAAATATTACGAAATCCATTTGTTCCAGAGGATTTGTATCATACAGGCAGTGAAGAATTTTTAAGCACACAATATGTCGAGTATTTTTAGCCAGCATTTACTAATAATTGTTTTGTGCTTCTTAATCCACTGCTTTGAAACTTTTACCTAATAGCATCTTAAATCGCATTCACTCTCACAATTACTGCTATTGTCATGGCTCCTGAGAGGTTAATTTGCAGTCAGGAATCACGTGGATTTGGGGTTGAGCACAGTTGAAGAAATTGAGGGTGCTCCTGGAAAACAAAGATTGTTTTGTGCCATGACCAAACCTTGTGCACAGTTTCCCTGGGATTGTTTGGGTTTAGGGAAACAAACTGCAGTTGCTAATAAAGTGATGTGAAAATTTCTCAATTTACACTGCTTGACAAGTGCTAAAAGAAAAGCATCTTTAATTTTAATGTGTTATTAGGACCTTTTTAGAGAGATTGTACAAGTTACTAACAAGGTCCGCTGAGACACAAGACGGGTAATTAACAAGACCTACGGAAAGAGAGTTTGGGTAATTAACAGGATCTTAGGCACTGGACACAGGGAAACAAATAGTCCAATTTTTAAAGCTGACAGGTTGTAAGTAGGCTGATCAAATTCCAGATATGGGAAACTGAATTGATAGGTGTTTGGTAGCTTTCTAAGAAACATTATATGTATATAATATTACACACACATATACGTACACCTATATATACATATACACACACACACACATATATTTGTCTTTATATACATATATATACCTATTCATACAATGAGATGCATTTAAAAGAACTTTTAAAGTAGCACTTCCATGACCTCAGTATTGTTAAATTTTGAGAATAAAAAGATAAAGCTTGTGTGTAAATAATGATGATACTTCATCTCAAGTTCTTAAAATAAATACAGAATCACATAATTATTAAGGATTGAAAAAGGCCTCTAAAATGATCCAGTCTTACCATTAGCCCTAACACCACCATGCCTGCTAAACCATGTCCCAAAGTGCCACATCTGTATGTTTTTTGAACCACTCCATGGATGGAGACTCCACCACTGCCCTGGGCAGCCTCTGCCAGTGCTTCACCACTCTGTTGGTAAAGAAGTTTTTCCTAATATCCAATTGCAACCTCTCCTGGTGCAACTTGAGGCCATTTTTTTCCTATCGCTTGTTACTTGGGTGAAAAGACCAGCACCCACCTCACCACGACCTCCTTTCAGGCAGGTGTAGACAGTGCTAAGGTCTCCTCTCAACCTCCTTTTCTCTAGGAGCCTGGCTCTGGTAAACTGCAGCTGTAAAGTAATATCTGTTAGCTCAAACCACATTGAAGATAATATATTAGTGCAGTAACTTGAACATCATTAAATATAAATGACTGTTAAACAGTTTCAGTCTTGCTTGTTACGTGTGATGTGCCAGGAGCACAGTTACTGGCCACAGCTCCATTGGAATGAACCCCAGAACCTGCCTGGTCAGAGCAAAGGGTTGGAATGGCTCTTTATTTCTTTCTCAAGTATATCATCCTTTCCCAGTGTACAATACATCTCCTTATTTTTAATTTTCAAATGTCTCATTCAGAAGTGTTAACAGTTTATTACTGTGCTTGCTTGAGTTACAAAGTTTGTTCTGACATTTTAACATATATTTCTCTGTTACTTATAAACAACATCAGGTCAATTGTACTGTTTTCAGAATTTGTTTCCTCTGTCACCGTTAGCATGCCTTATTTTAGGAACAGCGTTCTTCTACATCACTTTTCTCGAAAGGGATTTTTCAGTTCTGTTCTGAAACTTGCCTAGCTTTGAATCTTGTCAAATGCAATTATTTGTAGTATAAGTAAGCGATAGGAAGGATGTGGATCTGAGTAGCCTTCTTTGCTCTTTGAAGGGCTCCACAGAGCAGGATACTCATAAACACACCATTTCCAAAGTATTGTGTTTCAAGGATGTGTAGCTTGAGAATGAATGATCTACCAAAAAAGTATGTCTTACATTTGAAGTTCAGGGTATTTGGTCCACTTTCTTAACTCTTGGCATAAGACTTTATAGCAATATTAAGAAATGGAGCGATAGCAACATAACCTGATTCTCATTTTGTGTCCTCCTGGGGTTCCACAAGCTCCAGAAGGCCTTGGAACCTGGTTTGACAGCAGGACAATTTTATAGAGTGAAGTGTATGAAGTGATGTTCTGCAGAATCTGATTGGGAAATAAATGGTAATAGGCTTACTCCATACTTGCTGAGCTGCCAGAGATGACAGTCATTCCGTCTTGGAATATAAAGTTGTGTCTGCATGGCCAGGCACAGCAGGCTAGCAATATTCTATGGAAAGCCATGTTTCTGAATTTCAGTAACAGTATCTGATTTTATTAATTTCTTTTGTTTTTCCAGCACATTGGTAATAACTTAAACTGGGTCGTAATATTTCAAGCTTTTCATTTGTCATGTGAAAATCCAAAGAGAACTGAATAAGCAATAGAATAATGATCAGCCCAAATACCAAGAAGCAGGAATATTAGTAATCAACTCTAATGGAAAATGAACATGGTAGAGCTTTGCTAATAACTTGCACATAGATGTTCTGTATTGCAGGAAACAAAACTGAAAACTCTTACTGAGCACATACTTAAAAAAGAAAGTTTCAATACTTTCAATAGTAAAGATTAATATAAATATCATCATTTAAATTTCCAATAGTATACTGCACAATGATTGTACAACTAGTATGAATAGTAAAAGATAAGTAAAAAGCTTTTGGTTCTTAAAATATGCTTTCCTTACAGCATAATTTAGGAGTCTGATTCCCATTCTTTATGTTGTCAAAGTAAATGGTTCAGGCACTGAAATGTTTAAATCAGTTATAGGAAAGTTTTTTTTAAAACATTTTTTTAATCTCTAGGCATATAGAAGCTAAATATTTAAGCAGCCACTGACCTAATGTTTGAATTTTTAGCTACCATTAAAACACAGAAGACAAAATTACAAGCTCCAGGCATGAACTTGAGCCTGCAATTCATCCTAAACACAACTCCACTGGACTGAAGTTTCTATAGAAGCTGCAAATAATCAGCATTCAATGAAGGATTTAGCTACCTCATAAAAAAATGGTGAAATAGAATCATTAAGGTTGGAAAAGACCTATAAGATCATCCAGTCCAATGGTCAGCTCAGTACCACTGTGATGACTAAACCATGTCCCTAAGTGCCACATCTACACATTTTTTTAACCCCTCCAGGAATGGAGGTTCCACCATTGTCCTGGGCAGCCTCTGCCAGTGCTTCACCACTCATGCAGTAAAGAATTTTTTTCTAATATCCAATGTAACCTTCCCCTGGTGCAACTTGAGGCCATTTTCTCTCATCTGATCCCTTGTTACTTGGGAGAAGAGTGTACATATAGGTTGGTGAGAGCCTGCATCTGCTCATACCACCTCAGGCTGGAAGCGCTGGCTGGACCCCCTGTGGGGCTCAGCAAGGTCATGGAGCTCCCTCTTTACTTAGCAGACCACCTGATTTGTAAAATATTATATGCAATCTCAACACCTGCTTCTTCCTTGAGAAGCAGCTCGTTTTCCACATTTCTCTTTAAAATATGAGTAAGAACATTTATGGGGTTCAGGTTGTTACTGGGGGATATCTCGTTTCATTTTTTTGCATATATATTCAAATTGCTTCACATGAAATATGCAGATGTGTCTTTTTGTGATTGCAGTTACAACATTACAGAAATGACTGCAGTTTTTTTAGCTAAAAAAAAGAACAAGTAGTCCATATTGCCAATGCTTTATATTTCTAATTTTCAAGAGTGACTTTTTGTAGTCAGATCTGCTGCTTTCCTTTTAAGCCTCTGCTATAAGAAAGAGTCACTGGGCTTATTTCACAGACACTATAAAGTCATTCATGGCAGTGAAAGATCCTGCTTTTTTAACCTTTTGGAAAGTCACTCAGTTGAGCAGTCAGACCGTATTATTCTATATCTTGTCTAACATGAGGAAACAGCCCCAAAAGAAAGATATCCCAAATTAATGCCACACTTCGTTAAATAGAGACATTCTTGGTTTTCACCAAGCTAATTCGATCCAGTTCAGTTAACTTTTTTTTTTTTTTTTGTGCTTGGATCACAAAAGGCAGCCGTGAATGAAGTGAGTTCATCATGTGTTTGACACATCAGGGTGAAACTAAAAGGCAGGCTGTGAGGGAGGGTTCCTGCCTTTAGCTTTGTAGACAATACCCAATGAAAGAGGCCCCTCATTCAAAACTGGTCTCCAGCAAGCAAGGCAGGCTGCTGCGGATCATTGTAACAAACAGGTATAAAGGGAATTAGACAGAACTCGACGTGTCAGACACCTCTTGATTTCGAGTTGTGACTGTTAACGTAATCCAATCGTCATCTAATATCCTCAGCCCAACAGATGGTTTGTAGGACACCCATATGAGCAAAAAAACCTGCTGGCTTTGGAAATGAAAAATAGCATACAGAGTAAAAAAAGTTAATGTAAAACTACAATTTATAACCTTAAAACAGGAAAAAAAATCGTGGTTTGCATTTTACATCATTTATCTTTGTAAATTATGTCCCTTCTGCTTTTATACCGTGAAATACATGGCTTATCAATTCTGATAAGAGCGGTGAATATTCACAAAATACATGTTCCTGACTTTAAGCTTCCTTTAAAGTAAAAAAAAAAAGTGTTACTCTCAGTCAACACATGCCACTGCTGACGGTTCTAACTAAATAGTAGGTTCTGTGATGTGAAAGAATGATGCCTGCTATGAGGCTGGCAAGCATATGGAATTTGCGAGCCATAGCCGAATTCTGAATGCATTTTCAGTTTGGCTCTCCAAGCTTACTGTAGCCAGTCCCCAAGAACAGAATGCTGAGTTTTGAAGCTGTTTGCTAATAACCACGTCAACCTGAGTGACCAGCAGACCGTTTCCTAGGACTGACACTTAGACAATGGCTGCTTTTATCGATAGCAATTGCACTTTTGAAGTTGAGGAAGGAAAAAATCTCAACACAACAACATCATGAATTAGCTTTGCTTTTCAGATGTGTGGAATAGTCACTAGATTAGTGTAATAATAGATTGTTTACTTGGTTTTAATTACAAATGTTTCTGACGGAAGATGGCTTTTCAGCTCTTCCTTAAGCTGGTGACCTCATTGGAATTTCTAAAGGACCTTTCTCCTGTAGAAGCTGCCGTAAAAACTGGGAATACGTGTTATCTGCAGAGTTTTCTTGTTGGTTTTTAACAATCTCATCCCAGGGACCAAATCCCAAAATATTTCATTTAATGGGTCTCATTTTCCTTAGAAGCTCGAAAGAAGTCAGGAGGAAAGAGAAGACCTGGGGGTGTCCCATCCATAATATGCTTTCTTGAATTTCTTAATTACTTATGCAAGTTTTATGACAAAAGGAATCTAAAAAAATTTTAAAACTGTGAACAAAGAATATATGAAAATTTCCATTAACTTTGAATGTTTTGCTACTTTCAACAAATCAATAAAATAAATCATATTAGATATTTCATAGCTATATGAAATATAATTTCATAATTCAGTAGTGTCTTCTAGAAGATGTTTTAGTCAGACAATTATACACTGCTAATAAATGGGGTTTTGTTTTTTCCCCGCAGTTTTAATATGAATCCCCCTGGCATCGAGGACCTCAGGAAAATAACGGTGAGTTATGAAGTGTTATGGAAGGCCACAAGTAAATGCCAGCCGATTGGTGCTTGACAAAATATAAGCTATTATTCTTCTTTAACCTCATATAAGGAGGGGAGGTGGGTGTATTTTTTTTTCTTTGCATATCAAGAGAATTAGGAAATTACAGGTGTACTGTAAAATTCGAAATAAAGAAGAGTTTTACACTCAATATGCAGGGTACTTTTGGTGTGGTGATATAGAGAAGGATAAAGATCACTGGACAGATAGTAAGAAGAAAACTGGTGCTTTGGGGTATTTCAGATGATTCTATGGAAGTAATATTCAATTGAGGAGCTCTGCTTTAGGCATCAATGTATTAATTGACCTAAGAGGAGTTTCCCATCACTACAGTCAGTGATGGGAAACCAGTCTTTAGATGGTAAATCAAAATGGAAGTAATGAACTGATGCACAATAGGATTAATAATACAAATAATAGATTAACATGATAAGATTTGTAATACAAATAGTAGATGAACAGCCTCTGAGAAGACACTAAAAACAGAAATACCAGAAGTTATTCAGAATACTCTTGACACTAAAAGCACCTACAATAGTGTACTAAGACCAAAAACATCCACTGTCTTTGTTTGAAGGAAAATGTGGTCTTATTAGAATTTGTTCTGTAAACAGATGAAATCTTTAAAAGCGGGTTTGTTTTCAGTCTTCAAAATATACAGAAAACAAGTTTCACAAACAAATATGACTTTGTACTGTCTGTTTATTGCTGGTTTATGTAAATGATTTGCAGTAACATTTGATGTTATTGTGAATGCCCAAGTTTTTATACTGTAAGTAACTGGTGGGAGATGTCAGAGCACATGAAGGCTGCCTTTGATCAGATAGTAAACTGGATTCTACCAGGCAGTTACTTAATCTCTGACAAAAAGCAACATCAAAAAATTGATTTAACTTAGCAGCTATTGTCTGTAAAGTCACCATAATTACAGTTCCTGTGTGCTTGCAAATGTACCACCGCAGATCATGTGATTTATTGCTGGTAAAAGCATCAGTCTAATTCTTTTAAGAAATAAGATGTGAATTGTTTTATTTAAAGGATTTAAAGGTGATAAAAGAAATCCTTGATGATTTTTCTATTGGAATACCAGCTCTCCTAAATGTCAGTCGTAGGATTATGAGGTAGCGCTCATTTAATACAAAATACAAATTAGGAGGAGAAGAAACCCTATCTCAACTATAGTTTTGAATGAAACCATTTGAATTTCTTTTTTAAATATTCAAGATTGCTTTTGAAGGTGTTTGAAGTCATTTATTATTAGGTTCTGCAATAATAGCCCTCACCAAGTTATTATATTTCTGCCTCGTGCATCACATTTAGTAATTATGTTTGTATGTCTCCTCCTCTGGTGCCAACACCTGTCTGCGAAAGCAGCATTCAGATGGGAGCAGTAGCCAGTTGAAAGGGCAGTGTGAGCGTTTTTAAGGCCTAATTAAGAACTGAAAGGAAGATGAAGCAAGTAGGACAAAAGATGTGAAAGTAGCTTAGATGATATTCCCAGAGCAGAATTCCTCATTAGAACAATAAAGAGATGATCAGAGATTGCCGGGCCTTCATTTTACCTAACTCTGTGTCCTCTGGCTGTCAGTGCATACCCCAGTAGTGTTCCATAGCTGAGACAGTCATTCTTTGCAGAGCTTGTTATTTAGAATCTTTTAATCTTAATAATTCATTATAAAATTCATGTTTTATATTAAAATTGTAGTATCTGTGTTTGTAACGATATAGTCATTCCCCATGTATTTAATTATTGCTTCTTTTCTCAAATTGTACATTTAAAATCTTAATTTTAACACTATTTATTTCTAACATCCTTTAACCAGAATTTTCTTATGTAATAATTGTGATAGGTTATACATGACTAGTGTATAGCAAAACACTTTTAAAGCATGTATTATATGCATTTTTTCCAATAAACTTGATATAATAATTATAGATGTTATTCTGTCTTAAATCCTGCTGCTAAATCAGAAACTTAGGCAAACCCTATCTTTTAGACACAGAAGTGTTAATGATGTCTTTTGCAATGTGTTTAAAAAATTAATACCACCAAGAGAAAATTTTAATTCCTTCTTGTAGAAGGAAATGTGCTAAAAAGAGAATGACCACAAAGTGAACTTATGTTCTCATCTATACTTGTTAGAAATAGATTACTAATCAATTTATAAGAATCATTAAGTTAGGCATTTTAATAAAGTGGGAGTTATTGATCACTTACAATATTGCAACTTGATAAAATAGTTAAATATTCTGAATATACACACATAAATGTGACAAATATCTCAAATGTTGAGAGAAATCTTTAAGAGCACGTATCTTTCAAAGCTACTATTAAGCTGTAATTGATGGAAAGAGGCTGATTGATCTGCCATACTTAAACCTATTTGCAGTGCTCCATCACTTTTAATTACATTTATTTGAAAACTTTGCCCACCTGCATATTTTAATGATTCAACAGATGCCAATGTGTAAATACAGAGCTGTATGGAAAGAGGAGGAATGAAGTGTGGAAAAGGAATATGACTTTATTGTGGTCTGCTTCCTAGCTGTGCGAGCTTTATCATTTTTAATGACGAGTTTTTACTGTAAACAAAAGCTGTCTTGTGTTCTTCTTCTGCCTTGTTAGAGGGGCAGGATTTGAGAGGCTAGATTATCTTACTTAATTAGAGATTCCGTAGCTTTTAAAGGTCTCAGTTTCTGAATCGGATAAAACTTACTGCTTTGCATGTCTCACAGTGCTAATACTTTCATGAATCAACTCTCACAATCCTTTTCTTAGTTATACATTTCAAAATATTTAATAATCTGATTCCTTAAGGTCACAGCTGATTCTTCTTGACACAGAAAAAGAAGTTGAAGTTTATAGTGTTCTGTTTAAGCAGGATAATTTGTCCATCTCTTTTAATATCTGCACTTACCGAGTCATCAGAAATCATTACAGAAACAATTCTGCTTTCCCTGCTGCTTAATTCTGAGCCTGCGCTGCTGTCAAGCAAGCAAGCAAGATCTATTAGTTGTGCATATTTCTCTCTAAAGTGCTCTGGTGCAAATAGGAAAGGGTTGTCAGGCATCAGAATAGGCTGTCCACGGTTGTGGTTGAATCACCGTCCCTGGAGTGGTGTAAAAGCCAAGTAGGTGTCGTACCTGGGGACATGGTCTAGTAGTGGACTTAGCAGGGCTGGATCGATGGTTGGACTCAATGATCTTAAAGGTCTTTTCCAACTGAAACCATTCTGTGATTCTAAGATGCAGCTTTTTAGCTTCACTTGAAATTTAAAATTGAAAAGTTTATTACTGGAGAACCACTGATGACTAAAAATAGGCTATGAAAGGCAAATGAAGGCCACTGTCATTTAAAGGCAAGTAGATCTTTTGCTATGATATGCTCTAAAGGCAAGAACTTGGGAAAGTTAAAGTAGGACATGAATTATCAGGTCTTTCTCTTGTTCTTCTGTAATTAAGGTTACCACATAGCAGGCTTTCCAAGGGGATCTGCTAAGTGTTCTTGTGGTTACTGCTCTTATGGCCATAAACTGCATATGTTCTCTCTGAGAACAATGTTTTTGTCTGAGATAACAGTGTGGGTAACTTATTTTAAACTGAGCAACCTATCTCCAGTCATTTGCTCCAGCGGGGGTGTTAGAGAGAAAAGCTCTAGAGCAAATGTTGTGTGAGAGATGTTGCTGCAGGCAAGAGGTGCACGTGAGAAATACAAAAACTTGTTTCAAACTCTATTTAATAAAATCTGATTTTTTTTGAACTTATCTTCAGGATGGAAATCCTTTTGACGCCACGGCAGGATACCGTAGCCTGACTTATGAAGAGGTTTTGCAGGAGCTTGTGAAACACAAAGAGCAACTGAAGAAGAAGGACACTCATATTCGTGAACTTGAGGATTACATTGATAATCTTCTTGTCCGAGTAATGGAAGAAACACCTAGTATTCTCAGAGTGCCATATGAACCTTCTCGCAAAGCTGGCAAGTTCTCCAAAAGTTAAGACATTGATACTTGATGGTATTTTCTGCTGAAGACATTCATGGAAGGAAATCACGCTTTCACGTTTTGACTTCATTCCTTTTCCCCTAAGAAATTCCAGGAATTGGAGAGGATGGGACTATAGTGTGGGGGGGTTTTGTTTGTTTTTTTTACTTCGACACTAGCAGAAGCTGCCAAAATTAACATCCTGTTAGATTACCTAAATAACTTTGTTTCTTTGAAAACAACATTAAGGCCAGCATACTTACAGTAGCCTAGATATACACACTAAATATCTCCATGCAGTTCATATAATAGCTTAGTGTTCACCATGTGGCAGTTTCAGCTGGGCAGCCTGTGCTGTTAACGAATGTTTTCTTGAATGATTATTGATATTATGCAAATATTCTGGTATTACAGCATGTCATCAAGACCACTGTTTTCAATCAAGTACGGTACGCTTTACTAAACCTAAGTGTGGTTTGTTGCAATGGAATGTAGTTTG
Source organism: Piaya cayana (assembly GCA_013389865.1). Classification (NCBI taxonomy): domain Eukaryota; kingdom Metazoa; phylum Chordata; class Aves; order Cuculiformes; family Coccyzidae; genus Piaya; species Piaya cayana. Next base: position 218,585 of record WAAB01006862.1, read on the forward strand.
TCCTACACATATTAGAGGAAAACAGTGGTGCACAATCTTTGTAGATTAAATGCTGTATTCTATAAAATGTGCTTTTTATATAACAGTGTAAAAAAAATGCCATTTCATTAATGGCATATGCTGGAATCAGTTGTTTTACACTTAAATGCTGAATTTTGTGTATAACGATTGAACTTTGGTAGCGAGCTCATGACATAAGGTTGTTTTGAGGATCTTTTTGTATGAAGTTATTGCATGCCTTTTTCTATGTTAAAGTACTTTGAACAGTGTTAATAGCGTTGGAAATGAGACTGGAGGAAAATATGGGATAAAGATATGAATATTTTGTTCAGTTGAAGTCTACTAAGGTGCAAACGTAGGAGAAATGAACAGAGTGACTTAAATAGACATGATAATTCAAAAAATACAGCACTGACTCAATTTAAGGTTGAGTTCTACATGATACATTCAGTTTTTTAAATCTTATAACAACACAGTATATGCCTTTAGAAACAGGCTCTGTTGCTTCAACACATATAGAGTACTTAGAAAGGCTTTTCACTGAAAAAAAAAAAGCCCATATTCCTTGAAAGTACTTCTAAAAGTCAGTTTTCATTCAGGCAAATGAAAGGAGAAGGTGTTAAATGTCTTCCTGATCATTTGAACAATGACATGTAAATGTAAAATGACATATGAAAAAGGTATCAATTATTCAATAAATTGACAAAATATAGTAGTGAATATGTAGTGGGAAAATACAGTAGGAGAATCCTCATGTTAATGACATAAATAGATTTTAATTTTTATTTCCTTCACAGCAGTCTCGGTTGCATTGTCTGTGGCTGTGAAACAGTAAGGTGGCATTAAAAAAAATAGTACAGAGAGTATTTTAGATTTGCATTTTAGAAAACTGACTGCCTCCTCCTCCTCTTCTTTTCTACACCTGATCTGCTTTTTTTTTTTACCAAACCATATAATGGCATTTCCTGAGGAGGTAAAAAAGCTTGAAATTAAATTCCAGCTTTTTATTGTTGCTGTAAAAGATATGTATTTATATTTTTTTAAAAACCTGCAAAACATCTTGAATAATGGTGATCTGGGAAAGCTGAAAAAGTTCTGCTGTTTCAATGCTTTTGACAATGTTGTTACTGCGTGACAGTACAGAGTTATTCTCATTAAGAAAAACTTCTTTGTATAGTTGTTTTTAGGTTTAATTTGCTACATTTTTGCTTTTTCTCCTTCCTTCCTTCCATCCTTCCTTTCCCTTCTTCCCCTCTTTTCTTTCTTTCTCTCTTATTTTCTTTACTTTTTAGGAACTACCTCCCATCCCTCTAGCGCTGTGTCCCTAAAATTTGAGTGTTCCCAAATCTACACTGGGATCCCTTAGTGTAGATCATTGTGCCTGGCTGGAGCCCAAGTGATTCACGCCCAACCTGATTGTAGTACTCAGCATTTAGAAACAGGCCCACTTCAGGTGGTCTCTCTTTTGATGACTTAGGGATTTATCGAGTTCTGTACCTCATAAACCACATGAATGTTCTTTTTGACCCACTTCAGATCTATATGACTGTAAATTTATTGTAACATATTCAAAGTGCCAAAGGTTATGTACTGAGTTATGGTACGTTTACGGTTGGAAGTTCAGTTTTGCACTCAATTAGATTTTAATTTCCTAATTACACCAAAATGTATTTCAGTTACTCAGTATTTCCATAAAAAGTTCTTAAACATTTTCAAATGTTCGGGTGAAGCAAATGGTTTTCTCGTATTGTTAATGGGGAAGTGGTGTGCGTTTGTATTGAATTCCACAATCATTTTCAAACCAACTGATGTGAACCCATCTGTAGGATCTACAAGGATTAAATCATCCACACCGATGGGGTTTAACAGGTAAACAACCCAGAGAACACGCTCCAATGACTTTTCACTTGCAAGCCAACTTATAATTATTAAAATTAAACTCTACTATATTTAGCACCTCTGAAATCACTTCTTTTAGAATGTAAATGTAGAATATCAAACTGCATAATTGACTAAAAGCAGATCATTTGACATATTTGCATACCAAGAACGATAAGCAGATTAAAGGTAGCGAAAAGATCAATTTTTGTGCATTAGTGAAGAAATTTAGTGAGGCTTTGAATGTGCTATCTAGTCTTTATCTGATCTGCAAGTGAATAAAAGCACCTTTTGTTTCTAACAGTTCATCAACAGAGAGGAGAGAGCGACAAATGCAATTTAGGAAAAGGTAAAGTTACGAAGAGAGGCAGAGTGGGACATTTACAACTATGAAAACAGCTTTATGGAGTTCTTATAGCTGAAGATATAGGCTGCTTTTGGAGTGAGCCTGGAAAGCTTATATGCACATAATTTTCTGCTTAGAAAGAAAAAATTTCTGTATTTTGAGGTTATTTATTGAAAGCATTTTGATCCCAGGTATTTTTAGCTTTTAATGAAAGCATTTTGTACAAGTTAATTTTGATGTTGAAAACAAACTTCTGTTTCTCCTATAGGTTAAAATTGGAAACTTTCTCGCAGATTGTTTTAAAACCATGATGACTTCTGTTGTGGCCTGTCTTTCTTGCCCTTTAAAATGCAGGGATGAAAATTTTGAACATCTCCACATTATTTTGATTTTTTTCTTCTCAAAAACCCGCATAAGAGCTCATCCGTGTACACTCCATGCTTTGAGACAGCTTTGCTCATAGCCATGCACTTTGCTTACTTTAATGAACAAATATCAAGGCCATACTTTAATGTTGTCAAGTAACAACTTCAAACTTTCTGCCATTGAAGAAAGATGCTTAATATTTATATACATTACCTTATGCTGCTGTATTTTATGCTTAGCTTGGTTTTCCAACTACTAATGAATGTAGCATTCTCCCTAGATTATCCATAACTACATTTATTGCTCTTGGCTCTGTCTCAAGAACTATTTGTAATTTCCCAGCTGTGAAAATGTTGCGTGGCATTTTGAAAGGTTTCATAATTTGGGGACCTGATGAAACTCATGCTCATTAGGTACGAGCTTGCATTTCTTTCTGTGCAGGATGCCCTTTCTTGGATTCATCTTAAACACAACTGCTGTCTTTATATGTTTACTGCTGCACTGGAGGTTTGTTTACGCTTCCAGCTTTAAAGAAATATTATTGTCCTACATCAATAGGATGTGCTTTTGGTTTTTGCTCGTTATGTATCTCTTACTGTTCTAGATATGATAGAGGAGTTAGCTGTGGGCTTCTAAAATGGTGATATTTAAAGCTTGTTGACTAACTTCCTCTCTTTGAAGTACGTGGTGAAGGATTATAGCGCTGCTGTGTTGATGATGCTCAATTTAAGGGTTTGTCAGTGCTTTCAGTATGAAACCCTATTTTCAGGGATTTATAACTTCTAAATGTACATGCAGTCGCTGGAAGTATTTAATATGCAATAGATAGCACTTTAATCTGTTTATGAAGGGGTTTGAGTTGTGTTTCTGTTTAAAAAGTCATGGTGGGCATTTGCTTTCTGTTTTGTAATTTGTACATTCAAGAAGCCACTCTGTGTTACAAGTGGTGGAGCCATTCTGATTCATTTTACAAGCTTCCAGATGTCTTGTTTTATGGTGTATTGCAAAAAGCTGAAGATCCAGGTTATATAGGAAGTCTATAAAAGATCCAAACATTGCTTATAACTTAAGGGTTGATTTCGTCTTGTGCAATCAGTTAATAATGGTACAGAATCACACCGGTATGCACATGTGAGATCTATATTCTTAGCATGAAAACCTTTATTTTTGTTTCATTATCACAACCTCAGTTCCTTTAATTTGATTAAAATGTTATCTTAATATGTTAATTTCTGTTCATTAAATAAATATTGCATGTTTAACACTAATAAAGCACCACAATGCACAACTGCAGTATTTCTTGAATTGATATTATTCTGTGTTATACAAAGCACATAACTCCTAAGCTCTGCTTAAGTATGTGTTTTTAAGAACCATGCTGTAAAACTCAAACCGGAGAGAGGTCTGTTTCCTTAAGGACAAATCTAAACAAATATCCCGGCTGTTGGCAGGGTGGCCATTAGGGGAAATCTCTCCAGGACTGTCCAAAACTTGTTCTGAATGTGCTAATATATACATGTATGGGACCTGCGGTTTATATGGGAGCTCCCTTTCCACACACCATTCCTCTGATTCAGAGAATCATCAGTTTGGGTTGGAAGGGACCTTAAAACCCATTCATAGGCAGGGACACCTCCCAGTGGATCTGGTTGCTTAAAACCCCATCCAACCTGGCCTTGAACACCTTCAGGGAAGGGGCAGCACTGCTGCTCTGGGTGTAAATATTACCAGGGGATCTTTGGCACTGTGGGCCAGAACTGTGTTTCATCTGAAGACAAACACAGTGCAAATTTTGGTTTGGAAAACATGATGCTTAATACTCCTCAACACTGGTACCAGTTGCCCAGGTAGAGGTAGTAGAGGCCCCATCCTAGGAATCAAGGTCAGGTTGGATGGGGCTTTGAACAAACTAATCTAGTTAAAGATGTCCTTGTTCCTGCAGGCAGGTGGACTGGATGACCTGGAAAGGTCCTTTCCAACCCATCCTGTGAAAGCTGGGAAGTGTCAGGAAATCTGGAGTACGCAGCCTGTGGCTGGCCAGGTTGAAGAATGTCTCTGGTGTGGGGTCTCATGGAGCTTCACAAACAAACCACCAAAACATACCATCCTTCTCTAAATGATTCATTTGGGACCTTCTTAGGTGATGAACATCTCCTTCTCAGGTAACTTGCTGCTTACATTATGAATTCCTTGAAAATTGACTCCTTGGGACATCTTTAGAGGAGACATCAAGGGTGTCCATTTCAATTTAATTAATATTGTTCGATTTTCCAAGGACTTGTCCAATGCACTCAGAAAATCTGCTTTGTCAAAATAACGGCAGCATAATGGCATCCTTTAAAAGCAACCACTGACTCTCCCGCTAGAGGTATTTTCTGTTTCCGAATAAAATATTTTCCCTGTTAAAGCAGCTTATTTAACTTAGAATTTGTAACTTTATGCTTAAATTTTGCTAATTGTAGATTACTTAGTAATTTTTTTTAAGGAACACTGAAGCACAAATGAAAAATGTCAGGTTTCTTTAAGATAAAAATCTTGTTTTGTCCATAGCAATTATGTTTCATAGAATCATAGAATTGTTTGGGTTGAAAAGACCTTTGAGGTCATTGACTCCAACTGTACCTGTCCACTGCTAAACCAGATCCCTGACCGTATCTCTTATTTGGGTAAACATTTTTGCAATACACTGGTTTTAAGTTTTTATGTGCTATTTTTAACTAAATCATTAAATGTATATAGCAAGAAACAATTTAAAGTGCTTATACAATATATAGTTTCAATTCCTGTATAGATACATGTGCCATTATTTTACAGTTAGGCTTGAAAAGCTACCACAGTTACATATTTTACATTGTAAGGTAATACTGTGGGATCCCAAATTGTACTTTTCTGAGATACACAAAACCATAGTATCGGATACACACTTTTATGTATTGTAGAAGTTAAAAAATGAGCTCTGGGAGAATTAAGCTGTTTCTAAAAGATCGTACAAACCTTTGTGTCAAATTGCAGTGCAGTCAGCCTTGGGTCTGTAGCCTCAGGCACTCCTTTATCCTACAGGCTAGCGCTGAATTTGCTTTATTCCTTTATAGTTGGAGGACAAGAGAGTAGGAATCAGTTTAGAACACGTGCCAGATACCGCTCTTATGGACCAAAAGAAAAAATGCTGATGCTTTGTGAGGTGTGGTCTTGGCTTTTGTGTGAAGTATATTGAGTGTGGATACAGGGTTTGTGTGTTTCCAACATCAGATATAGAAAACTTCCTATTTTTTTATGCTGTCACATTTAAAAACTTGTGTAAATAACTGTTGCTTAAGTGCAGGATTATTGCTGGCTGTGATACATGTAGTGATTCACTTGATCAACATTACTGCTGATTAAGGCCCTCTCATAATTGATGGCTTCATAATCCACGTCTAGAATACCATGAAATTCTGACAGTTTTGAGAGACTAAATGAAAGGATCACCCACAGCAGTCAGGAGGAAGAAACTAATCCTAGTAAAAGCAGAAGAATTGTGTGATCTGAATTAAGATTCAGTTGGTGGATACTGAAGAGTATACTGGAAAGCATTTTTATTATAACTGTCCAGAATAATTGCTTTGGGGGAAAAAAAATCCTCCTTCATAATTGATGGTATAAACTTTACCAGCTTTTCCTAAACCAAGTATGAACTTAAGGGCTTGTGCTTAACCTTTGTTTCACTGGCCATGTTTTCAGAGAGCTGAAGCAGCATTTCATTGCTGGAGTTGATCAGAACAGAGTTATATTTACTAACGGGGCCTTAGTTATTCTTTTATCTGTTTCAGGATTTTCTGTGTAGTTTTAAGTGCTGAACATTTCACCACAGTCTATTTAGAGCGGTATTTAAAACTTGTTCCAGTTCTCTTCATTCTTACGCACGCTGATGTGCTAAACTACTCCAGAAACCAGCTTAGCTCTCACCATATTTGGAGGCTGTTCCTCTTTTTCAGCCTTGGACTGGTTTGGATGGGGACTTACGTCTAAAGTAACAAATGAAATATGTGATGAGAGCTGGCTGCCAAAACTGGGATGAAAGCAAGTTTCTGAGGGGCTCATTGGAAAACTATCTTGAACTTTGGAAGCATGACTCAATGCCATGGTCTAAATAGAGTAAACGTAGTGAAATAAAGCTCAAGATGGGAATAGAGTTCTTGAATACCAGAGGGGGTGTGTATTCCTAAAAGGAAAGGGGAAAGATGAATTTCCACATGCATATCAGTCAGGATGGGATGGTCAGGGTATTCTTCAACTGCAAGGCCACAGTGCTTGGCATTCCTATTTGGGCTTACTACACACAGGCATGATAGCTAAAGAGCATTCAAAACAAAAGGTAGCATGTATTGATGATGTCCCGTGGGACATCATTAGCTCGTCTGAGAAGTTGCCAACTTTGGAAATGGTTTCTGTTAAATACATTCACTGTCTTTCTCATCTAACTTCAAAATAAGAGAATATTCATCCTCAGTTCATTAATTACAGCAATTTCATCTGAATAAAGAGGAGACCATGTTTTTCGTTTATTACTCGAAGAAATATGTAGCCTTGCAAAGCACAGCTGCTGCAGCTGCGTAAGTAGATAGCTGCACTTTGCAGCTGGATATGTGTGTTAACAAGAATGGTGTTGGAGAAGAGAGTGCTCTGAAAAACCTAACCAAGGCCCTTCGTACAATCACAGTATCTCTCAAAGTCCCAGTCTTTTTAGGTATTCAGAAAACTGTTCAGCAGTGATGATCTTTAGAAACTGGAAGTTGTGCATTTAGGTAAAAAGTGAAATGATCATTTCAGAAGGAAAGACAGACAGGTTTTAGATATCACTATAAGGAATCAAATGGTAATATATAACGTAGTTGTGGAAAGGAAAAGTGTATTGGAGTATAAAAGGTGAAGAATGAGCTTGTTGAGGTTTCCTGTGGCAGGCATGAGAAGCAATAATTGGTTCCTTACAGGAGGCAATCACTGATGAGCTGCAGTAAGCATCACACCTCAGGACTGTGCTAGATGCTGCAAACATAAATACTAACAGATTTCTCAGATTTTCCTAGTGCCTGGAAAAAAGAACACAAGTTCTTCTCCAAAGTAAATTACTTGAATTACAAGCCATTGTTTTTATTTACTTATATATTACCCAAAGGTCTGTTTGTAGGTACACAAAACATTCAGTATTTTCACTGCTTTCTTTGATTCTTGGGATCTCGAAGGGATCTTTAAGGTCCCTTCAAACCCAAACGATTCCATGATTCTACGACATTTGGATTACTGTTATCCTTTTGCTACATTATTCAGTGGAACCATCAAACATTATATCAGCTTCTACCTCAAATGTTGAAAATTAATTATTTAGACCATTGGAAAATTGAATCTTCCTCCTTTCCACAGGTATAAAATATGTTTATTTTAGATGTAGTCCGAACGTTTACCCTGTGTATTGCTGTTTGCGAGAGAAGCTGGCAGCATATGTACTAAAGAAACATCAATCACTTGTTCTCAGGCCACTTCTCCTGAGCAGCAAAACTCAGGAGACTCACTCCTGTTGAAAACTTTTCCCCCAGACCTTTAGAAAGTGGAAAGTTGCGGAATTCTTAATGAGTGTAATAATTATACCTTTAATTTCTATATAAGTGCCAAAATTTGGCATTCTTTTTGGTCAAAATGAGCTTAAATGGCCCCTAAATTCCAATATTAACAGTTATTCCTACTTTGCACTGTTTTTAGTGACTATCTTAGATCCCAAGCAGCAGACCCTGACCACATCCATTTTCAAAATACAAAGCAGCAAGTCTTCAAGTAGCCCAAGAATTTCTGAGATGGCAGTAGCATCAGAGAATCACAGAATCGTTAAGGCTGGAAATGACATCTAAGATCACCCAGTCAGCCCAACACCACTGTGTCTACTAAACTATGTCCCAAAGTGTCACATCTACAGACATTCTGAACAAACATTCTTTCTTTCTGAGTTTGTTTCTTCCTCTGGAACACAGCTAAGCAGTAGAAGACATTGATTTACACAGCTTCAGATTCGAAGATAAGTTTTTCTTCTGCTATTTAAATATTTTCTCACATATTGGTGCACCTGTAGTTTTGATTTGACTTCAAGCATGCACTTTGGCAAACTGTAAAAATGAGTTGAAGAAAAATAATGAATGAAATGCCATATTGCCTGAGCATGTTGTGTTTTCTTTACTAATAAAATTAGTCATTGAACATATTTTCCAGCTACAGCTCTGTATATTTAAGTATGTGTCTGAATAACTGCACTTTTCAATTCAAGAGTCAAGTGGTTGCTTTGTATGCTGCACTTATCTTAAATAGAGTTTGATTTAAAACATTTATCTTCCCCGGTATCATCTCCCATGTCAAAGCACATTTAAATCATGCTCTGTTCCTGATATCGCTTGTGTTTAGAATGGTATCCAAGTACAAAAAAAGTTTGATGAGCGCTCTCTTATTTGCCCACTTTGTAGTTATTAGCAGCTCTGTCACTGTTTTGAATATCACTGAAGTTGAGAAGGAGAAGCTTTGCTAAAGTAAACTTTTAAAAATTAAAGGCAAGGTCAGACTCCAAGGTTAGCAGCAGTAGGAGACTGCAATTTAAGATGCGTCCAATTATGCAAAATCTTGTGTTGAGTTACAGCCTCAAGTCTCCTTTGGGATCTGTGAGGTTGCTGAGGTAAAAATATCAGAGCAATTGCATGAGGATTTCTCTCTTTCTCGCTTCAGAGGACAGAGGAGAGGACAGTTCTGGCAGAACTACATGGCCCTAAGCCTGAGAGCATTCAAGAAGCATTTGGACAACACCCTTAGATACATGATGTGTATGTTGGAGTTGTCCTATACAGGGTAAGGAGCTGGATTTGATGGTCCTTGTGGGTACCTTCCAACTCAGGACATGCTATGATTCTATGTTTTTTTTACATCAATAACTCAAAAGGAAAACAGCTACTCCAGGAGTTTGTAGTAAATGTATCACTTCAGTGAAGGCAGCAGACCCAGCACCAGACTTCAGAGGCGTTTGGCACCTTGTCACCTTTTATTGGTTTGTATAGCAACACCTCTGAATCTAGGAATAAATCAAGTGGCCCACTAAGGCAGAGCATGTTTTACTGATGACAGTCTTAATATTTAAACCAAATGCTGTCACAGCTACGTGTTTTTCTCCCCGAGATCTTAACTTTCCCTTATCCTTAATTTATCTTTCCTTCAGCTAACTGGAAAGCACAAGTACGCAGCGGTGCCAAACGGTGGCTCCCAGAAAGGCTGCAAGGAGGAGGTCGGACTCAGTTTGGATGAATTATGCACAAGTTGGGATAATTAATTTGCAAAAAAAAATCTACTTTACTTTTTTTTTTTTCCTGGGCGAAAGGAAAACATTGTGTGCTTTTAAAGCACTTATTCCTCAGCCAAAACACTAGAGAGATATTTTGTACCCTTCCTACCTCAGAACACATCAAGACTTAACCACTATCACATTCCCCTCCACTTCTGAGTGACTCTGAGCAGTACAGTTTCATAATCTTGATCATTTGTATGAAAGCATTCTTACAGGAGAAACACACAGATTATGCTCAATAAAACCAGAAACACAGTTCTGAGTATGTTTAAACAAGTTTTTGCATTGATAAACAAAACTACAGAGTATTTTTTTTTTCAAGTGCACAGACACAAAGAAAGTGATCAGTATTTACTGAAGAATTTGTACAGTGCTCAGGGCAAGTTACAGCTGGATCCTCTCACAAACCCCAATCTTTCTAATAAATGACTCATAAAACTATTGTAGCTATGACATTCTTCAGAAAATTTATATAATTAGAATGGATTTTCACCCTTTAAATAAATGTGAAGTTATTGTAAACATCTTCTTGTAATAGGAGGGAAAAAAAACATGATACTTTTGCTTTTTTTTTTTTTTGCTTTCCAGCAGCCCAGAAATTAAGTTTCTAAAATAAAAAATTTCTTATAATAATTGTTCAAATGTTTTTGATAGATTGATGCTTCCTACTAGTACCTGGTGTGTGTCTTGTGTCTCTCTCTCTGTATATTTAGCCAAGCACAGGAGATTTTGCTCTCCAATTGACTCTGTAACAGTTCCAATGAAACAAACAGCCTCATCTTTTCTTACACAAGGGGAGTGTATATATTTGTAAACATTACTTAAATTCCATGGATTTGTTGACAAAGGGAGTAAATTCTAAACCTGAGCTCCTTCCTCTGGGGGTTGCTCTCATCTTTTGATGTTGTTTAGCCCACAAAACACCTCTTGTGCTTTCCGTAGCTTGAAGGTATCCTTCCTCCCATCAGTAGCTCTACTTCCCCCTCCAGGATCTGCCACATGCCAGGTTGGATGGGGCTTTGAGCAACCTGGTCTAGTGGAAGGTGTCCCTGCCCACAGCAGGAGGTGAAATTGCATGGGCTTTGAGGTTCCTTCCAATCCAAACCATTCCATGATTCTATTCTATTATAATAACCTAGAACACTGTAAAATACTTGACAAAGAATTGTGATATTACCATTAAATGGGAATTTACCTGAAAGTCAGAGGCAGTTGGGTTGATGGAACTGAGCTATCTTCTATTTGAACATGGGTGCATAGGTAGGTTCAAGAACTGAGTTGGACAATCGTATTCTGGTAGCTAATAAAGCCCTGGGTATAATACAAGTTATGCAATGCATCCCTGAAATGGACAAATCATAGTCATAACATTTATATCCAATGAAAGGTCAACCTTTCGCAAACAAATGTTTTGATGGTGGAAGTAATAAAGGAAAGCTCATCTAAGGTGAGCCAATACTTGTTAGTTGTTTTTGAAAAGGAAAATTCTACGGAAGTCATCTTTTTTTACCTAAAGATCAAAAAATATCTGCTGTAAGAGTAGAGCAAAGCTCCAAACAACAGGGAAAAAAAATGTTTCTGTAAGCCAAGTTGAACTGATTTAAAACACAATAGTAAAAAAGCAATTTAGATAATATTAATAAGCAATTAGAATACCTTTAGAATCATAGAAACATAGAAGTGTTGGTAGGGACCTTAAAGATCATCCAGTTCCTACCCCATTGCTGCAACTTTGTATTCAGTTTGTTAATATGTATGGCACAACAGATCTAGTATACATTATATATATTTATATGTACACATTATACATTCATTTTTTAATATATTGCATAGATTTTTTAATATTTGTATTTATTATGGGTTGGTTAATGATTGTATTCTCATTTGTGTAGAAATTATAATTCCAATGGATAAAAAAATCTATGAACTAATCTTGTTGATGCCACTGAAATTAATTACCTTAAGTAGCCTAGATATATAAGAAAACAATATAAATTCATCAAAATTCAATTATTAAACAAAAGGAATATTGTATTTAATTGAACCGTTAAATTGAATAAATTTACATTCATCCTTATCCTTCATAATTTTAGAGATGATAGATCTCTTCCTCTTACACCGACCGCATTGTTGCATGCAGACAGAAAGAAGAGAATAATGACACTTCCATTTTTCAGTTCCTGTTTGATTTATTTCCAGCCACGAATGAACTAATTACTAATCAGAACTCGTGGAATAAACTGAGGCAAAGTAGTATTCTTACACAAAAGAATAGTGTTGTCAAAGCCTGGGTTAAGATTTCAATAAACTGATAGAAATATTTTTGCCAAGGCCTCAGTGACTCAGATTCTTGACTTTCTTCAAATTTTGGAGAAAACTTTAAGGAATTTTTCTAAATTTTAAATAGCTGAGTAGATTATTGTAAGATTAGAAATAACAAAACTTATTGTGATTTTATTGAAATAGAATTGGTTTTGAAAGATTATTTAAAATGTAACTTTTCAGACTTGTTTGTCGATCACACTGATTTGTAGTGGATAAATGGAAAACAAAGCCAAGGCTATGAAATTTAAACCACCTATTCCGACTGCTTGAGTCATCTCTAATTGTTAAGAGTTCAATCCAGTCTGCATAAGCTGAAATCAAAAGATCGAGCACAACAAAAGCTGGATGGGGAGAGAGATAAACCAAACATGAGAAGGGCATGAGCTGTGCTCCGAGTGCCATATAAGCAAAAATCACAATTTTCTTAATACTAGACAAAAATATGTGAAAAGCATTTTTTTCTCGGTTTAATAGAGTGGAATTCAACCTCGGTACTGATGCTCATAAAATAAATTCTTTTTAACGTTGACATCACATTACGCATTTATCATTATTTAACCCCTCCAAGCTCCCTTAAAGTAAACTGATACAGGCTTTGGCTGTAACTTGTCTTTGAAATTCCAACTCACTGGACTGAAGGAAAACTCTCAGCCCAGAAACACACAGAATTTTCACACCAAGAAAACAAAACCATAGGGAAAGAACAAATGTCCTTTTGAAATAGACTTTATCATTTGGGGTTTCTGCATTTATATTTTTTTCTAAATAAGGCTAAGGGTACTTGATGTACAATAATTAAAAAATAAGGGGTTTATTATGATACTTCTAGATATCAGAAAGTTTTATGCAAAGCAGTGTTCAAATTGCAATTGATCCTGTTCCTTGGAGCTCTTTAAGCTAGAAAGAACTCAGAAGTTTTGCAGCCTAGGTTTTTATGAGGCATATTATCCCAAATGGATCAATCTGAAAATCACCATAGTAAGAGGTTGTTGTATTTGGCTGGGATCTGCCGTTGTTAGGAGTCCGTCCAAAATTCAGTGCAGTTATGGATTTTCATCAAGTCAGGACAGATTAACATGGACTGGACCTGTCACACTGAAGCTCACAATGACCTTTTTTTTACATGTATGTGCATTCCCTTTCTAAATTCGCTTACCGAGCTTAAGCTCAACAAAGTACTTTTGGGAAAAATACCTTGCCTGTCAAGTTTTCAACCAGTCATTAGAAGAAGTCATGGTAAATCCTGCAAACTAAAGTGAGACAAATCCTGGGAAAGGAAAACCTGTGCAAGTATCAAGAGCTCACACATCTAATTTTTGCAAAGAAATGCAAGGATATTTAAATATTTAAATAATACACAATTTTTAAAAATATGTACCAATGACTTTAAGGAGTTTCTTTGCACTACATTTCTTGAGAAACTTTTGGGCTAATTTCCACATGAATTTATCATCACATACAAAATTGCTGCAGTTAAGAAAATTGCTGTTTCATGTATGAAGGGGTGAATTGTTCTTCTGAAAGCAAGATATTATAGTGTTTGGCAGGTTGTTATATTAGGTTTTATGAACTGTGAATGTTCTACAATGTTCTCCTGTACCTAAGTGGGCTCAAACTGCTGATACATCTCTGAATGAATCTTGTAAACTGTGGTCCCAGGAGTACACTCCAGTTTTGGAACTTTTGTTACGGCAAATAGAATAAAGGTTTTGATAATTTAGTAATGTATATGCTCGCTGTAGCATGTAAATTACACCACTTCTGTTTCTCTAGATTAACTTTTGATTGGCACCACACACTGTGTCTACAGTTATAGAGTTTTCTTACATGCACTGGTGTATGTGGAAACCCTTTTCTGCTGATTATTCATTGATGCAAGTGAATCTAAGGACAGTGTTGCAATATTTAAGCTGACATTTTGACTGAATGGGCCAAAAGGGCAACAAAACTGGTGAAGGGTCTGGAGCACAAGCCTTATGAGGAGACCCTGACGGAAATGGGATTGTTTATCCTGGAGAAGAGGAGGCTGAGGGGAGAAGTCATTGCTCTCTGCAGCTCATTGAAAGGAGGTTGTAGTGAGGTGGGTGCTGGCCTCTTCTCCTAAGTAACAAGTGATAGGATGAGGGGAGATGGCCTCAGGTTGCACCAGTGGAGATTCAGGTTGGATATTAGGAAAAACGTCTTACCAAAAGAGTGGTGAAGCATCAGCAGAGGATTCCCTGGGCAGTGGTGGAGTCTCCATCCCTGGAGGTGATAAAAAAGTGTATAGATGTGGCACTTTGGGATGTGGTTTAGTAGGCACGATGGTGCTGGACTGATGATTGGACCAGATGATCTTGGAGGTCTTCTCTAACTTTAATGATTCTATGACTCCATGGAAATCTCTGCTGTGTTTGTTCATCCATCAGTCAGAATTGACTGTGGGCTCTGTGCTTCCACATCACCCTCATTAAGGTCAGTTCATCTCACTTGGTTGTTCTAAAATAATTATGAAATAGAGTGAAACCCATCAGCTGTATGACAGGTGAAGGCCTATGAAAATCTTTCAAAAATGAGTCTTTAAATCTTGTTTCCTCTCATTAATTGAGAGGGGGCAAGGGGAGAGTAAGAGGCATCATTTCAGCTCTTAATGTGAGCACAGCACATAATCAGGCAACCTTAATTCTGTCATTTCTCAGCCTTGGAGTATTTGATTTGATAAACTTATATTCCTAATATTTCTTAACCTATAATTTGATATGATATTAACATAAGACTCTTCTGGCACAGGGAGAAGTTACGAACTCACTTTCATGCAAGGGAGTGAGCTTGGAGAGTCACCTGAGATTAAGTGACCAAATTCACAATTTTAAGAGTAAGGGTGTTGTTCACAACAGGCAGTTGTGAACTGTGAGGTGTCAGTAGGGTTGGGAATCTTATGATGTATGATCTGGAACAGCCAGTTCTCACAGTTTTAAGAGGCGTGAGCTGGCACGCACATATTTGCCTTCCAGGGCTTTCTGCTGGAGCAGCGTGCTCTGTGGGTTCTCCTCAAACCTCTGGGTGCTCTTCCTGGGAGACTTCCTGGCTCAGGGTGAAGGTTCAGCACCCATTCATGCTTTACTGCATTCCAGGAGTTCTGCCCAAGCCCAGAATAGAAACACCTAACAGCCAAAGGTGAGAACTTTGTTTTGTATATCAAAGAAAAGTGTTAGTTACTGAGCTGGAGGAGGCCACGCCAAAACAGTTATTTAACAGTAGGTATGTCCTGGAGGATAAAAAAATGCACACACAGTTCATAGAGTGGAAATTTGCATGTTTTACATCAAATTCTGTTCTTAACCTCAAGAAATTCTGTGCAAGCCCAAGCAACACTGGCAAAAACAGAACTCCTCCAACTGAACAACGGGTCATTATTTGCACTCAACTGCCTTTAGCTAATCATTGATCTACACTAAATCCTTGGAGCTGACCCTTCTCAGCTTTGCAAAGTGGTCAGATGAGCTCTGGCTTTAGATGTGGCACACGGCTCCCATCTCACACTTTCACTGCAATAAACATACCTTTTACATCTACCAGCGCATTTGTAGCTGAAGAACTTCAGCAGATAAAAAGTTAATGTGATATAAATGTAGGGCCTACATGCTTGCACCGTGAAAGCAGGTTAATCAGCCTCTTGACATCCCCTATTCCTCCTGGTAAGCAATGACATTATGCTTCAATCATATCAACCTTTTTTTAACACTGCCCTCCAGAAAGATTTGGAAAAGATAAACATTTCCTATAATATTTCCCCCCACATCCTGACCCACATCAGCTATATATGACTTATCTTTTAATGTGTTAAGGCCAGGTCATTACTCCCTGCTCAAAAAAATCTCTCATTGACTCCACTGGGAGATTTTCTTATGACAAGAGCATCAAACAGAACACTGATTTTATTTTCTTTTTAATATGCTTCTGATACATTTCTTTAAATCTCTTTTCTTATTTTCATTTATAATCATAAAATCATAGAATCATAGAATCATTGACTGGTTTGAATCAGAAGAAACCTCAAATCCCATCCAGTTCCAACCCCCTGCCATGGGCAGGGACACCTCCCACTGAATCAGGTTGCTCCAAGCCCCATCCAACCTGGTCTTGAACACCTCCAGGGATGGGGCAGCCACCACTGCTCTGGGCAGCCTGTGTCAGGGCCTCCCCACCCTCTCAGGAATAAAACAATTTCTTCCTAACATCTCATCTCAATCTCACCTCTTTCAGCTGAAAACCGTTCCCCTTGTCCTATCCCTGCACTCCTTGATCAAAAGCTCTTCCCAGCTTTTCTGGAGCCCCTTTCAGTACAGGAAGTTGCTCTAAGATCTCCCTGCAACCTTCTCTTCTCAAGGCTGGACAACCCCAACTGTCTCAGCTTGTGCTTGTTTGGAAGATGTTCAGGACCAGGTTGGATGGGGCTTTGAGTAACCTGATCCAATAGGAGATGCCCCTGACCATGGTAGGGGTGGAACTGAATGACCTTTAATGTCCCTTCAAAATCAAACCATTTTGTGATTCTATGATGAGTTTCCAGGCATCCTCAGGCAAGATTGTGTTTCTGCACAGTTTGGTACCTCATGTATGAGGCTCATCTGCAAAGCAGTCATACTTCAGGCTTGCTTAGTAATAGTTACTGTCCCTTCTTCATGTCAAATGCAAATACACAGAAGCGTTACAAGCACAGCCAATGCGAAGTGGCAGAAAGTATTAACATTATGCTTAAAATTGCTGTCATTGTGTTTAGTTCATTCACAGTCATTCCCATGAAGAAGGTGGTTTCTAGAAACATTTCTTTTCTGCACTTGCCCTCATTGCCATGCAGACCGAATGCCTCTGCATAAACAATTAATCTGAGTTCTTTGCACCAGGCACCCTTTTGATAAATACTGCTGTTGCAACTTGTTTGCACAGGGTGAAGACCTATCACTTAAAAACGTTTACTTGATATATTTACATATAATTCTGCATTCTCTCAAGACCTGTTGGCAGCATTTAGTTATTCTACAATGTCAGCTGTTACAAGGTTGTGAGTTTCTTGGTTCCTCAGTGTTGCATAGAAACAAAAGTACTTGCAGTTGCTTTGCCATTTGGCTGTAATGTTGCTCTCTGTTTAACAAAAAAGCATTTCTTGGATGCCATATGAGCATCAGTATCAGATTTCTGAATGATTAGATTGGTGGTGCAGGCAGATCTAAACCAGTTGCCACTGCTGGTGTGTACTGAACCTTTAGTAAGATCTTTGATGTTCTACCTGAGTGCTTGCAAACTGTTGCCACCTTAGTCTGTCAGCATTTTTTATGTTCCAAAATGTGAAAACGATAACCACGTATCATTAGCAACCTGTTGCTGTTCAAAGATAAAAGCCAGTGATGGCAGAAGCAATGCTAATAGCCACACTCTTATCTTAGAGACATCTCAGCTGAGTTGCTCTGTGCATCAGGATTTGTCCTGCCATCCATTAAAATAATTGATCAGCAAAATGGCATGTTAATGAGGACTGCAGAGATGCCTAGATGGGTCTGTAAAAATAATCCTTTATGTCTGAGGCCAGTTTCTGTTCTCATTTACAGAAAGGAAAACCCAAAGAAACTCTGTTGGTTTCAATTGCATTATTCTTCTTGCAGCAGTGTGTGAATAAAATCAGAAGCAGATCCTTAAAACTGAAGCAAAGTATAATAGGAATGAATGATTTTTTGAATTATTATTAGATTCATCTGAGGGAGGAAAAAAATGTGGAAACTGTGAAATATTGCAAAAATTAGTTTTATTAGTAAGAAATAACTTTGATGTGGCTCTGGTTGCAACTAAATCATCTGTCACTGAAACATATGCGAGTCTGGACGATAGCTGGGGAAAGAAAAAACCCTTAAATGTTGATAGGAAAGTGCTTGGAAGCAAAGTGCTTAGTAACAATCAGAAGAGATGAGAGATTGTATTATTGCACAACAATAAGTCTTCAAGGTATTAGAGGTATCAATTTACAGCGCATTCTATCCCATCATTACCTGCCACAGCCTGACTCTAATCACAGCAATAGAAACCAGGGTTGCTCCATGGGTGTTTGTGACTTTCTCTGAATATTTATGAAGGTTATAAATGAAATCAGGATCTTGCTCTCTGTTCTTGGCCCATCTGTATAGCCATGAAGGCCAAATGAAGCTTTTAGTCATTATACTTAATTGGATGAATGGCCTTCAAAGCTGTCCGTAAGTAGTGTGTTCACAGTAAGGTAATTAATAACGCTATTTCCTTTTGGAAGACATATCATTAGCCATTATTTCTCGAGATACAACACTGATGTCTTTATTCAAAGAGGTAATTGCAGGTTACCCACCGATTCCCCACCAGTGACATCATCTTTGCAAACTGAATCTCACAATCTGTCACTTTTGAATTCATAATTAGGATGTTTTTCTAATGGCAAGTGAATGTTGTAGAACGAAATACCTACTTTGTCCTTACAAGAATGAGCACAGCCTGAAGAGCGAGGGGCTTGTAACAGAAATAAGGCTTGTGAGTTGTTAGACTGAACATCTGGGACCTTCAGAATGATTGTATTGAAGGATCCAGCAAAAGTCACAAAGGCAAACTGGCGGCTGTGCCACAACCCATGTGCCACCAACAATTTGCTTGAACAGACATTCCAAAAAGATTCTCTGCTGCACAATTTATTTGCTAACTCTGAGTCTCTTACAAAAACAAATAAAGAGGTTCTGTTAGACTGCCCCCATTCAGAAAACATGTACTATAGGATATGAATGTCCGTTTTCACCCCTCTTAATTAACTAATGCGCTATGCAGCGTAGTTGATTTCTGACCCTCTTCTGGGAGGTCAGAAAAATGGATAGCAATGAGATGCTTTGGTACTTTTTATTTATTCATCCTATTTTAAAATGTGTACAAATAACAAGAAACCTTCCCCAAGAGGGGAACAGCCCTTGCTAGTGTCATAATGCCGTACAGGTAAGTTATATCTGTTTATATTCAGTGTGAAATCCTTAAATATAACTATAGTCTTTAGCTATTTCAGAGAATTACTCCTCCTCTTGCATTATTCGGGCTTTTCCGTATCTTGAGAGTTTTGTAAATGTTTAAGCAACAGCATGGTTTATGTACTGACTTTGATCTGCAGACTTCAAACAAATACAGTCTGCAAGTATTTGTCAAAGACTCAAAAGTCTAGCGGGAGCTGGAAAACATTCTATATCCAAGCCCAGATACTCTGATTCTGTTTCTATATCCACACTTTACCAACAGCAGTTGTTTAAACCTATTTAACATCGTTTCTGCTTCCCTGATCCTTGCTGGTTTTTTGATCTCAAGTCACCTTTCACATGCATCATCTTCTTGCATCTTGCATCTTTTAATCTGAAAGAAGGGAGCTTTAGATGAGATATTAGGAAGAAATTTTTTAATGAGAGGGTGGTGAGGCCCTGGCCCAGGTTGCCCAGAGAAGTCATGGATACCCCATATCTGGAGGTGTTCAAGGCCAGACTGGATGGGGCTTTGGGCAACCTCATCCAGTGGGAGGTTGGAACCAGTTGGGCTTTAAGTCCCTTCCAACCTAAACTGTTTGTTGATTCTATGTTCTTGGCTATTCCCCTCTGAGCTGCCCTAAACCCTTTGTTGTAGTGCAACAGTGATGAGGTGTCCATGGCTGATTCAATGAACCTGCCCCAACTGAGAAGACTGGAATAAGAAACTGAAAGGAACCACTCTACAGGTATGTCTTTGTCATGCCCTTGTTATAGCAAGTCTTATCACTTGCCACTCCTCTGTCTACGTTAGTACAAGGGCAATCATGTGCTGTAGCTGCAAGGGAACAGCTGACATCAGTATCTAAAGAGCCATTTTATATTGCCACTCAGCTCTCAGTTCTGCTCTCCAACTGATTTTTTGTTTGTGCCCAGCTGCAGCTGACCCCGTGTCAACTCATGTACCCTAGAGAATTTGAGAGGTGGATGAAGGGTGAAGTTGGGCTGATGGGTGGACTGGGTGATCTTAGAGGTCCTTTCCAATGTTTATAATTCTATGATTTAGAGGGTTAATAGCATGGTAAATCACCAAGCAGAGTATGCAATTTGGACCAAGTCTTGAGCAAAAATAGCACTTACGGCTTTGGTATTCTTGACCTAAGATAGGAATATTATTTCTTATTTTATCCATACAGTTTTGCACCACCAGCAAGCACTGGCAGAAAGCTGTAACGTAGTGGAAAGTCTGAAGTTTCTTTCTTGGTGGTTTAAAGATATGGTGCAAAGCAGTTTCTTCTGGTAAAATATTTTAAGTAGTGACATAATTTCCTTCAAATAACTATCATTTTCAGGCCTAGTAAAAGTGAGAACTTTATGGGCTGTATTAACTCAAACAGCCCTTTGGAGAATGTCTGACATTTTATGAATACTTTTTGCCTGTTTTTTCTACCTACTCTTAACTAATGGAATACGCAACACCTGTAAATGTGTGATGATGTCAAGAAAGAAGATCTAACACCCAGTGCTGCCTGGAATATCAGGCGTCATAATTTCTCATTTGTAAACAATATTTTTCTTACAGGGCTTGTGGGTATCAGAAAATATTTATCTCAAAGCTGTGGCAAGAGTTCCTCATACATTCAGTGTGGGTACACTGTGACTGACAGCAACTAAAAAACTTTACCACTCTATGTTAGAAAGTTAGACACCAAATATCATCTGCTAAGAAAAAGGAGATTGGCCTTGAAAAGCCCTAGGCAACATGATTGTGAATGGCTCTTGCAGAAGTACTATGTGAAAGATTGCATAAAATTCTCTTGTGGGAATGAAGGGATGTGGCATTTCGAATGTAATACAATAAAAAATGAGTTCAATGTCCAATCTCCTTTTTCTTAGCAGGTGATATTTGCTATCTAACTTGCTATGCGGAAAAGATGACACTTTTCTTCCCCTCCTCTAGTGATCTCATCTCTCTTTAATCTTTTTCTCTCTTGCAAATATCCCAGAGTAGTATTTACCCGTTTAAAAGTCTAGGGAGAATACTAGTGCATGGCTGCATTTAAAAAGCAGCATTAACAATACAACTTCTTGATTTATTAAGCAGAAAGAAGGTGGATTTTCATCTACGCTAAAGCCTTGAACATATCACAAATTGTCATAGATGCTGGCAGAACAATTAAGACATAATTATTGAGAAGTGAAAATCTGACAATAAAACTTCTTTGAATTTTACATTTTAAATACACAGAGTAGAGTCCTGGAAATCTTTCCTTAGTAGAAATACTTGTGTGATAAAAGCTTGTTGAATAAATGTCCCTTTATCCAAATGCACTTCCTAGATGACAGGGTAGATAAAATGATCAAGCCCGTAAGTGTCTTATTTGCAAGAATAAAGTGACTGTTGAATGAGAGTGGGTTTCCACAGACAGTGCTGCCTAGGGGATATGAAACACGCGGCCAGAGAATGCATGCACACAAGGAGCTGGGTGCAGCTTTCGACTGTGCCCCAACACTCCTGCAGGCATTGTAGGACTTGTTCTCCCGTATCTACTTGAGTACCCTGGTCTGGTGGGAGGTCTCCTTGCCCATGGCAGGGGGTTTGGAACTGAATGATCTTCAAGGTCCCATCCCACCCAAACCATTCTGTGATTCTATGATTCTATGATTCTACTCTGAAATGAGTGTGCATCACAGAAAAAACTCAGGACCAAGACTCTAATGATGCCTTCTCCCATGGGTTTTCCCAGCTGAGTTAGCAAGGTCACAGAGAGGTTATGGTGTCTGCCCTAAAGAAGGTTTGGTATTTGGGACAGCTGTGGAAGCTCTTCCAGATTCCTGAAGCAGAGCGTGTCACAGAGCAGTGGAGCAGTGCTGTGATGATGTACTGATGACTTATTCTGGCGTAATGCATTTAATTCTTAATAAAGTACTTAAAGGTTTGTCTTAAAATCAAGATTCAATAACATGTGGCAAAGACTTTTACTTGTAAAAAACTGCTTACAAGATTAAACATTAGGGACCATGCCCTTTCCTGATGTCACGGTTTAGCCCCATCCTGGCCAATTTCAGCAGCCAAAACTGAGTGGTTGGATTCCCAATTCCCTTCCCACCACCAGGAAAAGAGGGAAGTGAAATGAGAGGAAGAAGTTTGTGGGTTGGAAGCTTAAACAGCTTTAATGAAGTAATAACAACAATAATAATCATCATCTTCATAATAATACAAACACAAATATTCAAAATTGCATTCTTACCTCTTTATGACTGTGTCACCACAAATGCTGCAGTGCAAGCACGGGGAAGATGATTGGCAAGAGTGAGCCGAGCTCAGGAACTTGATTCAGGAATGCACGGGTCCAGGATCAAGGGCAAACGGACAGATGAGGTCATCACCAGATGTTGGCCACTGAAAAAGGTAGAGAGACACCCTTGTGATCTCTTAGGTTTATACAGAGTGTATAAACTGTGCTCAGTTTGGGGTCATCTGTCCTGTACACCCCTCCCTGCAGGTGCCATCCTTTCTTGCCTCTTTGACATATTGCTTCACCACCTCAAGGATCGTCTTGGTTTCTCTAGGAATAAGTGTAAGCAGCAGCCTTTCTGCATCCTCATGCCCCACATGATCAATCCTAGAGAGAAAACAGTCTGAAAATCTTGTAGTTCACTTTCAGAAAATGAAATTACTCAGACAAAGTTGAGCTGAAGTTAGAAAACTGATTCTACTTAGGTCAAACCAGAACACCTCCAAACCACAAACATCTTTTTTTGTTGTACTGCTCCTTTGGCTAAAGACATGTTTCAACCCTGCTTCTATGGCATTTAAATTGGCATGAAAAACCTTTCTCGGTCTCATCTGGGCGTTATTGCTTAATACCTCACACAACTGAAAACATTGGCCTGAAGTGCTAAAGTGAAGCAACTGGATGGTTGCTTTGCACAATCTCGGGATATGCTTGTGGATGGTTTTGTGCAACAGTAGCTGTGCTAGGATGATAGGCATGATTTATGTCTCTTATGGCTGTAAACTTATCACTGGAAGGAGTTGGTAATGATCATAACCCATAATTATCAGCCAACTGCTAGATGTTCAGTCCATAAATTATATTAAAATAAGCTTTTGGAAAGGTGTAAAGCATGAGCTTTATCGCTGTTGCATAATGAAATAATTACATAATCAATATACAATTATGTAATACCTAAATAATGTTAGCGACACTGCCAAATGTTAACTGTACTAATCACTAGAGGGCAGATTATAATCCACGCTGGGGACTTCCCTGCTTGTTGCCTGTGTCAGGAGGAGGCAACAGCTCTGAGTAGCTCACTCGCATGCAGGCAGGTGGAGGCAGGCAGGGTGGGGAGCAGGGGCAGCCAACACTCAACTCTTCCCAATGCAACCAGCAGCAGAGCTGACAGAGAGGTCACAGAGCAGTCCAAGTTAAGCAAGTCTCAAGGAAGTTGCATCCCCCTCTTGAAACAAAAGGGAGCTGTGGACCACACTGGCTTTTAGTAGAAAACTCATTTATCGCTGTTTCTTGAATTATATGAACATGATTTTGTGACAGTACGGCTAATTGTATGCAGAAATACTTGCAGGATCAAGGCATTTATGATTGCTTTATAAGCTCACTGGTTTTTAACATGGCATTTCTTTCCTCCTCCTTTTTGCTTGTCTTTCCAGATTTTATGCAATCTTGTATATTACTGTAAATTTTTCCCAGTAGCAGTTTATGAGAATCTACATTTTAAGCTTACTCAGAGTCTGTACTTCTCTCCCAAAACATCCAGGCTTTGTTTTGGTGTTAACGTTAACCACCATCCTACCTATCTATATCCAGGACAACCATCAGGATATCTGCTGTGTGCTATTTCGCTTAAACAAACCAAGAAGAGCTGAATGAAGTTTGAGATTAAGACAGTGCTTGTGTTTTCCTGCAAACCGTGGCATGCTGATAAAATCAGTAACATTTCAATCCTATGGGTTTTTAAAGCAGAGAGAGACTAAATATAGGCATGGAGGCCTCTCGCTCAACCCGCTGACCCTGAACCAAGTGACTGGAGGTTGCACTGACAAGAGCCCCATTGTCCTTTTCATTAATCAAACCCACCGAGCCAGGTAAATCTTTAAACAAGATGAATGGGCAGCATTTTTAAAAAGTAAAATAATTCGCTATGCTTTGGATGTGTTTCTCTTTAATTAGTTTGATGAGCACGAAGTCTGAAGCCTTGTCAAACACCCAGTATTAACTTCTGATGCTGACCTAGAAAACGAGTGTTGCAGAGGTAAGAGAATGGGTAGGTGAAACCAACTGAATAAGAGACCTTTTCTGTTAAAGCCTTTGGCCAGATGAAAAGAATCATTACTACAATGATACTTCTAATTATACTGTCATTAGGGCGCTACTGCAGGTTCCTATAGTGCATGAAGCTCTTCTGGTTGCAACAACTTGATCCAAAAAGGGTAAAATTCAGGTATTAACCCTTTCATGGCACGTAAAGTGGAAGATTTGGGCAAGCTAAAAGAACAGTTTATTTTGGTGTTCAAAACTAGGTTGGATGAGACTTTGAGCAGCTTGATCCAGTGGAAAGTGTCCCTGCCCATGGAAGGTGGAGTGGGAGGAAACTGCACGAACTTTAAGGTCCTTTCCAACCCAAACCATTCTCTGATTTTAGAGTCAAGTCATAATATTTTTTGAGGTTTCTGGAAAATTCACAAGAGTTTTTCTTAAGTTCGAAGGGTAAACAATACTGAAGAGCTGAAGAGTAAATTGCCTGACCACTGTGCATTCTTGCCAGAGGCCAAAGATGGAGAAATGATGATGTGTGTTTCTCAAAATAGCCAAAGGGGAAAGAAAATGCACTTTATTTTGATCTAATTTTTGCCTGACTGGAAAATGCGAGGTGAAGTTTCTGGCACTAAGTTGTTGTCCAAACCATTGAAAAGGAGCCAAGAACAGATAATACACTGGGCTGCAGACAACAGCGTTGGTCAAGGTCACTTTCAACTCACAGAGCAGCTGTTTAATCTATGAAGTGAAAAATACTTCCATCTTTTTTATAGCTTTCAAGCTGCAGATGATGCTATTATGTAACTGTAAGACTTTTTCTTTAGTTTAGGGGCCTGGATATTCAACTCTTGGGTCTGAAACGGATACAAAATCATAAGCAAACTTGCAGCTACAAACCAAAGTGTAAAACGTTACATACTACTCCATGCTGTCATACAACACCTCCTACCTAGTGCTCCTGGAATTTGGAGCATAGATCTGAGTTGACTCAGCATCTTTGTCTAAAACTGAGCTGGAGGGGAACAGAATTTCCTTTCTCTGTCCAGTGCAAACATTGTAATTTCTCACATTTCTTTACAGATTCTAGCTCAGATTTTCCTTTTTAGAAGCAAATGGTGAAGACCATAGCACAGAGATTCTAGAGTGTCAGGACCACCAGTAGTGGTATTCACAGTCAGGGTCTGCTTCAGGCAGGTGTGCATTTGAGATCCAAAATTAGAAGCCTATAATCAAAAAAAAAAAAGGAGAGAGGCCTAGAGAAGGAGACTTGGAGCACTGAATTACACCTGATGCAGATGGCATGAGTGTTGGTATGAAAAAAACGATTGTTCGGTGCAAAAAGCTTAGCAAGGCAGGTAGATCAGAGTAACAGCTACCACAATAGCTAAATACAGAAAGGCAAAAGGAGAAAGGGCAGATGGGAAGACAGAGATAAATTTCCACAAAGGGATAAAAAGTAATGATATTCATGTATCCCAGCATTTTGAGGCAATGCCTTTTTTGTGATGCTCAGCCAGTGACCACATTGCAGCTCATGGCAGTATAAAGAGAGGATGTGGCTAAGGAGGTTTCGTGAATCCCAGAATCTTCTCTTTGATGACTAAGTAGTTATTAGCTCTTTTGAGACCAAGTACCATTTGTATAATTGGTGAGTGGACTGTGACCTGAAGTACTGATAAACTGGAGGGAAATAATTCAGAATTCTTTTCAGTTTTACTCCATACTGCTTTTGTTTCATGTTCACACAACTCAATCTAACACATGAATCATTATTTTCATGAGCGAAATCATAATTGACATAATTTGAAGGGAAAAAAAGTGGTAACACTTGTTAGTATAGGCAGAATTCAATTAATGAAACAACAAAGCACATAATATGGCTGATTTGTTTCTAAAACTTTAATAGACAAATGCATTCTCTGTTGTGTTCAGTCTTTTAAAAAGACATCAGGGTTTATCCCTTCTACTCTATTTTATCTATACTCCACCTATACCATCCAGAAATTTCCACTCCATGGCTTCCCTGGGCAGCCTGCTCCAATGCTTCACCATTCTTCCAGTAAATTCTTCCAGAATCTTTTCCTGATATCCAGTCGAAATCTCCCTGGCACATCTTGAAGCCGTTTCCTCTCATCTTACCACTTTTTACTTGGGAGAAGAGACCAGCACACACCTTGCTACAACCTCCTTTCAATGAGCTGCAGAGAGCGATGACGTCTCCCCTCAGCCACCTCCTCTCCAGGCTAAACAACCCCAGGTCCCTCAGTTTCTCCCCACAGCCCCCAGGCTCCAGCCCCTTCCCCAGCTCTGCTCTCTTCTCTGGACACTCTCCAGGCCCTCAATGTCCTTCTTGCAGTGAGGGGTCAAAACTGAGCCCAGGATTTGAGGTGCAGCCTCACCGGTGCAGGGGGACAATCCCTCCCCAGCTCCTGCTGGCCACACCATAGCTGAACAAAGCCAGGATGCTGGTGGCCTTCTTGGCCACCCGGGGCCACTGCTGGCATATCAGACAGTACTTTAAAGTACTCTAAAATGTTTTCACTGACCAACTGCTGTTCCTTTTGAAAGTAAACATTTGTGGGCAGCCTTGAAAATACAGCATTTATTTATCCCTACCTGAACCCAGCCCAGAATCCTGCTCCGCAACACACCAGGTGTTGCTTAGCCCCATCTGCTCCCCTGCGCTCTCTGCTGATGGATGTTGATCCTGCTCTGGGAAAAAAGAGCTGTCCTGGTGACTTAGTGAGTGGTGACTGCCCTTGGAGAAGGAGGGGAAATCCTGGGTGAGTACTTTAAGAGCTTGATGAGCAGCACACTGAGCCAGCCTTCTGTTGGCTTTATTTTTATATTAGTAAAGTGAAATCACATGAAGATATAAATTAGCAGTTTACTTCAAATATATTCTTGCCAGAAGAGTGTCTCACCCTTAACTGCAGGCATAATAAAATGGCTTAGTTCATATCTCTTGAAAATTTTGATTTTATATATTTTTTAAATCATTTTGGGCTGCAAAGAATTTTTTTTCTGATATTTTTCTTATGCTCTCATCGGTGCTACCTTCTAGTAAACTCATTTCCAAGCACAGGAATTGTGATGCTTCATTCTTCTTGAGCTGCAAAATTACTTCAAACATTACCTGTCCAATCATTTGTTTCTGTTTAGTTAATAAGTGGAAAATATTTTACAATGTTCTTCAGATAATGTTCCTCTTTTTCACATTTATGGGGCCCCTATTGTACATAATGTCTCCACAAGATTAGAGTTTAATAAAGAATACACTGATTTTTTTTCATTTCTGTGTGTCTATAACACCTGTTTTGCCAGTGCCAATAGATTTTTAGGTGATTTTACTCTAATTTTTAAATAAAAAGGAGATATGAAACTTATTTCTGATATAATTAGAAACCTAAAATGTAAGTTTGCTCACTGAAAACTCTATCTTGGAGTTCTTTTGCAATACAAGTTAATTAACTGGATTTAGATATTTGCAAGATGATATATTTAATGGGATTACTGCTCATATAATGTTCTCAGTGACTGATTGGGAATCTGAGGGAACAGAATACTGAATTTCCAGCTCTTTGAGAGTTAATGTTGTGTTAAGGAAAAGTACAATTTGAACCTTATTGTTGATGAATAGCGAAGTTATTCTAGTGAAATAGAGCCGGTCCCTACAAGGGCTGCACAAGGCAGATGCATGAGCAGCAGCGCGCCGAAACCAACATTCCTGCAAGCGCTCGGCGTACAGATATACCCACACCTGAACTCCTGGCAAGTTCAAGGCAATTGCCTATCTCATCAAAACATAATGGCCCTTTATTCAGAGCCTGTCTTCCAAGTGGGATCAATTAGATGCTTTGCTCTGTGGGCTTAAAAATAAACACTCATGTTTTCATTTATATTTAGAATGAAAATGAAGACATATGACCGTGTCCTTTCTGCCCGCTCCTGTTGTGTTTTGAGACTCCTGTTAATTTATTCTTTCAAAATATTGATTGTCTTTTTAATAGAAAAACGGGGAAAGTTAAATGATACCTTGCTCTGGGGAAAAAATACAGTAGCCCTGACAAAGACTATTTCCATCTGCCAATATATCCCACATTAGTGTCTATCTTCTTTTTAAGGCAAATATATTTCTGTGTGTCAATTTGGCTCGCTGCAATGTTAGAGTTTCACTCCTAACACAGGATTTTTCTAATGAATATGATAATGTAAATCTTCTGATCAGAGGACTACTTTTAAAAGAAATTTGAACATTTTTTGTTTAAATGCTATTAAGTGTTTCAATATTAGCTCAGTCAAATAACTATTAGATTGGGAAATTTATATTCTCACTTTAGTGGATGGCCTTGTAATTCTACAGTTCTTCTATATTGTAATATTTTTTTAAAAGGGCTTCATAAGTAAAATACTAGTTCATGTTTAACCAGCATAGATTTTAAAATTTAACCAGTGTTCAAAAGCACCAGCGAGTTCAAAGGTCTTAACATTTTTATTTGGGAGAGCAATTTTAATTTTAAGCTTGGCTAAAATGAAGCCTAAAAGAATTAACTGGATAAGATCATTCAGTTCACAACGGTTCACCAGCACATGAGCTGGTATGCAGATAAAAATCCCATGAAGAGATGGGATACTTACGTGCCTGCATGCAACTTCCCAAAATAAGAACCAATGCTATTATTTGAAGGGTTTTTTCACCCTCAATAAGTTTGAGCTGATTTTTCATAACTTATTTTGCCTTGAACATAAGAGCTTTGGTTGGGATGTGATTTATGTGCTCTGATCAAAGGATTTTAGTGACACAGGTGAGCAAGAGACTGAACTTCCCTGGATGGGCGAAGTCCGAAGTGTCAATCAGTCATGCCAAGGCATCCTCCAAGTCTCATGTTTTATTGTTACATTCTAAGTATTTCATTCTAACTATGTTAGTGCTTCAATAAACTGCCCTTATTAAGCTAAATTTATATCTGCTCTGTTGATGAATGCATAAAAATACACATCTCTATTTTTCATGCTTTGTCTGTAGTCAAGACAACTGTGAAATGTGCCCTGTAATACAGGCAAACACTAAATAGACCACAATAGATTAATAGCTCACAGAAAACCCTTAAAATATCCACCGCTCATGTATTTGTGAAGAGTTTGTGATCTTAAAGTATGATATTCAGTGATATACCAGTAAAGGAATTTGAATTATGTCTTTATACTCTTGTCCTGTGGCAGGATGTTCTTCTTTCTGGCTGTGGCTTTCGCTGATGCAAACACAGATATGTGTTTTTGCCCTGGACTGAATGGCAATGCCACTGCATGAGGGGGAATTCCAGAGCTGAGAAACAGATTTTTCTCAATTCTTCAATTTATCCTTTGTGTATTATCACTGTGTGCATCATGGGTCAAAAATAATCATTTAACAGCTTGCTTCCAAATCTCAAAGTGTCTTTGTGAGTTCAAAAAATCAGGGGGTTGTGACATCGAGCTTTCATCTTCAGGTCTTTTCAAAACACAGCCAGTTATGGCAATAGCAAGCGGACATGTATGAGTGCACAGCAGACTTCTAGGTCCAGGAATGGCCTTTGCAGTGTCAATATGAAAGTATAAGGAAGATTTCAGGTATTCAATGGATCAACTGCGCTTTGTCACGAACTCTGGAACAAGCTGTAAGGCGGCTTTTCTTTTGCTCTCAGTATGTGGAATTCGTGTTCTCCAGGATGAAGTTGAAGTCATAGGCACAGATAGCAGGGAGATAACAAACTAATGCCTGGATAAGGAAGGAGATTTCATTGAGGTATGTAAATGAACTAAGCCGAGGATGGTACATTTGCTTTAATAGTGTTGGTAATGGTTGTGTTTGGGGAGTTTCTGTCAGCTGAGACTGAGGCCAGTTGTTTGTGTAAAGTCATAAAAGCAGCAAAAAACATATTATGAGTAAGTCCTATTAATTTGAAATAGCCTGTTGTTAAAGAGAAATATAAAATGACATCAGGCTGAAGGGACTCTGAAGAGACCGTGTACAAGATATGCTCTATCAGAACACATCATTGGTCAGAATTTTAATATTTTGCAAAGTCAGGTGTTGCCAGAATGTCTGATGATGTTTTGACAATATCAAAGTATCTCTTTCAGAATGAACTGATGAGGCTGTTTTGGCTTTTCGATCCAGCATTTAAATTTTTTCTTTTTTTTCAGTATTCTCTTCCCTTGAAAGTTGAACTGCAGCTAAGTGTAACAAAACATCAGTGTCTAAATTAGTGTAATTTTTCTCCAGTTACAGAAAGAGCATTACTTACAA
The DNA here is from genome assembly GCA_013389865.1 of Piaya cayana. Lineage (NCBI taxonomy): Eukaryota > Metazoa > Chordata > Aves > Cuculiformes > Coccyzidae > Piaya > Piaya cayana. Next base: position 249,417 of record WAAB01006862.1, read on the forward strand.
GCTTATCTTGACAGATGTATTTTACAACTGTCTTCTATCTTACATCTTCTATCCACAGAAAAGTGAGAAAAATTCAGAGTTGTGCTATTAAAAATGCAGTACCCGAAAGCTCCCAAGAAAATGTGTTGCTGAATGAATCAAAGAACAATTTAATTGTATACTAATAACAATTTAGAAAACACAAAATGAAGCTAGAACATTAGTGAAATTATCATCCATTACACATATTAATTGGCAGTGCACTCCAGGAATTAATTGATTCAAGCACGGGACCTGGCAGTTATGGCAGACAGCGATGCTCTGTTCTGAGAGGAGGGAACGTGCAGTGCCAGTGCAAGATGACAGCATTCCTGAGCTCCACGGTGAGTGCTATGAATAGTTTTTCAAATATAATATGACAAGCAAATGGAGGAGTTTATTGGGAAAGCATTTGGCAGGCCTGGGCAACCAGCTTTTCCCGAAATGAGGGCCTGTGGAAAGCTGTTTTCATCTTCCCAAGCTACTGGTCTAATGGACTTCAGCGCAAATAAATTTTCAAATAATGAATCTGCAGTTCAGTTTCTGGCCAAGGCAAATGAGCACACGTTAGCTCATTCAGAAAGGAGATGAAAAGCTCACATTCAGGATGCATTAATCTGAAAACAAGTGTACTTTTGTGTCTGGGGAGTATTATTTTCATTGCCATCAATTTAGAACATAGATAGACTGTGATTCTAGCTTCACTATCAGGTTGCCCCGCAGGCTGAGACCCCTCCCCAGGCCACTCTATTTAATTTACACTAATCTACAGCTAAGTGAAACTTTGTACCCTCTCTGATTTCTCCCCATGATGAGGAACACTCTGATTTCCCCTTCCCCAGTGACCTCAGAGAGGCTGGGGAAATGGGGGAGGAGAAGTAGGCAGGAAAGTGACCCCCAGGTAAGGGGAATTGTTATTCGTGCCAGCTGACAATGTATTAACAGATGGCAAAAGTGTTCAACTGCTTCTTCCCTAACTGTGGCTCTGTTAGTTTGAATTTTCCTTCACTTTTACACTGTCCTTTTGAAGACAGTGTTTAGTACATGATTTTTTTTCAGTGCATTGCACTTACTAACAAAGATAAAACCTCCATGGAGTAGCATAAAATGTGGTACTTAATGCTGCTCTTACACAATTCTTGCTCCTTCATTTGTAGTGAAATTTGACGTGGCACGAATTAGGCCCTGTATTTTTCATGTTGTTGTGGTTTTTTAACTCTTGAAATAAAATTCTCAGTAAGTGTAAGGAAGGAGATGACAAACCAGGTCTCTTATTCCCGCAGGCAGATGCACTGAGGACAAACGGGTCCCTAAACCTCAACCTGCCTTTAGAAGAATGTAACCCTGAAAGGGAAGGAGTCTGTGGGCATGTGTGTGACATTGTGTGGACATGCTTAGTACAGAGGTGAGCCCTCGTGTTTGCTGATCCTTTCATGAAACATGCGGTGAGCAGGGGATGGGTATTGCTCATAGTTGTTGCAGCGAATGGTGATAATGAATTTTATACCATTTGCAATCTTATTTCTAGACAAATTTTCATTTAGTTCAGCCGAGTTGTGAGATTTAGCGACATCGATACCTACATAAGAATCTACTTTGGGCAGCATCCATCAGCTTTGCTACGAATTTCCTTTTCGTCCTTTGTAATTTACAGATTCATCCACATATGAGACCTCACAGAAATCTGTCTGATAGATTCTTGCTATAATTTGTGATAGCTAATATTGGTTTGTTTGTTTGCTTTTTTCCCCTCCTTTTTAATTTTTAACCTGCTGTGATTACTTTCTGTGAATAAGCCAAGTGAAAAAAAGGATTCTTCCTTCTTATGGTCCTCAGCTGGCAAGCACTCAACAAGCAAATCAGCAGGTTCCTGTACATAAAGAATAAAGTTCTCATTCGGCTTGGGCTCTTAACCTCTTATTCAAAGAAGCAGTGAGATGCAACTGCCTGTGACTCTTAATTTTTTACAAAGCAAAGTTTTGGGTCTCTGCACACAGGCAAGAAAAAGTTATTGGTAGCAGTGCTAAGTAGATATGTGTTAATCAGTGGATTTTAATTACTCTATCAATAAACAATGAATAAACCAAAGTGTACAAAAAATGAAAGCTACGCTGAACAGTACTTGGAAAATATCTTAAAAACTGCTTATAATGGAACAATTTGGGAATAATCAGCAGGTACTACAGAGGTATAAACATTTTCCTGAAGTCTTTGACTTCAGTGTTCACATGAAAAAGGTGGTAAATGTGATGAGACCATTAAACTTACTAGTTCTAATTGACCTTGAATTTTCCTGACCTTATTCTCTCATAATTGCAGATGGAGGAGTTCAGAGGAATTATTTCGAATTTTACAGGTTTCATCAGATTAATGATAGAACTGATGAGCTCCAAATTGAATCTGAAGGATGAAGGGTTCTGGGTTTCCACAGGGGGCATATGTTAAGGGAAGAGGGATCTCACATTTACCCCCTGGATGCTGCTGGGTTACAGATGGTGGTGTTAACAACCATTGTTTCATAGCAAGAAAAGTATCTTGAATGCAAATTTCAAGGCAGCTTTGATGCAAGGGGCACTGGAAATCCAGTTGTCTTTTTCTGATGGTTGTTCAGAAATTTTACTCAAGCACGTCAGATGCACAGGTATAAACCTGCACATCAGGAATCTTCTTCCTTCATCAGTTGGAGGACAAATAAGGCCCCTTCCAACACAAACCTTTCTATGATTCTGTGAAATGTAACTTTTATTGTGCTGTTTAATTGAACTGTGGGTCAGTCATCTCATTGTCCTCATAGATGATAATTGAACCTATATTCTTTACCTTGTTTTGGTCTAATGACAAAGGTAACAATCATAGGATTCTGCTGCTAAATAAAATGAAAAAAGCTTGATTGTGTTTCTCATAATCAATTGTGTTTTTCTGATTTAGAGAAGCAATGAAAAAAGTCAGCATTTTTTTTTTCCTCTGGTGGCTCACAAAACTTGCATGAACAAGACTTCTATGTGTGTGAAATTGCCACACTGGTTGGAACTCTCAAGGGGTTGAATATTGAGCAAAAGAGAGAAATGAAACAGCTGAGTTACTACACTGTGAACCATATGTGCTGGACTTGCATATTTACCAGTGTTCAGCAGATTTTCTAACATTTACCTGCTCTCTTCGAAATTATCTACATGGTTGTCTGGAGTTGTAACCATTTGGGTCTGTCAGATAAATTATACAGCACTGCAAATAAGTTTATAAAAGGGTATTTATCCCTTAGGGCAGAAACCACTTCGGATGAGCTCTGCCAGCTTAATGGGTAAATAACAAGCTGTTCGAAAACTGTTTGTATGTGTATGCAAATGCCCCTCATGGTCTCAGTCAGTGTAAGGCAAGGGGTGCCGGTTTTAAGCTGAAAGAGAGCATATTTAGATGAGATGTCCGGAAGAAATGTTTTCCTGTCAGGGTGGGGAGGCCCTGGCCCAGGCTGCCCAGAGCAGTGGTGGCTGCCCCATCCCTGGAGATGTTCAAGGCCAGGTTGGATGGGGCTTGGAGCCCCTGATCCAGTGGGAGGTGTCCCTGCCCATGGAAGGGAGATGGAACTGGATGGACCTCAAGGTCTTTTCCAACCTAAACCATTCTGTGATTCTATGATTCTATGCCTAGGAGAGCAAAGCAGCCTTTCTGAAATAGGGTATTTTTATTATCCTTTTTTTTTTAAAAAAAAAAGCCAATAAAATTATATTGAAACAACAATAATGTTCTCACACATAGTAAAGCCAGGAAATTCCAAGTTGTGGCTGACACTGATCCTTATTCACACAGCTGACAGCTCTTAGCCTAAACATCCATTTCACCACAACCATCTTAATTATCTGAAATCCTTTATTTCAGTGAGTAATGTAACCCTCTATGGCAGTGGGGTTGGAAACTGACGAACTTCAACGTCCCTTCCAACCCAAACCATTCTCTGATTCTATGTGAACCTCAATTAATCAGTTATGCGACACTGGCAAATTCTCCTGCATGTCCTCTGAACTCCCATAGAAGTCAACAGACAGAGACAGATATCAAACAGTCTTTCCTGAGGAAAGATTGACCAAAACCATAAATAATTCCTCTAACTTCAAGAAAATGCTCTGGGGTTTACAGCAATGCATTTGTAGAGATTTTGGACTTTTATCTTGAAATGGTAAGGAATAACTAGGACTTCTCAACTTTTCTTCCATTTCCTTTTCCCAGGTGTACATATTTGTTCAGTTTTTAATATTTAAGCATGTGGCATGTGGTTTATGTCGAGAGAAAACCACATTATTAAAGGATGGTAGAAGAAAACCAGTGTCAGAAACAAAGGAAACAAATATACTTGAATGATACTGTAAAGAGTATGAAGTGAATATCCGCAAATACATATAGGAATGAGGTTGTCTAGAAATTGCATGAAGCGTTGATGAAAACATTGCTGACATCAAAAGAAAATTTTCATATTGACTTTGTTGAACAATGAATATGATGCTTGCTTTGAAGACTCAGAAAGATGTCAGGATAGTGTTCGTGCACTTTGGTGCCTGTGGAAACCAGTCCAGATGCCGCAGATTCAGCAGCAGGTAAAAGCAGTGAGGACACCAGCTCCAGTCGGTAATCTCCCTCCCCATCCCTCCAGCTGTCCTCAGCACTGATGTGACAGGATTCTCCAGTCTGATTTGAAAACTCAGTGAAATCTATTTTGTAACACAGATGAAGCTCTGGGACAACTTCTGCAGAGTCCTACAGCTCCGACTCTTGGTAACACCTTTGGGGCTCTCCCAGCCCGGAGCAGGGGCAGCTGGGCAGAACCAAGGTTCACTCTTCTGGTAACTGCTCCAGAGAGGAACAAACGAGGCTTCCACCTTTCTGTGCCTCTACACTATTTCCCTGTTCCCTCCTCTTCCAATGACTTTTCTGTGGGGGTCAAGAAGACACCAGAACCTTCTCTAATCATGGCCCATCTCATTCCAAATGGACAATTATGTGTTGTTTCTGTATTCTTCCTATCTATCCTTTCTACTTTTCTTTCAGGTAGCTCTATTTGTTGCTATCACGTGTTTTTCCCATAAATATTCTCTTTCAGCTCTCGATGCCTCTTTTTGTTACCAAAGTCATACGTTCTGCCCCTTCTCACAGCAATCTCATGACCTTCAGGTAATATACAGTACTAAAATAGATGAAGTCCTTTCTCTTTCCTCAGCCAGCACCTAGTTTCCAGCTCTGCTAACTTTATATGCCTGAGGTCAAGTTAAGATGAGTTCCACAGAAAAGATATTTCTTTCTTTTTGGTAATTTAAGATTGAGATCGAAAGCCAAGAGTACAATACTTCAAGAATAGCTCTTCATGTAACAAATCCAGTCTGACTGTCAGGAACACAGAGCAACCTTCTAGCATTTTGTCAGAGATTCAAAAGTACAGTGAAAGGGTGAAAATGATGCTTCTACAATCAGAGTCTTCAAATACAAGCAGTTGACTTGTTTTTTTCTTCTTTAATTCGCTGTCTGTGTGGCATGCAAGGGTGCAATTTAAATGAAAACTGAGCTTGATGGCTGAATGATATGACACTACTTCTTGCTTTTAATACTATTGAAATTAAAACCCAGAGGCAAAATAAAAGAGGAAGGTCTGAAGCTCACCATCTCATGTCTACAAACATCAGAGTTCCCTTGAGGATGGAATTTTCATCACATGAGGAATCCTGAAATTTCAACACTCAGTCACATCATTGAAATTCAAGTGTCCAGTGAAACAAATCTTTGCTTGGGTCCCTCTGCTGGAAATACCTCTGCTGTCACTGCTGACTCTTCTTCCTACCAAAAGGACTTTACAAGTCATTTTGTCTTTTAGCAGGGAGTACAGGAAAAGAATGAGGAAGAATGGTTTTGAGCTAAAAGAGGGGAGAACTAGATGAGATATTACAGAGAAATATTTTCTTGTGATGGTGGTGAAGTACTGGCCCAGATTGCCAGGGGAAGCAGTGGCTGCCTCATCGCTGGAGATGTTCAAGGCCAGGTTGGATGGGGCTTGGAGTCCCTGATCCAATGGGAGGTGGCAGGGGGTGGAACTGGATGGGCTCTAAGGTCCCTTCCAACCCAAACAATTCCATGATTCTATGATCTCGCTCAACAGGCATGTAAGGTGACCGAGCAAGAGCAGTATCTGTGATTTATAAAATTATTTGTCATATAAGGGATAAACTGTGGAAAAAAAACATGCTTCTCTTTATCATGATGTACAACTTTAAAAGCTTGACAAACGACTTATTTTCCCACCATTCAACAACCCAAATGTGTGGTTGTACCTGATTTTAGACAAAATTTGTGTCCCAAGTAATTTCCTTTGACCATGAAAATAAAATTGTGCTCCATGCAAACAAAGGATCTTTTGCCACTATACCAATGGAGGATGAGGTCCCCATACATTTATACCTACTTTACCATTTTAATAATCCAAAAGTTTAGATCTATCCAAGGGAAAAATTCTTTTAAAATTCCAATAAATTATTTTTGACCTGAATTGAAGTATTTGGATTTTTTAAAGTTAAATATTATATTTTACTGTTTTAGCTAAAATGACAGCTGTTGTGATGGCGTGGGACAATGACAGTAACATTGGGAAGACCTTTTTCTTAGCTGTCTTACCCATCAAGCTGTTACTACAGTGCTAGCCAGTGCTGTCATGACAGCTCCAAGTGGAAGATGTATCAATGTGTCACAACTGGTGTTGTGTTAGTAAATACCATATGCATGTTATTTTTTATTTCCTAAGAAGGTCAAAGGTGAAGGCAAGTATTGGATGGAAATGATATTTAGTCCTGAATTTAGCTTCACATTGTGGAGGAATGAAAATTAAAACTCACCTAAACATAGAAGGAACGGCAACCAATCACAGTGGAAGGATTAGTAGAAAGTGTTAAAATATTCTATAAAAGTTTTAATTACACAGAAAAATTATAAAATGCCCAGTAATTACAGTATATTGATTCCATTTTTTTTCTTGAAATGCTAAAACTATTTCAACACGCACAGAATCAATAAACATAATTAAAATATGAGCTCATCAAAACAGTAATTAAATGTACTTAACAGCTTTTGTGGCTTTTCTCCATATGGTTACTGTGGGAGTGTGAATCTGGCTTGCTAGATAAATGTAACAAAATAAAGTGAAAGCCTGGGAAAAGATTACTGTGGTATCATAAGCAAATACAATAAAGTCTAGCTCTATAATAAGTTCCAATAAATCAAAAAGTTGACAAAGGAAGCAATGTTTACAATTATTAGAGAGAAATTCTGGATGTTTTATATTTTTATGGGATTAACACTATCATGGACTTAATACAGAAGCCTATTCAAATCTTTCTTCCATCATTTAAACTGTTCTACAAGGAGTATTTCTGTTCAATGTAAGATATTTTGGACGTTATGGGCTTGCTGGTGTTGGTGACAAATCACTTGACAGCTGTCATTCAGGGGGCAATTCAGCTCAAGGACCTAACACAGCTGCTTTCAGTCGCCCTTTGGAGCAGCAAATCTCTCCTCAGCGATTAGATAAAGCAGCATGACTGCCAAGCAGAAAGCAAATTAAATGCTTAACTTGGGGCGTGTGAATAGCTCTCTTCCACCCTTCTCCTTTCGTCCTCCCTGGGTACATGTGGTGTCATAAATAACACAGAAAAAGGAATAAACAGTCTTCTAACAAAAAAAGAACAACAATAAGAAGGATGCACATCCCTGGAACTGATTTCTTCAGAAAACACCACGGGCATCTATAGTCTTTGCAGCTCCTCCTCCACTTCTGCTGTTGTTTCTGATGTCCTCACTGTCTCTCTGCCCTGTCTTGTGAGACCCTTGAGAAACAGGGCATTTAAATGCCATTTTTGCATCACTGTCATGATCATGGAATCATAGAATCACCAGGTTGGAAGAGACCCACCAGATCATCAAGTCCAGCCATTCCTATCAAAGAACCAAACCATACCCCTCAGTACCTCATCCACCTGTGCCTTAAACACCTCCAGGGAAGGTGAATCAACCACCTCCCTGGGTAGCCTGTTACAGTGCCCAATGACCTTTTCTGTGAAAAATTTCTTCCTAACGTTCAGCCTAAACCTCCCCTGGAGGAGCTTGAGGCCATTCCCTTTCATCCTGTCCCCTGCCACTTGGGAGAAGAGGCCAGCACCCTCCTCTCCACAACCTCCTTTTAGGTAGGTGTAGAGAGCAATGAGGTGTCCCCTCAGCCACATGCAGATCACACATGGTGTGCGTAACTTAGGTGTTTCCTGGAGGTGTTAAGGAAAACCCTACCATGCCTCCCTCCCTTGCTTGAATGGATGTGGTCACTGTTTTAATAAGAAGGTATGAAAGTAATCAAGGTAGTGAAGTGTTGTAAAAATAGAAGTCTGAAGATGTAGTGACACACTATGTCTGTAGTTTAAAAAAAAAAAAAAAAGAAGAAGAGATAGAGGTATTTTGCCACTGCCGGTACGGATCAGAGTGGCTGTATAATAAGAAGTTATTGCTCCCCCATTTTCACTAAGCACCTCTGGACCTGGGAAAAAAAGTACATCACAGTATGTGATGCACAGAAATGCATTACAGAGATAGTCACAATTTCATAGAATCATGGAATGGTTTGAGTTGGAAGAGACCTTAAAGATCACGTAGTTCCAACCCCCTGCCACTGGATCAGGGTGAGCAAAGCCCCATCCAACCCGGCCTTGAACACCTCCAGGTATGGGGCAGCCACCACTGCTCTGGGCATCCTGTGCTCCTGCCTCACTACCTTCACAGGAAAACATTTCTTCCTAATATTTAATCTGAATCTGTTCTCTTTCAGCTTAAAATCGTTCCCCCTCATCCTGTCTCTGAACTCCCTGATAAAGAGCCCCTCCTCAGCTTTCCTGCAGGCTCCTTTGAAGTACTTAGAATTTCTCAATAGCTTATGGCCACCAGCATACCTCACACTTCAGTGTTTTAAAAATTTGAACATTCATTTTAAAAGCTTTCTTTAAATCCACCCCCAAATCCCTAAATCCAGGTAAATCCAGATAAAGAAATAAGACAATATATTACAATTTCTTACATTTTTTTCCAAAAACAATCACTAGAGCTTTTCCTCGACCAGATAAGGCTTTATCCTGCAGTGAATATACTTCTCCATTGCCCCACAGGTTGGGGGGAAAAATGCTTTAGTATTGTGAAACAGAGCAAAAAGTGAAATAACTCCTTCAAGTAAAAAACTCTGTTAAAGAACAGCAAGATTTGGTAGCTAAACAGGAATTTGTTGTTAAGGAGAGAATACTAATTTGATTTCAAACACCCTGTCTTTCCCTTCCTTCTAGAATAAGGTAAAGAAAGCACAAACTTGTGTCACAGCAGAACTGAATCCCCATCCCTTTTTTGAATATTAGGATACTTCAGGAGTGCAGGAAGGTTATCACTTGTGTATTTGCTGCCTTTCTCACTTACCAGTTTTCTTGTTGTCACTATTTACAGCTGTTAAAACAAACAAACAAACCTGATTTTTTTCTTTTAATGATTCATCCTTTTCCCCTTGCTCTCGAAAGCACGTAATCTTTCTATAAATAGGACCTAGACCTTAACTCCTGAAATTCAGGTTCCACTGACCTTTATAAAGCCTTACATGACACTCAAACTGTGGGAACAGTGCTAGGGGTATTCCCTAATGAGAGAATTAATTTGTATTAAATCCCTTTACTTTTCTCACATGACCTAATGAAAAGGCCATTTTTTCTCCCCAAAGGTACCTAATTGCTCTGAAGATGCAGATAGGAGCGTACAACTCTCACTCCAGAAGTACTGACTCAAGATTCTTCACAAAACCATTAACTTGATCAGAATAAAGCACCAAATCTCTTGAAAACTGTTTGCAAATTCATCAAATCTTTGTCTTAAGCTAACTTCAGAAAATTAGAGTTCATATACCTGAAAAACAGGGTAAAATAACCTGTTACTGGGACTTAATATTGAAACCTGACTCTTTGATCTTGCTTCTTCTGTACGGTGCAGTGAATTTATTCAAGTCTGCATCCAGTTTCCTCATCTTGTATTATGTTGCCAAGTAGGAGACAAAATGTCTAGTAATTAAGGCTGCTTTTAAAGCTGAAGATGGCCTTTTAAAAGGCCAAGATTGAAATGGAAGACTGAAGACAGAAATATCTTCAACAAAAATAATCAAAAAGAAAAAAAAACGGTTTATTTTAGACTTGGCCGAAATATTGAATTACAATGGATTTAAAATATTCAGCCAGCAATAATAGCTATGAAACAAATATCTGGCAAATTAGGCACTGCAATCTGTGGCAGGGACCTTCATCAAACTTGGAAAGAAGTTGTGCAGTCTCATTGACTTTTTTTCTCCTTAATCTGCCGGCTAGTTATAAGACTATTTCATCTTACAAATATATATTGTCATAGGGAAATCCCTTCACTGATCCCCACTAAGTACAGTTGAACAAGTAGCAAGTTTCTGTGTAGGAATTAAATAGTTAATTTTAAAAAAAGCCAGATCCTGTAGTATATTAGTGTTTTGCAAGAGGGACATGGTGTGACAGGGTCAATCTACAGCATTCCAAATCGTGGTTAATTTTGCACAGTCCCAATGACACAGGCTGTGGACGATGCCTCATTTGCAGAAAGTCATGGGTTCCCAGTAAGTTCTCCTGACATCCCCATCAGGAAGGGCCAGCCTGATAGCAGATGTGGTTGGACTGGATGGTCTTAAGAGGTCTTTTCCAACCTTAAACATAGAATCATAGGCTAGTTTGGGTTGGAATGGACCTTAAAGATCATCTAGTTCCAGTCCCCCCTGTGACGGGCAGGGACACCTCCCACTAGACCAGGATACACAAGGCCCCATCTAACCTGGCCTTGAACACCTCCATTGCTGGGGCAGCCACAACCTCCCTGGGTAACCCATTTCCGTGTCTCACCACCCTCATTGTGGCAAAGTTTCTCCTTAAGTCTAGTATAAATCTGTTCCTCTTCACTTTACAGCCATTGCCCCTAGTCCTATCACAACAAGCCTTTGTAAAAAGTCCCTCCCCTGCTTTCCTGGAGCCTTCTTTTCTCCAGGCTGAACAACCTCAACTCTCTCAGCCTGTCAATGATGATTCGATTCGATTTCTATTCAATTTCTATTTCCTGTTTCCTATTTCCTATTCCCTATTCCCATTCTATTCTATTCCTATTCCTTATTCCTATTCCATTCCATTCCAGATTGGCACATGCATTGTCTCTTTTATCACTGCTACCACAGACATCAGTAGGGTGGTTCTGCCAACAGCACACTCCACTGTATTAGGCCAGGGTTTAGGAATTTGAATTCAAGTATCTCATGATCCTACGCTCCTTTGTAAGGTGATTTCTTTCTTAGGCCTCCATGTCTTGTGCTTCTGTGTGTTTTCATCCCTACAGGAGTGCACCTTCTTGGTAGCTGAGAACAGCCATGTAGGAGGTTGCTTAGCCCGTGTTTTTACAGGGCACAAAGGCACATCTTTTATCAGTATGTTTGCACAACAAAAAGAAATCAAATATTTTGATTCTGTAATGCTGCAACGTTTTGTCTGGTTAGAAATGCCAAAGTGAAAGTTTCAAGGCTTCCTAATTATGAAGTTTTACACATGTTCCATTAAATGATTTTTTTTTAATATAACAAATTGTTTTGCCTTGAGACAAAATGAAGGTTAATTTTGGGATCTTTCCTAGGACAACAGCAGGACAAGTACCTGGTGACCAAACTAGGATGTGAGGGAATGGAAGGAAGATCTGTGGCCTCTGTTTGTCCCTCATTGGTGCTGATGACTGGCATAAACCTTGAAGTGAAAGGTTTAAATGTAAATTCTATTTATGTAGAGCTTTTACCCAAGACAGAAATGGTGGAGAAGAGTAGCTGACACTGGGACAGGAATTATACAGATGGAAAATAAACTTAGACCTTTTTTGGAGGGGGAGTAGAAGTTGTTAGGTTATGACCGTGGTTTTTATGCCTATTGCCTACTTTCGGACAGTCTGAAGAGAAGCTGGTTAGGCATTTCCAATGCTTTATAGCAAACTATGTATTCTGTGTGTTTAAATCATTGATTTGTTTTATTTTCTCTGAAAAAAAATGAAACCTGACTCTTTTTAGAACTGGCATATAGGTAAGAAAGAATGAAGAACAGCTGCCTGTTTTAGAGGGCAGAAAATAATAACATAGCAATAAAGCTCTGATATTTGGGAAAAGTGTATGGAGCATGTATAGTATGTGGATGTCTTATGAAGCTGAGCACACACAGAGCTAAATGCAGGTCCAAGTTTTGAACCTGGACCTCTCACAGCAGAGCCTGTCCTTCCCAATGTCTATACAAACGTGCCCTCTTCCATGCATGGCTGGTCCCATTGGCTTCAAAGACACTACTCAAGGGAGTAAAGTTACTCATGCATTTAAGTGCTTGCTGGATTCAGGCCAAAAGCTTAATCTTTTCCATTTAATACCCTTTTCCTAAACTGATAACAGTCTTCAAGTTTTCAGTATCATGTGCAGCAGTTTAAATAATGTAGAACCAAAGGGGGAAAAAAAAGTGAAATAACAGTATTGTAATTTAAGGAGTATCATGAGATAAACAGCATAGCACAGGCACAGTTTTATTAGTAGTAAGTAGTTATCTGCAAGGCTGTCATACGTTACTTGTCTGAAGGCACTTCATGTCTCGGTTTCTGAAAAAGCAAGGCAGGGAGGATGGGCGGCTCTAAAATGCAGGTACAGCACAAAGCAAAGTGGAAAAGATCGTCTTTTATCTGAAACAACAGAGCGAAAACTTGTTGAAAGTGTACAGAATTTTGGCAGCAGTACCATAAATATGCTTTTGATTGTGGGTTTTATTTAATTGTTTTGATTTTCCATCAGTGGTGGAGGCTCTTAATCTATTCCAGTTTCTGCACCCATCTCTCTATGGTCTTACCTTCCTTTTCATTGTAGATGAGCACTGAATGGCATTGTCAACCTCCTTTAGAGGTGCTTCATGCTTTCTTGCATTCGGCCCTAAAAAGGATGTTGCATATGCAAGATGATGTTCCATTTTCTAAAAGTTGTTGGGTTGGGTATCATTATTAATATGAATGTTGTTCACAGGCATGTTAGAATAGGCAAAATCAAATAAATGTGCATTACACCTGGAATGGAATATATATGGGGATTATATGGTATTATTTCTTTTGACTGGTCCTTCACAAGACAAGATGTGAAGGGAGCTTCTCTCTGTGATACAGGTAAGGTTTTCTTAGGACTTCAAAAGTTCCCCTGTCCTTGTGAATGTTGAAAATTTCTTCCTACAGCTTCCAAAGATCACATCAGATTTCTTTTCCCTACCTCCCTGCAGACAAAGACCATGAATTTTGCTAGATATTTTCTTTGAGAGGAGTCTAGGGAAGGAGAGGTTTGATGGGTCCAGAGAAACCTATCTGCAGTTACAGAGATGGAGTTTCATAAGGACTGATGGCTTTTTGCCCAGAAATGCTTCAGTGATGTAGCCCAGACAAGGACTTTTCCCAAGGGAAAACTAGAGCAGGAGCAAACAGAAGGGGAGGAGATAGAGAAGAAAAGGGGGGAAAAAATCTAGTCCTTTTTTGGATTATTTTTAAAAATCAAATTGTATTTCTCTGGGTTTTCCTCAAGAAGGAAGGGGAGAAATTAAGAAATGAAAGTAAGATAGCAGCTGAAATCACAATAATAGCATTTTTTGCAATTTTTAGTATCATAATTTATTAGCATCAACAATCTTCAGAGCAAAGGAACTTAAGCAGGTATATTTTGAACATCTGTGAGCTGTATGAAAACCTTCCTGTCTATAAAGTACAATATTGATATCTCATCTTTAAAAAATATATTTGTGTTATTGTGCTGCATAGTCTCCAGGCAGATTAACTGTCTTGCATAGTCTCATCTTGAAGTATCTTGTTAAAGAATATATGGCTGATCAGCTCCTCTCTGAACAAATACAGAGCTACTGGAGTCTGAGGCTTGGTAGCAGAAGCAGCTGTTTGAGGAAAAATATGGTTTAAAGAGACCATGGAGGCAGGAATTTCCACTGTCACAGTGAAAAGGAAGGATGAATATGCCAGCAGAGCAGACATGGTGGGAACAGCCACTGGGGACAAATTCTAACATAAATATGCCATGTTACAGCTCCAGGCAAAGTGAATTTAAGCCAAAAATAGCTCTGCTAGGTTTAGTGTCAGACCTGCCTGCGTAAGGGAGAAGAGTGTTGAGATCCTGGGATATCCCACAGGTGTAAGAAATGGGAAACAATTGGTATAAATACAGACATTTAACACCAGAAATAAAATTCTGACCTAATCAATGAAATGAGCATCAAAATCAGTCTTCATGCTAAAGCTTTAAGAGTCTGGCATATCAAATAGAGCATGAATATCTTCAGGAATATGCCAGAAGCTAATTGGTTTAAGAAATCTGGCTGTATATAGAGACCATTACTCACAGATATCACGTTTTTCGATTGCACAAATTATCTGCAGTGCTCATGGTGTCTGCTGAAGGAAAAGTTTATTTTCATTCAGTCTTTTCTTCCCCCCTGAACTCAAAGGACTAATTAATAAAGTAATAGCATGTTTCTAAAATATGACCAAATTTATCTTCTTAAGAAAATGTGCTGAAGAATGTACCCTGTTATTAGAAATGACAGAATGTATATAAGGCCATATGTTTTCAAAGGGCTTTCTGTCAGTGTTAATCAAAACGTTGGAGAACTTAGGAACATACTGAGCAGCACATCAGCCATATGGATAATATCTTCCCTTTAATAGTGAGAATTGGAATTAATAATAAACACTGGAGAGGAACCTAAAATGAGGCAGAAACAGTAATATTAAGACCAGCAAAAGCATAAAATCACATCAGCCTGGAGATTCCTGAGTTATTTTAAAAAGTCCTATTCACAGAATCACAGAATGACGGGTAAGAGGGGAACTCAGGGATCATCTGGTCCAATGTTTTAGGTGATCTGTAGTTTCAATGAGATGGCCCAGCACCCTGTCTAGCTGAGCCTCAAATGTGTCCAGAGTAGAGGAATCCACCGCTTCCCTGGAGAGATTATTCCAGTGTTTCACTGTTCTCGCAGGGAAATATTTTATTTCGGAATCCAATTGGAATCTCCTCAGGATCAACTTCTGCCTGTTAGCCCCTGTCTTTTCCATGTGACTCCTGGTAAAAAAAGAGTCTCCATCCTCTTGGTAGGTACCCTTTATGTACCGGTACACAGTAATAAGGTCACTCCTGAACCTTCTCAAGACTCTCAGCCATACTCTGTATGGAAGATTTTCCAGCACTTTGATCGTCTTAGTGGCCCTACTCTGCTTATGGTTTTGCTGGTCTTAATAGCATTGTTTCTGTCTTGTTTTAGGTTCCTCTCTGGTGTTTACATTAATTCCAGTTCTCACTTGAGCCTCTCTGCATCTTTTTTGTATAGTGGGGACAAAACCTGAATGCAGCACTCCAGGTGTGGCCTGACAAGCGCTAAGCAGAGTGGAATAATGGCTTTATCCCTGCTGGTGATGCCCTTCTTGATTCACGCCAGCATCCTGTTGGTCTTCTTTACTGCTGCAGCACACTGTTNAGAGATTATTCCAGTGTTTCACTGTTCTCGCAGGGAAATATTTTATTTCGGAATCCAATTGGAATCTCCTCAGGATCAACTTCTGCCTGTTAGCCCCTGTCTTTTCCATGTGACTCCTGGTAAAAAAAGAGTCTCCATCCTCTTGGTAGGTACCCTTTATGTACCGGTACACAGTAATAAGGTCACTCCTGAACCTTCTCAAGACTCTCAGCCATACTCTGTATGGAAGATTTTCCAGCACTTTGATCGTCTTAGTGGCCCTACTCTGCTTATGGTTTTGCTGGTCTTAATAGCATTGTTTCTGTCTTGTTTTAGGTTCCTCTCTGGTGTTTACATTAATTCCAGTTCTCACTTGAGCCTCTCTGCATCTTTTTTGTATAGTGGGGACAAAACCTGAATGCAGCACTCCAGGTGTGGCCTGACAAGCGCTAAGCAGAGTGGAATAATGGCTTTATCCCTGCTGGTGATGCCCTTCTTGATTCACGCCAGCATCCTGTTGGTCTTCTTTACTGCTGCAGCACACTGTTCACCCATTTTGAGCCTGTTTTCCACCAAGACACCACCCCGGTCCTATCGTGTGTTAAATCCTAGCCATAGAACGACATTCTTTTTTTTTTCTTAATTTAGGTTGGAAAGGTAACTCCAAAGATGTAATTTAGCTTTACTGAGTTCCATACACTACAATTTGGGTCTTACAGTGTGCTATAGGGTGCGCCTGTCTGAATGTACATTCATTATTGCAGTCTATTTTTTACTGAAAAGAAATTGGAATATTTGATTGGTGACACATACCTGTACAAATCATTTCAGGGACTATACAAACAGCTGCAGGAAGAGAACTGGGTCTGCTTCTAAGTTTACTAACCTGGAAAATGGATTGAGACTACATTATTTTGAAGAAACCTCCAAGGGCTCAACTTCAGAAACTTCCCTGCTTTTACAGATGGTGAACTCTCTGAATTGAGAAATCTGCCTGAAAGAAAATTACTGCTTTAAGTGCAGTTATATACTTCTGCATCACTTATGGGAGCACATAAGAAATAAATCCATCAAAATTGCAAAAATTTTAGCTACTAAGTACTCTATGATGTCCTACTTTTGTGTTCACAGTTGCTTGCAAGGACATAATGACGCGCATTACAACTATCAAAAACAAACCTTTTTGACCAAAGGCAGCTCTGCAGCCAGGGGCTGAGCCCTTCCTAGGACAAGGCTTGGTTCCCTGCTCTGCTGTATGGGAATTCTCCTTCCCCTCTATGACAGTTGAGTACTTGCTCCTTGTCACTGCTCAGAGATGTCTGATGCCAATGAACACCAATGCAACAAACACAGGGAATGAATTGCATTGCCAAAGGACACTGGGAGGGTTTGAGCTTGTTGCCCCACCACTTCAGGACCTTCAGGCTTGGTCTCCAACCCCCCTCCAGAAGCTGCACCTCTGCCTCAGCTGCAGACAGGACCAGAGTCTTTCTCATCACCTGATCTCAACTGGGGAAGTTTTATTCTCACTGATACTAGTTCTTGTTTATTTTCTCCTCAGCTAAATGGGCAATTGCATTTAGGTATTTGACTTCTCACACTGAGACAAAACCTTGAGCTGTTGATAAGCAAAAACCACCTCAGGTTGAAAACCTGAATCTTCTAGCAGAGATAGAGAGAAAAGGAAATACAATTTTTAGTCTTCAAAGCTATAAATTGAGATCTCTCTATTATAAGTAGTGATGTTTTATATTGGTAACTAACCATCTGCATCAGTTCCCAGCTTAGGAACGTTTTCCTCTGACATTTCTTTTTCATTTTCCCCTTGAGTCCATTCCTGTTTCCAGCTTCCTTTTCTGATGCTGCTTGAAAAGCACGTTATTACAGATAGCACCTTCTCACTGGTAGATCATCCTGCACCTGTTCTTAGCTTTGGTTTTGGAGTAGTGACAGAGGACCCTGTGACAAGCAGCAGAATTCATCCCTTCCCTCACCTCATCTCTACTCCATCAGCTCCTGTAATTTTTCTACCAGTATTTGTTCTGCTACTCAATAGCCTGTGACTCTCTTGCAGATCTCAGGGGAGTTCCTCCTGCACCTGGGAATCAGTATGCACCTGCAATTTATTGTTAGAAAATACGTATTCGCTTTAATTTTTTACCTGTTTCAAAGGAAGATTAAGTACCAGAACCCTTGCACATAAAGTGCCAAAAGTCTGTGTTTTGCCATGAAACCTCAATTGTCTTCCCCAAGAGGTGGAGGGAATGCAACCTCTAACCACCCTGCTGAGGACACTACACCTGCAGGCTTTAGCTGCTCTAGTGACTTTTATGAAGTTGGTTCACAGGCCACCCTCCCACAGCAGTACGATCCAGCTGCTTGCCCAACACTTGAGAACCTCATGTAACAATACTGCTCTCCTCATGGCCAAAGGTTTTAGCTTGTCTGACCTCTTGTTCTTAGCTTCTCCCTTTTTCTCACACACTCCTCTTCCTTTACACATCACAGACTACACCCTCTGTCTCTGGAGGAGCCGCATTTTCCTCCCCCAGATGTTTCATTTACTTCAGAAAATCTCAACATTAAAGCTTCAGGCACAAATTTTGAAGGACTTTCTTATATCTTTAGAAGACGTTTGTCTAGCCCTTCTGTATCTTCTGCAGCAAGCACAGCCAGCAGCAGCTTCTGAAGGCTGTGAGCTGTTCTGAGACCAGGGCTGCCTTCAGCTGTTCTCACCAGGCTGCATCAATACTGGTGGAGTTTCTGTACAGACAGCTTATGTGTCTTCAGAGATGCTTGTTCTCTGGTGTGTCCCATGGGTCCTTAAATACTTTAAATACTTTACTTCTGCCACACAAACTATGAGAAAAAGTCCCAAAACTGGCATGCAGTTTCCATCAGCCTTCTGTCAAGCAGATGTTCAGCTATAGGAGTGTCACATGAGGCATTAAATTGATGCTGAAACTAATCCCTCCTGCCTCTAAATCACAAGAGGAGGTGTTAAAACCTAAATAAATAAATAAAATATAACCACTGGTCAAAAGAGAGAATGGGTGAGGGGAGGAAACATGCTTGTTAAAACTTCCAGGAACGCTGGCAGTTAGTCTCACCACGGCATAATCCTGATGAGCTTTCACATCTCCGATTACATTTGGTGCATAGTGTTTGTAAGTATTTTACTCCATCTGCTTCTATACCATCTCCATCAGCTGAAGGAGGATATGGTTACTCCAGTCGTTAAATGTTGATGATCCTTGTTGCTTGTGGCAGGTACCTGTTATGTTAACTATTACTTTTCCTCCCCACACTTGGAGGTGATGCTTTTTCCCCCACTAGATCACAAGCATGCGCTAATAATAAAAATTACTGATCTTTTTGTTAAGATGTTGATATCAGCATGACTTGCAAGTTCAGTAAAATATGTTGGTTAGTATTCATTCCACATTGCTTGAATAGAATAAACAATTTTTTTCCTAATATGGTGTTCAAGGTTTTAAATACACTAACATCTGGGTTTTACTGATCAACTGGCCCTCATTAGAAGGAATATCACTTGTTTTCAGACCAAATCTACTTTTATTCTTCTAAAATGAAATAATGTCCTTTCATTTTCCTTAAAGCCTGTTAGCAACAGATTTAAGTGGATAAATATATTTTACATTCTTTGCTTTTCCATTTCTCTTTTGACAGCAATGCTAAACAGGCTGTGAAAAGGAGAATTAATTCATTATCCCAAGATATTCATGAAGTTCTCTAAGCTTCTGATTCTTGGACTGCAGGTCATTAATAATCATTAATTTTTAAAGCTATGGATGATGTTCCTCTGAAGCAGATATCATATGAAATAAATAGATATATTAATGTGGTAGGATGAGGCTTGGGAAGATGTGTGTATGGAAAAGCAGCTAAGTGTAAGGAAAAGCAGAATTTTAGATATGCAAGCACCTTTATTGTAAACTGAGGCAGTATTTGGTTTTAGGCAGCTGTACTACTGGATTGCACAACCCAAGGCTTGGCAATTATCACTGAAAACTCTAATGACAGACAAGGTGGTTTTCTGCATCACTGCTATTTCTGCACTCCAAACAGTCACCAAGTGATAGTTACTTTTTATATAACTTTTGTCCAGACACATCATGGTCAGAGAGGGCCAATAGCTGTGTGCCAGAGGTCCTGCAAACAGACACATTCATCACGTGAAATTTTGGGTGAGTGGGGAGGATGTTTGAGTTTTTTTTAACTTCCCTGCTAACAAAAACATGTACACCTCCCTATTCAAGAGTTAAACACGTCTGGACTACCCCAATGACTTTCCTTTTGATGTTTCCATATCTTGATTAACCCATATTAATATATAGTGCTCCTAACATGAGAAAAAAATACAAGAGCTCAGGATTGTTTGAATGCTGACTAGGATAACTGTGTTAATAGTCAAACCGTATGTCCTCCTAGAAGTATGATGTTGATTGTGACCTCAGAAGAAATCAGGACTGCTTATGGCAAATATATGGAATTGATTAAATGAATAAATAACCTTATTATTTAGTTTTGCATAAAAATATGTGGGACCCAGGTCAAAGATAATCCCTAATTTTTCTATGCATAATAGATTCCAAAGTGTAAACATTACCAGTAGCATGAACCAGACTAGATGCTTTAAGTCAACAGTCAAAGGTGCGAGTGTAAACTCAGAAATATTGATAATGTTTGTGAATAACTTCAGACTAAATTATACTGAAGTTCCCAATCTGATGGGAGTACCTCTGTTGTTTTAATACTCCAGTGTCTGTCATATGTATGAGTTCAAAGACTGACCACAATTTTTGCATGGGACATTTATCAGTAATATTTGGCATCTTTGCTTAATTTTAGAGTCTCGGGTCAAATAGCGGAATTTATTGAGGAACTGAAGTAAGATTTTCCTCTGCCTCTACCCATGAACTCTGTAATTTTTGATCACTGTCCTTTCTGTACTTGATTTTCTTTATTTTTTAGCTGTGGATCATAAAGATCACAGTATGAAGATCTAATCATTCTTCCATTGTGCAACTCTGTGTGGGGCAGCATGCAGAGAGGAAGTTCCTAAGGGCTTACAGAGCAGAACCTGGGGGGCAGCAGGGACACAGGAAGTTAAAGCTCCTTCAAAATAGCAGTGAAAATGATTGTCTCATCTGAAATCACAGGCCAGACCTAGTGACTGTGCTGCCTGTTGTGGGTTGGATTGCATTGGCTTGTATTTTGCTCCACATGCCACAGACTGAATTATGAACAAAACATGAAAGTTTGATTTTCCTATGAAGCCATTAAGAGACTTTCAGTCAAAGGGAGCCTGTAGGGGGGCTCTTGGTCAGAGAGAGGATGAGGAGTAATGGTTTTCAGCTGAAAGAGGGGAGATCGAGATGAGATATCAGGAAGAAATTTTTTCCTGTGAGGGGTGGGGAGGCCCTGGCCCAGGTTGTCCAGAGCAGTGGTGGCTGCCCCATCCCTGGAGGTGTTCAAGCCCTGGTTGGATGAGTTTTTCATCCAACCTGATCCAGTGGGAGGTGTCCCTGCCAATGGAAAGGGGTGGGACTGGATGGGCTTTCAGGTCCCTTCCAACCCAAACCATTCCATGATTCTATGGAATTCTTCACATCTCAGATTACTTAAGAGCATAATAGGTGTAAGACTAGCAGAGCGCCTACAAATTATCTTTTTTGGAAGAATTTTGTTGCTAGACCATTCATGCTGCTAATGACCTTCATTCCCAGATCCTGTTGTGCTCTGCTGAAACTGAGACACCAATCCAAACTTCCCAGCTGCTTTATATACGTGTAATGATGTCCAACTTGGACCTTGCTCTGCAATGTTGTGCTTGATGAAGTTCAGGTTTGAATTCTGAACAGAGCAACTCTTCATAGTCAAATATTTTATCTACTGAATGCACAGGGATGAAAACAGGGCAGGGTATCTGTTAGGGCATAGAAAGCAGACCTTACCTAGTAACATACATGCTCACAATTCACAGGTGAATAGAAAGCAACCCAATGCTCCCGAGATGTGAAATGGATCCAACATCCACCAAAACAACTGGGAGCCTCTCCACTGACTTCAATGGAATTTTAGATTAGCTCCATAATATACAGAACTATCTCAGATGATGAAAGCACAGAATATAGGAGTTGTCAGAGATAAATGGCAGCGCTCGTGTGCTGATATTAAAAGTAGGTCCAACTAATAGGTACAATGCGATATAAAATGATGCCTAATTGAGGGAGAAGGGCATAGGAGTAGAGTCACCCCTCATTAAATCTGAATTTAAGAAATGTCAGGAAGTTTTTGTATTTTAAGCATTTTTCCTAAGCAATGTAGTGAGTATTAGAGTTGATATTCAAAAATTTGGACTGACTGATGAATAACTATTTTGGTTATTTAGCAGTGTTTTTTAATTCAGTGTTTAAATATTGTTTCATTTCTGTCTCTCTCCAGCACAACTTGAGGCAATATTTTGAAACTATAATTCAACACATGCAAATATAATAGACATGTCAATAGACATTTGGGTTGTTTTATTTAATACAGTTCTCTAATCAGCATGGTCATCCTGCATCCTATATGTACATGGTTTATTTTTTGTAGCATCTTACAGCATGTTTAGTCTGAAAAATTAAATGATTTGGATTATGCATTTACAGCTCCCCCGAATGTGTACTGTGTGCTTCACAAATAAAAAAAAAAGGGGGGGGGGGAGGAAAGAATCCAGAGTAAAAGCTGAGAAATGCTTTTTGCTCTTAGCAAAAACAAGCATCGCTTTGATAAATTAACTCAGCCACTCCTCCACCAAAGACAGGACATATACTTACATGGTATCTACACAAATACAATTTGAGTGTGTGAAACACAACCCAATGTGATGGTGAGATGGACCAGTGAGGGTAATGAAAGATGATAATACACCATACGATAACTACGTAAACAAGTGCTGTATAAGTATGGAGGTGTGGGAGTTCATGCAGGAGCATGTCCTACACATGCATCCCTATGCAGCTACACTGTATTTTGCGTTTTTGCATGCACATAGTTTGTGCACAGGGCTGGCATGATGTTATTGCAGGATATTTAAAGTGTATTTGAATTTAACTCACTGCCTGATGTATTTAGAGCCTGTTTGTTATGATTCTGGTGCAAAGAAGGAAGTGTAGAAGTTACCACTTTGATGTTAAGTGGCTTGTGCTGTGGTAGGGAGAAGGGATCGGTGATGTCAAGTGGGACCTCTTAAAGTCCACCAGGGAAAGAGATCCAGCAGAAGTTACTGCCTGTTTGTTTTCCTTTTTCAGAAGTCAGCAAGCCTGAAGGAATCACATTGCCTTGAAGCCACTGCAGAGTCATGAAAAGCAGCTGAAAACACAACTTGGCCCCCTCAGAGAGCACCTGGCTTTGGAAGAAACTGCAGTCTTTCCCTCACTCAGAGAAGACTATGAAAAGCCCAGTAAGTTACCTCAGCAAAGATTTGCATTGGCTTCTGTCTTCACGTATCACTTACATGATACACACACTGCTGTTCCCATCACCTCTCGCCTGTGTCATTGTACCTGCCTTCTGACCTGATGTTTTAATTTTGCAAAGGCTTTCACAGGGAAGCCAGCATTCAGAGATGGTGTGAGTTTACGGTATGTTGGCTACGCTGTGCTAGTTCCTTGCGTGGACGCTTTCTCTGCTTATTAAAGAACCATCTGTAGGCAGCACTTTGAGGCTGAGGACGATGCCTTGTATGTCAGTGGGCACCCAAAGGTTTGGTGTAGAGACACTAGTCTGCACCTTAGAAAAGTAGTTATCTATATATACAGAAGGCAAGCTCTAATACCATCACCTCAGTCAATTACACAAAATTTATAACCTTGCCTCCCTTGGGTTTTTGAGCAGAAAGCCTAGAAAACAGAGGAATGGATGAGATGAGGTGTTCTTTATCACTGATGAACTCTTGCTTGAAGAAAATTTTGTCTACCTAGTTCTATGACATACCTGGGAATTACCTGGGAGCTGCCCACATATAACACATCTTTTTTTTTTTTTTTTTGATGGTGACTTTTAATTTGAGAGCTAAAATACTCTCTGACATAACAGTTTATATTGCAAAGAGACAGTTTCTCAAATGAATTTGCTATGACATAGTGAAAAGGCCTTGTTATAAATAGGTTTTTCTAGGTTGGATTATATAATATCCAGTATGAGATATTAAAACACCATTGATTGTATTCTTGTGTTGTGTTATCCTGCATGGAAATAACCAGTGCACCAAACATAATGCATTAGGAGTTAAGAATACATCTAATCAATAATCTATTACATTATTGATGGATTTTGTAGTGGAAACTTAATCCTTTGAAATAATGTTATAGGACATTTGAACAACACATATTAATAACCAGTCTGCACAAAGGATCAAGCCCCATTGCTGTGACCTATCATAGAATGTCCTGTGTTGGAGGAGACTCACAAAGATCGAGTCCAGCTCCGGTCCCTGCACAGGACAACCCCAACACTCACACCATGTATCTCAGGGCATTGTCAAAATGCTTCTGGAAAACCATTAGTCTTGGTGCTGTGATTGCTTCCCCAGAGAGCTGTTCCAGTGCTCCATCACCCTCTGAGTGAAGAGCACTGAAACTCCTGGAGGTGATGAATGTGACCAAGCAGCCCAGAGATCCTGTTCTGAGCACCCTGAGCCCTGCTGACTACCTGCACACTTTCTGTGCCATTTGAGCCTTTGCCATGGAGAAGGGTGGCCAATGAGGCTACCTCTCCACAGTGGCACGAGAATATATTTGTTGCAAGATAAAGAAGATCTTAATATTCAGTGTAGTCTCTGTTTGGGCATCTGTAGGAGGGAGCACACTTGGTACTGGTAAGAAGGGATTTGTGGTCTATTCGACTGAGCTCCCCTTGTAACCATGGGAAGAAGGTGGAGGCACCACCCATCGCTGCCTCAGAGCTGCACTGCTTTCAATATGCAATTATACCATCCCTAAAGGTAAATAGAAGGTTTGTGTGTGAGAAATATTTCTGTAAAATAGTTTGCAGCTGAAAAGATAACACTATTCCCTGCCTCCTACTTGCCTGTACAGTTTTAATTACGTTTGAGAATCTCTCCTATTTTATATTCCATATATATTTATGGAATAAGCTGTTGGCAAATAGGACATTATTTCAAATAATTTAATGTATTTATTAAAAGAGATTACGAATCTATCGAGGCTATAGTCATTGCACTTAGGGCAACTATTATGGTTATATTATTGTTCTATTTATTTCAAAATATCTTCGGCAAGGGCTGCTCCTCCAAGAACAGTGTAAGGAAGAGACACTCTGTCTGATGAACTGCCCTTCCATGTGGCTGAGGGCTCTGCCATTCCCTTTTCCCTCCTAGACCTGTCCATATAACCACATTCTGTTAATTCAGAGTTGGGCTAAGGCAGAGGGGGAAGAGCCTGGTAAACCCTCGCTTGGTTGATTTATTTGTGTATCTCAATTTTAGCCTATAGTGGACCAGAGATACAGAGACAGCCCTTAAGTCAGGAGATGCTGCAGAGCTGCTGAGGGACACAGAATCATAGAATGGTTTGAGTTGGAAGGGACCTTAAAGATCACCTAATTCCACTCTCCTTGCCAGGGGTAGGCAAGTCTTTCTTCATCATTGCTGTAGACACTGAAAGGGAGTTCAAGGACTCCCACATTCAAGGAGCAAGGATTGGAGTTCAAGAAGGTAAATACATGACATCAGAAACTTCCATCATGCTTCCACGATGAGGGGCAATGGCTATAAATTGGAGAGGGGTAGCTGCAGACTAGATGTAAGGAGGAAATTCTTCACAATGAGGGTAGTGAGGCCCTGGAACAGGTTGCCCAGGGAAGTTATGGATGACCTATCCCTGGAAGTGTTCAAGGCCAGGTTGGAGGGGGCTTGGAGCAACCTGATCCAGTAGGAGGTGTCCCTGCCCATGGCAGGAGGTGGAACAGTATTGAGCTTTGAGGTCTCTTTTGACCCAAACCATTCCATGATTCTATGGAATGCACGCTCTCTCACTGGATACAGCCACGGCCCCGTGAGCGTTTACAGACCCTCTCACATGCACTACACCACCACTGGACAAGCCAAGGTCGTAAAATTAAACATCTTTATAAAAGTGTCAGTAGAATTAGAGTTGTAATAACATTTTTGGTGCTCCCTACCTTCCTGAATTGCTGCCACTGCTGCTTGTTTGACATAATGTAACCCATAACGGATTTTATAGGTTTCCAACCTTTGAGCACAATGGATTAGAAAGGAGGTTAATTATGCATAAGATAGAAAGATTTATGTAAATATAAAACCAATATGATGTATTATTTACATACAGCCTGCACTTATCCTAAGTAAGGTCTAGAGAAACCTTGGGTAACCCGAACAGCTCACACCTCATTTCTGAATCTTAGTCCAGAAAAGAGTAGAGGATTCTGGCTCCCATAAATTGCTGCCAATATTTTCTAGATGAGAGTGTATTTATATAAGAACATAACTCAACACAGATGGACAACAAACAGGATAAATCTCTATCATTTATTACATTTGCCTAGTGATCAAAGGTGTCTAACTAGACATTTTTCCTCATTGGTTGTTTGCATTAGATATGTAAATCTTCTTTCTTGCAGAGCCATTTCCGAATATATTTGCAAGGCTATTGATGTCCATTACTTCACTTAAATATAGATCAGAAATACTGACAAATATTTTCATTCAAAGAGTTTGATCATTTTCAGATTACTCTCCATGCTAGTAATTAACCTCAGTCAACACCCTTCCATCGCACTTTCAAACACAGTTCCTAGCAAACATAAAGTTTCATAAATATGTACTAAATAACCTTAAAGCCCTTTATGAATAATTATGAGTTTTTAAGTTTTTGTGAATCTGCATATTAATTCCACTCCATAAATTATACATGAAGCAAAAATCCAGCTTGTTTGGTGTCTGGGGACAGAGGAAGAAAAGGAAGGGATAATTATCAGTTTAATGTGGGAAAATACTTAACCTAAAAGATTATCTTCAAAACTGATGACTCCATAAGTTTGTGTATACGTGTGTATAAATACACATGTATAAATATATGTATAAATGTGTGTATATATATATAAAGATGTTTATATCTGTGGAAACAGTTGAGATGTACATCCCCCCTGAAAGAATGCTTTCGTCTCAAGTGTGTTACGCTTCTGTCTCTGCTGTACCATGCTGAGCTCTTTAAGTGAAAAGCAATGCGATGAGCTTAGTGCCCATATAGTCCCTCTTTCTATAAACGCGTGTTCCCCCAAAGGTAGAAATTTAATGAGAGGCTGCTGACTAAAATGACTACATTTTGCCTTCTGTGGGACATTATGGATTTAAAAGATAAGCAGCAAGTCCAAAAACAATTTCATTTCATTAATCCCTTAAGTGCCTCAGGATGAGCAGCCCTTGTCCAGCAAAGGTGATGTTACATCAGCTTTTGCATGCACGTCATCCAAGCACATTACCTCAGCATCTCGAGTGCTGTGTTTCTCATTTCTGGATGGAAGGCATCCAATATAAAGATGGAGAGGGAATGATACATGGCTGAATGGTCTTAGACTGACGCTGCCTGGATGCACACTGACAATAAGAGAAAATAGAAGGGGTTTGCAGAGCCAGCTCTCTGCTTATGCAGTGCTCAAGTTTCTCACAGAATTTACAGGAAAGAAGAGGTATTTTCTAGTCAATTCCTTTTTCCACATAACAA
The DNA here is from genome assembly GCA_013389865.1 of Piaya cayana. Classification (NCBI taxonomy): domain Eukaryota; kingdom Metazoa; phylum Chordata; class Aves; order Cuculiformes; family Coccyzidae; genus Piaya; species Piaya cayana. Next base: position 276,826 of record WAAB01006862.1, read on the forward strand.
AATAGAAACTTATTTTTAAAAACAGAACCCAAGAAGATATTAAATGTTTGCCTTTGTCGCAGGGCTGTAATTGCGTGTATTCGGTAGAAGTCTACTGATTACTACATCTTTTATAGTCATGACTTTAAGAATACAAACATAGCAAGACTTGTTAGATAAAGTACAACAGATGTGGTTGGAAAACACATACAGATTTTGGGCACCTGAAATCAAAGTTACATGTGTGAAGCCTTGCCTGCACCTCACTGCCAGTTGTAGTTCAGAGTCTTTTGGGGAGAAAATTATCACATTCAAATTTTATATTCTTAAATAAATACCTCCCTTGTTTTTTACATATTAATTCACGTACAAAATGAAAATTGATTTCACTTCTAATTTCAAATATTTTCGATAATGATATGACTTAGTAGTAGACAGATACAGTTGGGCTTGATGATCTCAAAGGTCTTTTCCAACCTAGGAATTCTATGATTTCATGGCTGGTTTAAAACAATGAAAGACAGCATTTAAACATTTCAATAAATACAAGCAAAAAAAATAACAAGCCTGTTTTCTTAGGTCAAACACAAAGAGAAAGCAAAAAAAAAAGGAAAACTAAACTTACACAAGAAGTTGAACTCAATGTAAAGCTGCTCCAAATGTTTCTGGGAATGAAGGAGGGATTTGTGAAAATTTTGATAGTACTGTGTCTCTTCATTGAAAGCCTGTTAATTAAATGATTGATTAATTAATTAATTATAAAGACTCAGGTAGAAATAGTTTCTTGGGGGGGGGAAGTATGGAGCACCCCAAATTTCTTTCCTATTAGAAATAAGACATAGAGTTGAATGAACTGTTTTAAAGGCCAGCATTATGGTTATTTAGGAATCGTCTAGTCTCCCTTGCAATTAGAGAGGTCGTTAGGAATTTGCAAATTAGCTATTCAACTGCTGTTGCTGTTTATCACAGAAGGCAAGAAAGACATCTTGTCTCTGAAATGCTTTACGTGGATACAAACCTGTTGATGAGCGGTTTAAGCTAATTCTTATGTGTTTTGGACTCATAAATTCATAGACTTTAGTAGGAACTCAGCTGCAGCCAATGTTACTGGTTAAACTGTTTTCATCTCAAACCCACTCTGAATCCCCAACAAAAATAGCAGGCCAGATGCCCAGACTGCAGCTAGAGACCCTCATTAGGCATCATTTGCATCCTATTAACCACTGAGCTGTGGGTCATTCGCTGCCTGTCAACCATTCAAGTCATTCCTTTTGTGTTAATTAGTAGAGAAATAAGGAGTTAATGAAGATCTTATGATCTGTGATGATTCATCTTTGTTGTTTCAAATGAATCCCTGCTCTCTGAGCACTCCAATGAGCTCCTACACACTGAATAATAGAGAAATAGTCGGAGGGAGCTTAGGGCGGCCTTTGGAGTGTTGTTCTCAAGGGACCTTTTGCATGGTGGGCTTTGTTAGCTAAAGATTAGAAGGAGTTAATTGCTTCAAGATTGCTAGCAGATTAGGTTACAGGGTGTGTTGTATCTATGTAAGCATATGTCAGGTCTAGTTAAAAGATAGAAGATGCTTATTTTAATACAAGTATGAAAGAAAGAATTAATTTGTCACTATGGTGAAAATCTTATTTCTACTCTTAATTTGAGCACTTACAGATAAATGCAGTGCTGGTTTTATTCTTTCCTTCCTTCTCAAAACGGGAAAGCTTGACTCCCTAGGCTGGTCCCAGACTATCATCTGGCTTTCCATTCCTCTTAGAGGAGTGTGGAGCTCCTCTCGTGTGGTTCTTCTTCCTCTCACTCCAGGGCGATGAGGGTTCAAGGGCTGAGTGATTTGTCAACCCTCTCCCCTGGAAAGACTATTTTTCCTAGGATGCAAGAAAGTCCCACAACCTGCACTCCTGAATACCTGGGTCCTGCAGCCTTGGACCCCTCTGATGCAAGAAGTGCATTTTCAGTATCACCTCCACCTCACCAGGATGGTGATAACGCTGGTGGATAAGCAGCTCCTACAGCCTGAGATGCGCCTATTTGGGTTTACTCTTTCTTTAGTGTCCCCTGATCCCCATCACTCCAAGAAGCCACCCGTGCAAGACCTTTCCCTGGCAGAACCAGTCAGCAGATGCCATCGGTCCCAGCAATGGCTTAAAACTCCTTTTTTTTCCAGACTCTTAATTTCAAAAATAACAAACAAACAAACAAAACTCCCGCAGCTCCCTTCCCCAAAGTGATTTCCTCAAGGTTTAAAGAAGAAATTGTTCCTACATCCACATCAGCTCTGATATTCAGGTGTATTTATTTTTACAACAGACAAATCAAGTTGAAAGTTTAATTTCTTCATTTCCTATTTTTTTCCTGTGGAGCAGACACTGGCTCAGGAATTAGGCTGGAAAGGTTAATGCCTCTGGATCCTTTAATGCCTTGCTGCAGGGTGCTGCTTCCAACAGCAGGAGCATTGGAACATGCACAGATCTTCACAATTTATAGCCTGGATATATACTAAAATAAAGCCAGATTTAAATATTTGGGGCTGTAAGCCAAAGTAGGTCAAAAAAGGACAGTTCTTGATGTAGAAGATAATTGCTCCTCTTCTTGCCGTGGTGGCAAGAAGCTCATGTGCTTCATGAATTGGCCTCCTGAACTTCTCAACAACTTTCTGAGTTCCTATAAGGAACATGGGCTGAGGGCATCAGGAGCTGTTCCAATGCAAGAGAGAATTGCTCCTCTTACTCCTTGCTGGATTTGTGGACAGTACTTCTGTTCTTTTAGGAAACTAATGTCTTGCTCCTATTTAAAAAAAAAAAAAAAAAAAACAGAACTGAAATTAATTACTTAGGTTCACCAAATACTGTGAAAGATTTTTAGACCCTTTGTTGAGGTGTGTCTCAGTAATGAACAATACCCTGAAAGAGTTCAGGATCCGTCTGAAAAAATGCACTGCTCACTTTTCTCCATTTTAGCTCTCATAAATACTGTGTGAGTTGGAAACGGCTGTTTTCTTGCTTGTGAAGAAATGCTGGGCACATTGCAAAGACAGATCTGGTGAATGCTTTTTTACATCCTATTGTGAAAATTATATATAATTCATACTTTCCTGGCTATTAAAAAAAAAGAAAAAAAAAGCTTAATCAGATATTTGGCTCCTCTTAAGCAGTGCTTTCCTTGTTTCATGAATAAAGGTGTGGTGTTAGGGATGGAGAGCAATAGAGATTAGTCCCACCCCCTATGGCTCATAGAGGTTATTTGCACTACCCAGCGAGTCAGAGGGTGACAGAACCCAGCACCCTTGTGTGATGCATGGAATCACAGCATCATTTGGTTGGAAAAGAACTTTGAGATCATCAAGTCCAGCTGTACCTGTCCGCTACTAAACCATATCTCTGAAGATGAACCAACCCATGCTGCTCTTGGCACTGGCATCACCTGGAAGAAGGGAACTTCCTGCGATGCTTTGCCTGGGTGATCTCAGCAGCAGTCGGTAAGTAACTCCATGGCTGGTTCATTATGTTAGAGTCTTTCCCAACTTTAAGCACTCTAATAGAAGAGAGGTTTTGTACCACTTGGTGTCAGATGGAAAAACTCTACCCTGCCAAAGAGAAGCCAGTGCAAATGATAAAAGGAAAGGTAGCCATGACTCTTGTGTGACTTCAGAGAGCTGGAGGAGATGGGAATGTAATTGGAGGCAGATCTGGCACTGGAGGAAGCATAGAGAGCAGGTAGAGGATGCGGTATGAGCAGGGATGCAGCCTGCAATTCACAGCCCAGCTCTTCTTCAAATAACCAAAGCTAAAGCCGAGCAAGTGCGGGGCCACTCCTTAAACATCCCCTTACGTCTTAGCCAGAGTTTCACTGCCTGCAGTAGCAGAGTGGGAGCTATAGATATTTTTTTCTTCTCCTGTGAGATCAGTCGGAAAGAGATGGCTTTTGGTGGGGGCAGGGCCAGGGGAAGAGGCAGAGAGAGAGAGAAGAGGAAAAAAAATAAGCAGAAGTAATTTATTCGGGATCTTTGAGAGGATAATAGCCAATTATTTGTTTATAACACTGGTTAAATTTTCATTAGGCAGATTAATGGAATATCATGTACTGTCAACATTGGACTGAGGGGTGGTCTGTAAGAGATAAACGGGCAAACAGTCGATGTGTCTCCCTGAGTAAATTAGTTTTTGCTTTCCTGTTTTTCATATGAAAATGGAAAGGTGGACAAGGTGGTGCATTTTAAAACAGGTCTCAAGATGGGCCAAATCAGTTAAATATGAAAGCAATTCTGGTAATAAATACATTATAATAACTTAGCATCGTGCCTATCATTTTGATTTCATGAAAGTCCGGGATAATGTAGATTTTTAACCTGCTCTCTTAATACACATTTCCTCTTCCTGAACTTCAGCGTTTCTTGCTGTGAGGTGAAAGCATATTACTTTTTTTTGCCTGATTTTTCTGTGTAATCTGTTCAGTATTACAGCTGGTAAGTGCTAGAGGCTCACAGCTCTTTCTTGTGAATTCTGGTATTATCATACTGGATAGCATGAGCAGTCCCCTCTAAGTACTATATTATCAGCATCAGAACCCCTGAGTGGTTATGGTTGCATATCCTCCTCTTTTGAAGTCAGAATATTTCTTAACGTATTAGCCTGGGATTTTCAGACAAGCCACACAGAGGCAGACACCCAAATTTTAGTGGGAGTCAGGCCCATAAGGCCACTTAACCTCTTTGAAAACCTCAAGACATCTCACAGAAGAGCAAAGCCAGGCAGAGTCTCATCACCTTAATTTGACTTTACAGCTCTGCATGGGCAGGTGGGTAAGAGAGGTTCTCTCCTGTAAACACACAGAGTTCTAATACACAGCAGGTATAAAACAGCCCTAAGACATTTCATTCAGCATTGACTAATAATAACCAGGGCATAGAAATGGCATCTTGCTATTAGGAAGGCAAAATATTTATTTCTAATGACATACAGTTATGGCAGTGGCATGCAGGTTTCCCTTTAAAGACAGCACTTGGTGACATTTAGTTTTTTAAGTCACAAGTCTGCTCAATTTTGAGGCTGTATTATGCTTCCAAGAATAATATTCATTCCTGTGCTTCTTAAACTTGCAATCTGAATATCTGTCTGTTAGAGAGTTGGGATTGTTCGGCCTTGAGAAGGCTCCAGGGAGACCTTAGAGCAGCTTCCAGTGCAGAATGTGGCTCCAAGAAAGCTGGGGAGGGGCTCTTGATCAGGGAGTACAGGGATAGGATGAGAATGAGCTGAAAGAGGTGAGATTTAGATTAGATATTATGAAGAATTTTTTTCCTGTGAGGGTGGGGAGGCCTTGGCACAGGTTGCACAGAGGTCAGGTTGGATGGGGCTTTGAGTAGCCTGGTCCAGTGAGAAATGTCTCTGCCCATGGCAGGGGGATTGGAACTGGATGGGCTTTAAGGCCCTTTCCAACTCAAACCATTCCATGATTCTATGATTTCAAGTGATTCTGTCTCCCTTCGACGAGTTTAAATCTTGCCTACTTCCATGAAGAAGCCTTTAATCATACTCATACCTAAGTGATGTACACAAAATCAGAACAGATCCCTGATAACAATGCTGTATGAACTACACCAGGGGCTGTCGTATAGTATGTCTGCTATTTTCCATTCTATTTTTTAATGAAAGCTATTGCTGAGGTGCAGCATCTATGCTGGCATCTTCAAGGAGTTAAAATGTTTGCTAGCAAAGTTATGACCGTCTATAATGAATGGGATTATCTGCACTATTCATCAGTGTAAAAAGAATAGCACTAATAATGCAAGTAAATGCTCATCTTGCAGATGTTTTTCTGTTTCATCTTGGAAGTGACTCTATTCACTCATAAATCTTGTCTTGGTTTTAGAAAAAAAAAAAAAAAACAAAGGAAGAATTAATATTCTAGCAAGTCCTCTCCATGGAGTGATATCCATCATTTTCAGTGGAAGCAAAATGTTGCAAGAACTGATTCTTGTATGAAATGAAAAGATATAGGAATTTTGGAGGAGGGGCAAAAAGACAATTAGCATGTGCTTGATTTCAAATGTTGTGAAGCATGCAGTGCATCCCAAAACCTGTTCCTAAGGGTTATGTTAGAAACTAGCAAAGGTGTTACACCAAAACTGCAGCTGCATTTCTGTTATTGTTCCATTGAAGAGAAATAGTTACTAAAAAATGAATTAATTCTCTCCCTGTATCCATCCAGACACTCTCCATTCATGTGAATAGAAGATACATGTGTGTATATGGAAGTGTCTGTTTTCCTAAGAAATATGATAGCTCTTAAAGGGTTTGTGGAATATTTGTATCTCCCTTGCTTGCTGTGAGCCAGACTTCTCTCACAAGAGATATAATTAGCAAAACCATCAAAGCAGACTTATTTTTAGCAAATGTCCTTCATTTCCACAGCATCCTTCCAAAACCTACCATTTGGGGGGAAAAAAAATTCCCACCCATAAGGATGAGGTAAAATATGAGGTTCAGTTTTTGCATTCAGATATCTGCCTCTGCAGAGGACAGTGAGTTTCCACTTTCCTAAATGAACAGGTCTGTTTTCACTGAAGAACTAATGAAGTCTGACCCTCTATTAATTATAAAGGCAGCCTCAGTTTAGGGTTTATTTTAATCATGTTAATGCAATTTATCTACCGCATAGGGAGACTAATCTTCATATTTCAATACATTAGTTAAAATGAGGTAGTTTCTATCCTGTTTCAGGATTAGTAAATCTACTAGAGACTTGCCTTTTTTCCTGACTTTTTTCTTTTCAGGCCATCATCATTACTGCTCTTTACCTGAGGAACTCAAAACAACCAGCAACAAACTGTGTACAAGCTTTTTTGATCTACTGGAAAGTGTCCCTGCCCATAGCAGGGGGGTGGAACTGGGTGATCTTTAAGTCCCTTCCAACCCAAACCATGCTATGATTCTACAAAAGGAGACTAAATCAGTTATGTCCCAAATCCCTTCAAAGCACAGTTGTGCTTGGTCCCTCAGCCGTCTTAAATCCTTTTCGAAGTCCCAACATTGATTCATTGTAAAGGATCAAGTATGTCCTATAAAGGAAGAGGTTCCATAGCTGCTGTTAGCAGAAGTGAAAGCATAAAGTCACTCTTTGATGATTCCCCAAGATACCTTCCTTCTGGAATAGCCTCGTGAGGTCTCCTGGTGTGCTATCATACATTAGACTCATTGAAAACAACAGATAATATCCTGAGACTCGTGGATGTGTTTATATTCGAGCGTCTGACTGCAAAGTTTGGCCAACTCAGTTTTAAATACAACACCTAGGTTGTTAACAAAATAGGTTTCACGTGGCTGGTAAAGTGGCTGCTTTTTATTTCAAAGCCATTGACTTCAAAGGCTGCTTGGATTGTGTGTGTGTGTGCGCGTGTTTTCTTTTAAAAATCTTCATACTGTTTCTATCTTTTTTTCTCACTATCAAATAGATCATTACATTTTCAACACTTAAGGACAAAAATTCTTCTCTCAGATCTGCACGGCAGATCTTGACAGTAATATTCAGCTATTTCCCACATGCAGGGAACTCCCGTTGACATCAAGGAGAGAAATAGAGACACGTGCAGGTAGGTTGAAGGAGAATGCTGGCACTGAGGCCCTCTGGCTGAGGTCTGGCGGGAAATCTGAACCTCATTTTCCAAATACTCTGGGGCCCTGGGATTTTGGTGCCCTGTTTCCCCTACATTTTCAGCAGCTGATCTTGAGGAGCCATTGAACATGAATTTTCTGATACCAACTGCAAACAGAATTTCAGCTACAACATTCAGGGCCAGATTGATACTCCTTCACATTTGCCTGCATGTTATTCCCTTGCTGCCAAGGTTATTTCTGACAAATAGCAGATTTTATTACCCCCATCACCCAGTTACATCTGCGCGCTTAGGAACAACCTCCTATTTTCGCTGGTCTTTCTTAGCACTAATTCCTGTGCTGCATGTTTGCCATGAACCTTGACATTCGCAGAATCACAGAATCATAGAATTATAGAATGGTTTGAGTCGGAAAGGACCTCAAGGCCCATCCAGTTCCACCTGCCATGGGCAGGGACACCTCCCACTGGATCAGGGGCTCCAAGCCCTAACCAACCAGGCCTTGAACCCCTTGAGGGATGGGGCAGTCACGACTTCCCTGGCAACCTGGGCCAGGGCCTCCGCATCCTCATCATGAAGAATTTCTTCCTAATGTCTAAATGACCTAATGTCATTGGTAAGTTTATGTTTAGCGTCATGTTTATTCCTAACCCACAGATTCATTAATAATATAAACTCATAGCAAGTGTGAGTTAGTGTTCAAGGGAGGGGACATTTATTTGTTTATTGGGTTTGGTTGGGCTTTACTTCATCTTAGTTAATGTTAATAAAGTATTTGTGAAATGGAGAGAGAGCTGTTTATTACAGTTAAAAATGCCAGGAGGCTAATGATTCTCTCCTCTGACATGTAAGGCTTTGTTTCATTCCTCTTTTGACTTTAACCATGAATGTATTCTCACAACTTCTCTAAGCATCTTCTTTTCCTATCTCTTCAAACAATGAAAACAAATCCAATGTCAAAAAAAACTTCCAAGCATGAAAAGGAGTTGCTTGGCCATGTTAACTGATCTTCCCTCAAAACCCAGCTACCACAGAGAAGGATTAGCCGTTTAAATGAGCACATTAAAGAAAAAGCCACCAGGATGGATCTGTTCCTTCACTTCTCATTTCAGTCTTCCATTGTACATGTTTAATGAATAGCACAAGGAGGGTGAATAAGTTAAGTAAGGCAAATAAGGCCATGGTTAACTTAACTAGTTGTATGATTAATTCATTGCTCTAGCTATTTTACTCATGTGGGAGTGTTTTTGTGTGTGTTAAGAAATGTATATTCAAAATCATTTTTTCAGTTATTTAAAGCTGTAGGGTTTTTATTTATATAAATGTACATCTGTTGTCAAATAGAGCAGCTTGAAGGGAATCTTACTGTGAGTGTAATTCAGAACAAGATCCAGGATGATAGAGCGTCAGTCCTTAAGTGACCAGATCTGGTGCAAATATTTCTCAGACATACTCTAACTGATCCTGTAAAGGACTTCCATAGAGAATAACTGTACAGAACATCACCTTTGGTACCATCGTCACTCTGTTGCAGCATCTGCTCATGATGGTCTCTTCTGCATGTTGAAGGGAGAAGAGAGCAGAGCAAACCCGTGGGAAAGCTGTCCTCCAGTGAAACCAAAATCTTCCCTGAAGCTTTGTGAGACAACACACAGCAACAAACAGCTCCCTGCTGGAGCCATTGTCTCCTCAGTAGACACAAAAATCACAAGGTATGGGCTTCCAGCTTTGTCCACCACTTGGAGGATGCATCAAAGCAAAAAATATTCTTGTAATGTCCGCAGCCTAGCAAGCCCACAGCCACAACAGAAAGAAATGAAGAGAACTTGATACACAACCAGTGCTTACTTATCCTCATTATATTCAGTCTCACAGTTGAAGTTTCCATGTTATATACTTAATTGCACTCATTTCTCCCTATTGTCAACTACAGGCTCAAATGGAAGGTGATTTTGATCTTCAGCCCACCAGAGAGTGATTCAACTGTCTATCCCTCTGCTTTCCGGGAGAATAACTTGGGACAGTTTTACTGCTAGGCTATGATATCAGTTTCTGAAGTGAGATGTATCTAAGCAATATTGAAGAGGTATAGGCCTTGTTAATGATGACATGGAAACTTATACAAACTTTGCATCCTTGATCTTCAGAATAACAACAGGAACAAAGAATTATGTCTGAAAGCACTCTTACTGTTGAACAAATGTTACTGAATGGTGCTGACACTCTCTGGAACTCATACCCATCTCACCCCAGGTACTGGGATACCACTGATGCTCAGGGGATGTTTGCCTACGGATTTAAGGCTGCCCTGCACAGTAGCAAGGGAAAGGACTCTAGCAGGGCCAGTGCTGGCCTGGGACAAGCTGCCAGGGGGTGCAGCCCACTGCCTGCACCCAGCACCCCATGAGGGGATTGGATATGGGGCCAATTCAGCCCCTGCTATCACATTAAGCTGCCTCCAGGGGTTCCTTTCCTGTCAGGGCTGAGGTGCGCTCTCCGTGGAATAAGGAGCTACACCTCTAACAGGCTGTGAATTTCACTTCCCAGGAGGGCACATTGAACTCTCAGTCTCTGAGATTATTGGTTTTATTCTACTTTTGGAAGTCAGGTGTACCCTTTATTGTTACTGTTGCCTATTACAACTTTTCAGAGATGCGCATGCACACACCAGAGCTTTAGGATCAAATGGAAAACTGAATAAATCAACATATTCTTGATGATGGATTAAAACTATTTCCGGCAGAGTAATCTCCTCTCATGGTGCATCTGTTGAGGAGAACTCTGTTATCCTTTTGGGCATCTTTTAGGTATACTAATTAGTACCAGCTGTAACTGGTACAGCTGTAACTGCTTCAACCCCAAGAGCTGGAGAAGGGAGCCCCCTCCAGCATCTGCACAGCCCCTGAGGGCGAACGTGCTCTCCCCGCCAGGTATTTTGGGATGCAGGAGGAGGAAACATGCTGGGATGATCAAATGTTCTGTGGGACTGCAGACTGGGTGTGTAAGGTGGGATGTAGCTGTAACCGCTTTCATGACGTATCATATCATATTAAAGTACATGTTACCACTAAGCACAAGTAACATCATATTACATGCTAGTGATTCATGTGTTTCATTTATAATTTAAGACTGTTATGAACCAGACTGGTAATTAGTCAGAGTTCTTGAGTTGTTCTTGGGTTCTTTGGAAAAAAAAAACCACTACAGGACTTTTTCAACCTGGTCAGATATTATCTTGCCTCGTGCAGCTGGTACTACCTTTTCACACCACAACAAGGTGTCTGAGGTCAGGGAGCATTTTCCTCTTTGTCTGGTCTCTATTAACTCTCTCTGGAAGAAGTTGTCCTCTAACAGATATTTTCCTTCAGTGTGCCTTTTGGGGCCTGATTCTTTACATTTCACAGAAACAAGCCGATAAAGCTTTTGAATGAACTCGCTGCTATTTGCTCTCACTCTCTCCCTTTTCCAGCTGGCAAGCGTTAACTCACATCGCCTCCTCTTGCAGGTTTTCATTTCTTATTCCTGGGAAGTACATTTTCACATGGGGTGTGGGGGGGAAATCCCATAAGTCCTAGAAAATCCATTTAAACACAGATGTAGCCATTTTATGGTTGTTGCTATGACAGTTTGGCAAAGGTTATGCATACTGTGAAACCTGTCTTCCGAGGAGAGAGAGATCCACGTATGAGCAAAAATAGAAGGTGGGACCCAGCTTCATCCGTCCTATTCATTTGGTAGAGAAATCAAAACGCAGGAGGAAACTCTGCCTCTCATGCTCTTCCATTACACCCACCAGCATATAAGTGGATCTCAAGGTCAGTGAAATAATAAAAGGATGACAATCCTTGTTGGAGTAGGAAGATGAAAAGGAGATGCTTTTTAGGTTTTTTCTAGTTAATCAAGTGGAATTTAGTCCAGACTATTAGAGAAGAAGGACAAGTCTACCAGAGAAAGTAATAAGTTTTAATCCATGTAATGCAGCACATGGTTCAAACCTTAATGTAGCCATGAGCATGGCATGGTTAAAAATATAATTGCATGCCGTAGTAGTCCTAATGGATCCTAATAATTACAACTAAAGTCATATTTAGTGTACTGTAAGGTACTCTGCTAGTCGATTTGTATTCTAATATGATGTATTAGACATGTTATTAGCTGCCTTCCACTACTTGAAGGGAGGGCCTACAAGAAAGCTCGGAAGGGACTTTTTGTGAAGGTGTGGAGTGACAGAATGAGGGGGAATGACTTTAAATTGGAAGGGAAAAGATTAGATTAGACATTAGGAAGAAATTCTTGAGGATGAGGGTGGTGAGGCCCTGGCCCAGGTTGCCCAAGGAAGTCGTAGCAGCCCCATGCCTGGAGGTGTTCAGGGCCAGGTTGGAGCAACCTGATCCAGGAGGCGTCCTTGCCCATGGCAGAGGGGGTTGGAACTAGATCGTCTTTAAGGTCTCTTTCAAACCATTCTACAATTCTATATGATGTATTAATATTTCTCAGTGTAAATAAAGCCCAGGAGGAGTCAAAGGTCCCTTCTAGTACTCCTGGGGAAGCACCATAAATACCCTAAGAAATTGTCACCAAAAATCAAGTGATACACTCCAATTAAACAACAACAGTCTATAAAAGTGATGGAGTCATAACAGAAGAGTAGACAGGCTCCAAGCTCATTGCATTAAATGCATCAACCGTGACTCCTTTACCCTCTGGGGAACAAGTCTCTAATTTTTTACTCTTAAAATGGATTTACACTAAATCTCATGTTGACATATATTCTAAATTTTAGTTAAGAGCTGAATAAATATAAGCCAAAGCAACAGCTAAAATATCAGTTGGAACCAAATTAAATGGTTGGTTAATTTTTTTAAGCTACTTTAAGCATAGTCATTGGATATAAATTTATCTTAGTATTATTTACAATATAAAAAAATACTTTAATATAGAGGATAAATGTATGCTGCTTGTTTAAGCTAAGTTATTCCAGGGTTGAATTGGGTCCTGCAGAAATTACGCTATTCTTAATACAATCAGAATATCAGAAGTCTTTTTTTAGCAGCATTTGTCTCATAAATGGACAATTTTGATACTGTAGGATTTATAATTACTTTGTGCATTTCATACATATAGCACAAAAGATCCCAATGCAGCATTTCCTTTGATAGCCTATTATGCCCGACATGAATTCCCTATCATATCTTGTTAGGGAAATTTATCTTGTGTAGGAGACTTTTTCAAATTACATTTGCAAAATATACAAACACCAAATGAGTCTGGAGCTTAAAAACAGATAAACTAAGCAACACACATTTAAAGACAATTTTAATCATTTTAACCGTGTTTAGTGGTATTTCAGGATAGTTAATCTGGAGTTAGCCCTCTCCCTGTGAGTGCAGCACTGCTTTGCCCCAGTGCAAGAGATTCAAGTCCTTGCAGAGAGGAGCACAGCCCAGCCCCAAGGCAACACAATGGATGCAGTGATGTTTTTATAAGTGTATTTATAGTGGCGTGAAAAATTGCATTTAAAGGGAGTGATGGTGTCACTTTTACAGCTGCCATCCCTCCATCACAGACCTTCTGCTGCCTGCACCCACCCATGTCCATGTGCACCTTCCAGCATCCCAGGGCCTGGGCCAACAGCCCAAGGGTAGTAGGATATCTTTCTCCTCCTGCCTGGGAAGAACTTTTCCAGCACCTCAGCCTCCCCAGTGCTCCTTGACCCCTTCCCCACCCAGATGTATTGAGGATTGGGAAGGAATAGAGGGATAACCTGAGTGCTGACAGGTGGAGGGGGGAAATTACCCAACCTTGGTGGCACAAACAAACCCCTGTACTCCTCTGGAAGCTCCTTTGTGATTGTTCAGTTTAGGGAGGATCAGGAGCCCCTTAACCCAGCTCTTCTCTGGTATGAATCTCCTCCTGGCAAGAGTGGAGGCCAGAGAGGGGTGGTGTGGGAAGTGGTGGTAGTACCTGCCATGCAGGTGTAGACCTGCATCTCTGCCGGTCCCTTTCCCCACACTGCCAGCGGTATCGCTCCTTACAAAGGCAGCGTAGCTCCAGGCAAATCAGCTCTGCGGGTTGTTTCCATCCTCTGTTCCCCATGGTTCTGACTCTGTCTGTGCCTTGTAGATACAGTAACTTTGCAGCTTGTGAAGAGCTGCCTGCTTTTCCACCCCCTCCCCTCACTCATTCCTTCAATCACTGGTCGGAAAAAGCCTGTTCACATAATAAGTATCAAGGATTGTCTTTGTGCACCAAAGACAAGTGTGCCAGGTGCCTCAGCAAGGCTGAGTATGAGACTCCATCCTCCTGATGGCAAGCTCTAGCAAGCAGTCCTTACAAAGAAACAGGCCACACAAACTCCAGGCATCCAAAGTTTCCATGTTCCTGGTGTTCCAATGGGGCTCTGCTGAGATAAAGTGTTGTAGAAACAGCCAGTACCTGGCTGGCACCTCCAGACACTATAGTTGCATAAATGTTTACCAACAATGAATAGTAATAATGAGATTTTATTACTTCCTGACTCCTAGTCTTACCTATAGTCCCTCGAGAAAAAAAGCCATGCAACTTGGATGAGCTCCAGTGGGAAACAGTGCAGCTGCTGAGCAGAGGGTCCCTTGGAGCCCATTACCTGCTGTACCAACCTTCGCAGTGGCTTGCACTTAGCACAATCTCCAGTTTAATGCATTCTTTTTCCAACTTCTCATGCTCCAGCTGTCTGAAAAGAAGCTAAAAGAATTCCTTCTCCCACTCCCACCACACACTTGCATAGCAGGTGCATTTCCCTGTGGTCCCTGTGCCTGTACAGCACGTTGCAGCAGAATCAGACCTATGGTCTCAAACTTGTTTGGTGAAAAACCAGGCTGCTCCCCCCACTACCAGCTCTCTGTAAAACTAAATCCTTTCTTCTGTTTATTCTTCTTGATTTCTCCTACTTTTTTCTCAAACACACAATCACAATCCTACAAAAAGTACATTTTTGTGTTACTGTAAGTGATTTTTCACCCAGCTTGGGAAGGAATGAGCACCGAAGGGTGGGTTTGGGGTTGTTTTTTAGCAAGTTGCCACATGCATACATCTCCTGGTGTCCAACTGGAAGTGCAGTTTCACTTGTTACTCCTCACCAGCACTTCTGCAGCCAGGCAGAGATTTGGAAGTAGATGTTGGTCCACCATATCTGGGATCACCAGATCCCCTATGCATGCCTATGTTGGCTTTGCAGAATGAATTTCAATTATGAGTACAGGCTGCGAGTTGGGATTGTCCAGCCTGAAGAAGATAAGGCTCTGGGGAGACCTTAGAGTAGCTGCCCGTACTGCAAGGGGCTCCAGGAAAGCTAGGGAGGGGCTTTTTATCAGGGAGTGCAGGGGGAATGGTTTTTAGCTGAAAGAGGGGAGATTTAGATAAGATCTTAGGAAAAATTTGAATTTTCCTGTGAAAGTGATGAGGTTGCCCAGAGAAGTTGTGGCTGCCCCACCCCTGATGTCTTGGAGACCAGGATAGATGAAGCTTTCAGCAACCTCATCCAGCGGGAGGTGTTCTTGCCCATGGCAGGGTAGTTGGAACTGGGTGGGTTTAAAGGTCCCTTCTAACCCAACCCATTCTACAATTCTAAACACCTATAAGCAAGTAACAAACCCTTTCTTCCTGCAGCAGTGAGGGAGAGTTAAAGCTCGGGGGCTGCAGCTCTCTGGCTGATACCTTGTCATGCCAAGTTGGAGTACAGAGTGAATTTCTTACAGCAGTGTTATAAACCCCCTGAAAATAGGTTTTATTATGGAAATGTAAACACAACCATGGCTAGAGCAACATGAAAGGCTCTGCTATAATAACACTTAGATCCAACTCTTTGTGCAAAATTGGCATAGAAAAGTATTTGATTTTGGTCGTTTTTTGCTGGTACGTGTCAGTGTCACTTCACAGTTGGTCTGAGTTTATAACAGAATGCATAAAAATTGTTAGTAATCCTCATTTATAGCTAGGGCCTGAGAAGCACCATCTCAGACATTACTTTACCTATCAAACATGGCTAAAACAGCTATTGACATTTGGAACTGTTATTCCTGGAAAGAAAGATGTGACATTCACAGTTAACTGAGCAGAGTGTGTATGGAGTTTAGTGTCTCTCACAGAGTGTAAAGCATTCAGCTCACTGACCAAGCTTTGATAATCAGTTTGTTTCAGACAAGAAGGAAAAAACATGACAGGAGAAGGGGAGGAAATCATGAAGCCCCTCAGTCTGAGATGCTCTGCTTTGCTGTAAGTTCAAATGCTCAGCATATTTTCAGAACCTTGAGATTTCCCTGAAAATACCCTCAAGTTTCTGGGTTTTAGTTAAAAGGAAGAAGAAATAGGAAAAAAATAAAAGAGAGGGATTTCTTTGTATTCCTATATTTTCCACCATATAAAGAAAGTTGGGACGTTATGGAAAGCTGTGGTCTATTCTGATACATTGCCGGGGGGAGGGGGGAACAATGTAAGTTCTCATAAGTACATATCCTGCAAATCAGAGAGAAAAACCTGCCCTCCTCCAATTATTTAGTCCGTTGTGTTTAGCCACCCTGCCCTTTAATTTCCAGATGTGAAACTTTCCTTTCTGTGGATAGAAAGTGCTTTTAAAGGGCTGTGTTCTGCTTAAATTAGTCAAATGCATAATTAGTTCAGTATATCGAGCCCCGTTGTAAGACCAAGGTTATCTCTATTCAATCCCTCACCATTGCCTATTTTGCTAAGGTATTTTTAATGATCAGTAGCATAAATCTCTGTTTCACAGGGTCGGGCACATCCTTGGTACTCAGGCATCCTCCAACAACTTCAGTAAATTTATCTGGGCTACCATGTTCCTGGTGCCTCAAATCACTAAGTATCAGTATTCCAAAAATAGTTGAGATAACAGAATACTTAAAGAACAGGTTTTTTTGTCTTGCTTTTAATCAGAATATCCTTTCCACTCAAGAGTTTAATTAATGATTACATGTAAATTATCTAACTTTAAATGGCCAGTTTACAGATGAGGTATTTTCCCATGGCACGGGGAAAACGCAGCATGTCCTGAGAACCTAAATAAATGTGAAAATACACCCTTTTAAGAGTTCAAATATCTTTCTCTCCCCTCCCTACACACCTCAGGATGTATCTCCAGATGGAGAAAGCCAGGCAAGTGCCATGTGTTTGTAATACACACATAACTGTATTGGCCCTTCTGCTGCTATTGTGGTGCTCTCAGAGATAGTCTGCAAAAAATATAAGCCTGGGTAGAAGAACATAAAGTTTAAATGTAAACTTTGTGGTGAGCTCATATTGCCCAGGCCAATTTAAATTACCTTTTCATTTTGATGCTCTGCTTCCATCAGAGCTATCGAAGAACAGCTACTAAATTTCATCCCATTTTTTAACCTTCACATCACATTTACAGGCTTATTACTTTTGCATACGTGCTGGGTGGACCAATTGTCTCAGTCTTCCAACCAGAAAGAGGAAAAACTACAGTCTCACAATTTTCAAAAGGGAATAACTTTTACTGGGTATGAAATGCACAGCTCTAGTGAAGTTAAAATCAGGAAGGATTTGCCTCTGATGGGCGTCTGGCCCTCAACCAGGCTCACTCAAAGCTATTTACAGAGGCTTAGAGGAATTTCCAGCAGTCTTTTCACACATAGATAGTTTGTAATAGTTTGTTGTTTGGGATCCTGGACTGTGTATTCATCGGTTTCCAATGATTTGTTGTGACAGTACTTAAAGGACTCACGAGTGATACTCTCCAGGCAACTGGATGAATAGCATATTGCTATAAGCAAAGGTATTTTTACTGTTCTTTTACTGACTTTTGTGTTTATTCCACAACTGTGTTATTTAATATGCAGATTCTTTTTCTTATTTATTTCTTTTAATGGAATAACTGGTTCTGTCAATTAGTGAACCCTCCCAAAGGAAAGCAATGATGTAGAGCCTTAGTGGGAACAGTGTTTTATTTGGTTTTGTCTGCTTGAGATCCACAGGGATTTGCCTATGGTGGACTTTTTTCAACTTTCCATTATTTAAGTCATTTCAATTAATTTTTGCCTGAAAACTTCCCATCAAAATTGTTGCTTTTTTTCATTCCTAAGACTTCCTAGACACGCAGCTAGTCTGTTTCCTGATTTTTATAGTCTAGTTTATTGTCATTTGCCTAAGAATTGCCTTTTTTTTTCTGTTGATAACTAGTCACTGATAATTTTTAATTTATTCCCTCTCCCTTTTTTTTTTCATCATATTTGTCAACGTAGTTATGGCTGGGGTTACATGCACACAATCAGAATAGAGTTAGGGAATACTTTGTCTCTTGGCTAACTGAAAAAGTCCCTTGGAATGATTAATAGAGAAATCTAGAAAGTGTAGCATTTAAAATTTGCCAAAACTCATGGAATATTTTACATTTCAGTGGAGTCATCTGTTTAACAGCCCCTGTTTTGTTTTGTGTATTACTCTCCCGTACATATGCTTTTGGTTTTGAGTCTTTATTGGTTTTGTCCTTTATTTCATACACTCTTTCCTTAGTACAGACACATAGGAAATCATAACTGAAATAATATTCATAGTTTGGTGTGTGGTGTGAATAGAAGCAAATATTCTCTCTTTCCATCTGAGAAGCAGACCAGCATAAAAAAAAAAACCACACCCCAAATTAATAAATTTATACCAACCTGGAGCAGCAATGCTTAAAATGGAAGCAGGATCAAACCTTTATCATTTTTAATAAAAGAAATAGGTTAGGCCTGGGAAGAAAAAATAAATACAACTAGCTGAAAAAATCTTGTAGTGAATTATTAGCAAATCCTTGAAGCTGTTTAGCCCATTACACTGTCAGGTGAAGCTCCCCACGGGGTTTGAAAGTGTATTTATTTTATTATTGTGAAATATATTTGGAAGGTTAAAAAGTATGGATCTAATTCTGGTTTATGCAGAGTATTACATTTTTGACTGTTGGAGCTAGAATAAAATACAATCTTTGGTTTGTAAACCCTAAAAGGATTTTGGCACCTTGGAAGGAAACGAAGAACAACTATTTAAAATCTATTTCCTTTTAGCCTTATTGTTCTATGTCGTCCATTAGTAAACATCTAGTAGTGCTTCTAATAGCTACAGGAAATATATATTTCAAGGCTTGGTTTCTGGAGTGTGTAAAAAGCCACACAAAAATGCTTTTGGAGATGATACAAACAGTAATTAGCAATTCTGGGGTTTCTAATCCTATTTGAAGGGAAAAAAATATATCCATGTGAAAATATAAGATCATGAGTAAGAATTAATTGCATCACCTATATTGTGAGATGTCACACCAGTGTACTGATATAGGCAATAACTGAACTATGAAGCTATTTCATTAGCTCCAAAACTAGCAAATAAAATTTTCACTCCATGAGGTAACGAATGCCCATTGAGAAGAATGTTGAGAAGAATGAAGGTAGTACCTGCGCAGCAAAATATTGGCTCAACTGCTCATCTCAGCAAGACTTATAAGCCCATTTGTGATTTTAAACATAAAAGTAAGGACTANATAAAAAAACACACAAAAATGATTTGGAGATGATACAAACAGTAATTAGCAGTTCTGGGGTTTCTAATCCTATTTGAAGGGAAAAAAAATATATCCATGTGAAAATATAAGATCATGAGTAAGAATTAATTGCATCACCTATATTGTGAGATGTCACACCGGTGTACTGATATAGGCAATAACTGAACTATGAAGCTATTTCATTAGCTCCAAAACTAGCAAATAAAATTTTCACTCCATGAGGTAACGAATGCCCATTGAGAAGAATGTTGAGAAGAATGAAGGTAGTACCTGCGCAGCAAAATATTGGCTCAACTGCTCATCTCAGCAAGACTTATAAGCCCATTTGTGATTTTAAACATAAAAGTAAGGACTAGGAAAGGGCACTTCCATGCTTTCCACACATCTGCTGAGATGCTTTGCTGACTTGGGGCCTTAAAACTTGCATCTTCTGCTGCTTGGTTCCTGGAGCATTTTTCAGCTGATGGCAGGAGTTCTACTGGCTGCTGGAGACAGAGCAGGGATGTGAGAGAATCATTTTCACTGGGGGAAAATACAATCTACAGCCAACGCTGTCTTGTTTGGGAACAATGGCCAGGGCTCAAGGATCAGAGGGCTAGCAGGGAAATGAGGAAAAAAGGAATGAAAAGATTGCCTCATCCGTATTCCCAGAGCAACTTTACCACTCAATATCTAATGCAAGAAACTGTTGCTTGGCTCTTGATAACGTTAATCAGGGTTTCACAGGTGTTTTTCTTGAATCTGCAGCCCCTGGAGTGGTGTGAATATAGAGACTTCCCAGTTTATTGAAGTTTTGCTTTCTCTGCAACCAGCAGAGCTAGAATTTTGGACATTATAAACTCAAACACTGAAAAAAAAAACCAAAATAAAAATATTCCTATATTAAGAAGAGAATCAAAGGCCTGACACACAATGTTCATAGTCCACAGGAGAAGATACTCATGCATGATAAGGCCATCCTCATCTGACTCAAAAGAGCACCAAAGGGTCAAAGCCCTGGGCTGCAAGCACACATTGCCAGCTCATGTTGAGCTTCTCATTGACCAGCACCCTCAAGTCCTTCTCTGCAGGGCAGCTCTCAATCACGTCATCCCCTGTCATGTACAGAAAACAGGGATTGCCCCAACCCAGGTGTAAGGAGCTTGCATTTGGCTTTGATATTCTCACATGATATTCTCACAGCCCCACTTCCTCAGCACATCCAGGTCCCTCCGGATGGCATCCTGTCCTTCCAGCATGGCAACTACACCACTCAGCTTGGTGTCATCTGCAAACTTGCTGAGGGTGCAAGACCTTGCTCCTGCACCTGTCAGTATCTCACTGAACATTTGCCAAGATGAGAGTTTTCGGCCATGCAACCTAAAGCACACCAAGTTGTCACTGTGTTTCACTCCCCCACAACTCCCATCATCATCTTTGATTGCAAGCCCCTAGATGCAAGTGTTGCCTGGATGCAAGAGAAGCACCGAGCACATTACAGGCTTGGTGTTGTAAATACATTTAATTGTGGTGAAGGGAAGAAAGCTTCTTTAAGGTGGGACTCATCCAACTTATAAGCTTTGTTGCCAAACCAAACAATACCCACTTAAGTAACCCAGGATCTTATGTCAGCCAGAGCTCCGTGTATGGAGTGGGGCAGGACAGACACAAGCTTTTCAATATTTGAAAGCAGGTGTGCATACTTCTGGCTGGCATTTTGGATTTGCTCCTCTCTGAAAAAAAAAATCCTATTAAATCCTTCTAAACATTTCAAAGCAGCTTGGCAGATTTTACCATCTTTCTCCAAACCCCTGCTTTTATTTTTAAAAAAAAACCCAACCCAACAACCTGAACTCTCCCAAGCTCCCCAAGGAAATTAACTACAAAAAAACTACGCTAATGGAACATTAAAGTTGTAATGTAAAACCATAAAAGTCAGGAAATTCTGAGTTAGAGCTCCCATGGTACCTCTAAGTCTGTCACCTCATGCACATGCACTATGATAGGACCCTCAGAAATGAACAGCCAGGGTAAATGCAAGTATCTTGCTCTCCACTTGGGTATTTTGTTTATTCCTGTGGTTGTTTTGTTGCTAGTAACCTTGCTGCATAAAGGCAAACGGTGCTTAGCATGGGACCGTGGCAGCTGAGTGCTCGCAGCATCACTGTGCAGGCAGAGGCAGCTAGCACTTCAGAGTGCTTGGCTACACTTAAAAGCCACAGAGACACCTAGATTTGTATTTCTTTTATGTATAACTTTAGCACAAGGTTAGTTAATCTCATGCAGCAGCCATACAAGAGCTGCAATTTTGTTCAGGCAGGAGACCAAGTTCTTCATAGAATGATTTTAGAAGAAGTCGGAGGGGGGGAAGAATAGAAATGAGGAGGGGGAATCAGGGCAGCTGTGCACGAGCGATGGCAGATACCTTATTCTGTGATTCTGTAAAAATAATATTGTAGCGATAGCATTTATGAGGGGGATTTATAGGACAATTTTGCAGCCCACATGTGTCTAAGAGTCACCAAAGCAATTCATATCAAGGAAAGAGGGCAATGCATTTCAGCAAAGCAATTTTTAACAAATACATGTATTTTATATAATCAAAAGTCTGCACACAATAAACCAAACAGATCTGTATCTTGCCCAAGTTTTACCTTTTGACGTTCTCCTCAGCTCTAAGCATGAACAATGACTCAAGAAACACAACTGACCACAAGAATCAAAACAATTCTTGAGTTAAAAAAAAAAAAAAAATCAGGTTATCATTCATTAGCTCTCTATCATTTGGCCACCAGTAGGCTGCAGGATATGAGGGCCATTTAATTAGGCCCTGCACTACTCTCTGGTGTGAAAAAGGCTCTCAAAAGCTTTGATTCCCCACAGCTTCACAGCAGGAAGTTGTTGGCGATAATTGACACAGGATTTCCTTGTTAACCAGCAGCAGACATGCTGGATTAAAGCGACAGAGATCTAGAGAAGAAAGTGAAAAGAGATAAGAAGCTCGGAAAGACTTCTGCTTATTTTGCACTTGAGGATGATGAGCAAATAGCAATAACAAACTGGAGTGCTGCTCCCTGTGAGTAAGGCCTCCACTTATCAGACCCATTTCAGCTTGACTGATCAAAGATTGACTTCCCTTAAAATAACATAGGCCTGGGGTTTGTTAGTTTATTAAGCTGCAGGTTTTATGAATTATCACAGTTTTAAAGATGGATTGCAGTTTATGTGAAGGAGTAGAGGATTATCGGGTTTTCATCTAAACAATTATAAAATATCACAGCTGAAAGCTTGCTTGCAAATGACATAATTTTCTCCTGCAAACTAAACAGGTCATTGTATGCCTTCATGTAAGCATTTCCAGCAAGTGCACAAATGCAGTGAAATTAACTCTGCAGCTGAGATGACAGCCTGGTAAAATATGTATTTTAACCTCCAAAATGCATTGCAAACCCCACATTCCCTTCTGCTGTTTCAGAAGTAATTGTATTTAATTTTTGACCGGGACCTTTTAGGTCTAGTTACCTTAAAGAAAGGAAAGAGAGAAATGGACTATTGAAATGTTTCTTAAAAGGTGGTCATGATAAATGGGACTGAAACAGATCCACATGAGTATAGTTAAATGAAACGTCCACTTTAGAGCAGAGACAATTATTGGATATCACTTAATAACTTAACCTTACAACAGCACATGTGGCATTAATAAAGAACTGAGAGTAATAAAACCTGCTACTACTACTCTGCTTGGTGCACACAGGCAGATGTGTGAGTGCATGGCTAGGAGCCACAGGAAAACCAGGGCACCTGGGGGGCAGAAAGAGGAGGGGCAGGACAGAGGACCAAGGCAGGAGCCAGGTGGGAGATAATATGTTAACAACACTGGTGGTGGATGAGGTGGAAGGGGACAGGCAGGTGCAGTCTTAGAATCACAGAATGGATTGGGTTGGAAGGGCCAAAACAGTTCCAACTCTTCAGCCATGGGCAGAGGCACCTCCCACTGGATCTGGTTGCTCAGAGTCCCATCCAACCTGGTCTTGAACACCTCCAGGGATGGGACAGTCATGACTTCTCTGGGCAATCTGAGCCAGTGCCTCACCACTGTTGCAGGAAAATGTTTCTTCCTAAGATCTGATCTGAATCTCCCTTCTTTCAGCTTAAAGCAATTACCCCTCATTTTATCTCTGCTTTCCCTGATCAAGAGCCTCTCCCCTGCTTTCTTGCAGCCCCTTTCAGTACTGGAAGCTGCTCTAATGTCTCCCCAGAGTCTTTTCTTCTCCAGGCTGAACAACCCCAACTTTCCCAACCTGTCCTCATATAGGTAGTGCACCAGCCTTTATTATCTTCATGGCCTCCTCTGGACTAGCTAACACATCCATGTCTTTCCTGTGTTGAGGACTCCAGACCTGAATGCAAGACTCTAGGTGAGGTCTCACAGAGCAGTCAGGGATAAGATGCTGGTTGGCATAATTAGCAACTGTTATTATCTACAAGTCCTTGCTGACTACTGGGTACTTGTGAACTCCCACATCCCAGCAGAGCCCCACCTCCTTCTCCTTTGAGGCAGTCCTACAGGGAACTTCACGGTCTTGGACCCTAGTGGGGTTACCACAAAACCCAAATTAATTCCCATGTTGTATTCCCTCTCTGGGGAAGGGTAGGGATAGTGTGAGTGCTGCTGCACCCAGGATCCTGCAGCCAGGTTGTACAACCCCTAGAAATCTCGACAGGGTGGAAATATCCAGGAAAAACTTGTCCATATGGATACAGGATACACCAAAACATCCAAAGTTTTAGGTAGTTTGGCTGGAAAGCTGCAGTTCAAGTGTGTGGAAAGGTGAAGGTATCAGCAACCCTGTATTTCAGTGAGAGAGGTCCTCACACCTCAACTTCTTCACATCTTTGTCATTGCCTCCATTAAAATTTTAGGCTAGAACGCCTCAGGCTGGACTGAAAGACCTCCTCTCTTCCAGTCCTGTGTATCTATAGCTCTGCAACAAATGAAGTTAAAAATCTGTATCTTAATTATGTGTTTTGCCACATTCTTTTGTCTTCCCTTTCTGATATGCTTTTTAATTCCCTCTATCATGCTTACCTTACCTTATATTAAATTTGTTGCCTATGAATTAATTACCATGCTCTTCTCTGTACTAGGAACAGCTTTTTCAGCAGGGACACCCAGCTGGTAAATTACCATGTGTTTTAACTGTGAACTGTGATGATATAGCACCATTTTCCAGAGGTACCATATATATGAAAGGTTTTTAACTTCAGGAGCGGTTTTGTATACAGAAGATCTGCTCAATCAGGCCCTGAGTGTGTCGTTGGTTCAAACACAGTGAGAATTTCCTTTTGTTGGCAGATAGAGCTCTTTATATTTAATCCTGCCTTTCCTTTGCATTTTTGTGCTTAGATATCTAACATACACACACAATAACTTGCTTACTATTACATGATCAAGACAAACAATAGTTTATGTCATTTAATATTATTTCTAGCTTACAGCCAAACCACTCTTAATATACTTCCTAAGAGCCTGGTACAAATCTCATTGCAGCCATTGGCAGGTTTCATGATGACTCAAGTGAGTCATGTGCCTTATTACTCTGTCCCATCACAAAAAAAATATACAATCAATAGGAAAAAAATGAGGCTCTGGTTCATTATTTTAAGGTGGTTGTGTAACCCGGTCTTACTCTGCACAGAGCAGGGATCAAGCATGTTTCATCATCACAGCATTGGACACTAGTGAAGGATTAGTGCGATTACATGTCATGGTACTAAGCATTATTTTTTATTTTGAAATACAGAATACCATTTTTTTTTAAGTGCCAGTTTTGTACACCTTGAAGGAAAAAAAAACAAAACAGTGAGATTTTTGCTATTTTTACTATTTACTATTTTACACAGTTCTTGCAGTTTTTGGCAAAGAACAGAATTAAATTACAACTAAACTTTTAGTTCCTTTAGCTCCAATGTTGAATGTACTTCTTTTTCAAAGCTAGGATTACTTCAGAGGACAGAAACAGAGTGAAAAAGCATTTCTTTTTCTATATAATATAAACAAAGACTGTATTCTATTTTAGTTTTGACACAGCGGATGGAGATTTGTGGTCAACTAGTAACTGGCTTCACGGACTAATCCATCTTAATGCCAGCAAAAGAGTTTGTTAATTTTCCTGGGAAAGAATGTTTCTTTAATTCACGTCTCTACATATGGTAGATATGATTCTTTCATTTACAATGGCATTTGATAAAATCCTACTTTTATAAATGATGCATCTGCTTTTAATGTCTTAAATCCTGTGATTGAATAGACATATCTTCCCCCTTGTCTTGGGGTTTTTTTTAATATTTAAAAGGCCTTACTGCCTTAAAACATACATCAAGCAGCATTGTAATAGAGAAATACACTTTTAAGACAAAGTGACAGATTTACATATCTGTGTGATGTGACTCTCTTGACAACCAATAAATGTATTATATTGATGAAGTGAATATGTCCCCTATCTGGTCATTTTCAACTGGAAACTAATAACCAGCATCACCGTATCAGGCATGCAATAACCTGGGTTAAAACTAGGTTCATCAAATAAATCACTCAGGAATTTTTCTATTTCTTTCCCAAGACACATTGCACATCTGCTTAGTGAAAGGAGGAAAGAAGCAATATTTCTTTGATCAAAGTCTTTTTTAATATCCTTGTATCTGTCCTTTGGGAACGCTATCTCTGGACTTAGGCCTGGGAGAAATGCTCAGCATCTCCTGAAAGGTGCTAAGCACCCTTTTACTGCCATTGACTGAGGCAAGGATATTCTGTTTCTTGCAACTTAGGGCTCCTTCGGAACAGTTGCTGATGCTACACCACTTTCTAATGATCCAGCGAATGACATAAACTCAGGATTTATAAAAACAAAACAGAAGGTGTTTTTAATGAATCCCAGTTTACATCAACAGCTTTCAAGAGAGGGAAAGAAAAAAACATTCTTAGCCAGGAAAATATACTGCATTAAATTTACCACAAGCCTCTATCTCATAGACATGAAACACCTATGCATATGTTGTGCTTTTAACTTTTTATAAAGTCTTATTAATATCATTTAGAGTTGCCATGTGGCTGGCTTCCTGCCTCGCCTCTT
Source organism: Piaya cayana (assembly GCA_013389865.1). Classification (NCBI taxonomy): domain Eukaryota; kingdom Metazoa; phylum Chordata; class Aves; order Cuculiformes; family Coccyzidae; genus Piaya; species Piaya cayana. The sequence goes on from WAAB01006862.1 coordinate 303,095, forward strand.
TTACTATAGACTTGGCAGTTGTTATCCCGAGCACCACACATGTGCGGATGAAACTGAGCGTGGGTAGTGGCCATTTGTCAGAGGCGGCTGGGGTTTGTAATGTTTCAAACTGGCAACTCTAATGCCTGTTCTTAGGGGATACAAATCTGGTATGAAATTCCCAAAGTGGAGTCAATGCATGGCCTGGCACACACGAACCAGCTTTTTCATGTGAGGATGGCTGTGGGAGTATACAGATAGCAGGGGAGTTTTTCATCAACTCTCACGTCTGCTTGAGCCTTGGTGGAGCCATTGAGAGTCAGGGCAGGGCTTAAGGACTTTCAGGTTCCACATTTACAGCTGTGGACATGGGGATTGCCCTTGGTTAGGAGGTAGCAGACATAAACAGGGCATCTGTAGTCCAGTCATGCCCTGTTTTCAGGTCAGAAGCATGCCGAAAAGGTAACACTAGCATATAGAAGGGAAAGTGGGAGCTACATTGCTTTTCTTTACCCTGGAGCTGGTAAATGTGGCAGAGGAGGACCTGAACATGGCTCAGAGAACAGCCTGTGGTCTCCTGAGTTCCCCTGGACTCACAGCAGCCTTGGGAGCCTAGAAATCCCATCTCTTCCTGCTGTCACAGAAGGGGCAAAGCCCTGCCACACAAGCACAGGGCAAGTCTGGTGGAGACTCCTGGGTTTCTATGTTTTTCTATTTTCCATTTTATGGTGAGGCAGAATAATACAAACACAAAGCAAAAAAATGTGGGTAAGAGTTGGTTTCACATGTCAACACAAGTTACTTAACTTCTAGATGATTAACTACATGATCTTTAAAATCTCCTCCAACCCAAATCATTCTATGATTCTAAATTAGCCAGTGTGAGTTTGGTGTCTTTACTCTTACCTGTTCCCCACATGCTACCCAAGAATCAGGTCTCTCACGCAACTAAGGTGAGGTACATTACAGGCTCATTGCTATATTTCTTGGAAGGGCCTGTGGCCTTCAAGTCCTCCAGAACTTTGTTGCAGAGCTCTATTCCGATCAATTGCATGAGCAGGGGTTTTTCCATGCTATGTGTCTTACCTTGGGCTTGGAGTTTTGGGAAAGGCTACAGTGGGAAGTACTCAATAGGGATTTCTTTCTAGAGTAAAGGATGTGCTACCTACAATTTTGCAGTAAATCTGTGTCCTTTCAGCTTTGGCACAGCTGTAAACCTCTCAGCTCTTTCTTACCAGAGCTTTCTTAGTACTTCAGTTTGCACTAAGAACACTCGCTCCCTGTATAGCACGTCACTTGCAGCTGGGCCATGTTAAGGAATAAGGAAACTACCACCAAGAGAAGGGGAGATGTTAGGGGAAGAGGCAGGCAGATCTTTAATTATCTTCCAGCTATATCCCATCTTTGTATGTAGGAATAAACCTGCAGATCTACTCTGCTGGAAACAAAAATGTGGGAAACTCACCTGCTAAGCTGATGCCTCAGCCCTCTCTGAAGGCTGCACCGTATCTGTATCAGGTGATGCAGTGGTAGGATGAGGAGTAACAGATTTAAGCTGAAAGAGGAGGGAGTGAAATGAGATATTACAAAGAAATGTTTTCCTGTGAGGGTGGGGAGGCTCTGGCCCTGGTTGCACTGACAAGTTGTGGCTGCCCCATCGCGTGAGGTGTTCAAGGCCAGGTTGGATGGGGCTTGGAGCAACTGGTTCCAGTGGTAGGTGTCCCTGCCTCCTGGATGGGCTTTAGGGTCTCTTCCAACAAAAATCATTCTACAAACAACCTACTAATGCTATTTATTGTTCTAGTCACAGAACTGACAAAATATAAAATCTAAGCCAAAAGTAAATCCACTCAGTTTGGATAGCAATGATAATACATATACATGCCAGTAATACACAAAACCCAATAAAATTACAAAAAAACCCCAACCCTCCTGTGATCTATGTTTTCACTTACACTGTACTTAAATGGGACCATTTTCATGAGAGTACAATTCTCTAAATAAACTGTTGGATCCAAGGCAGTGTAGACACGCAGGTCTGTAAATGTGTGCGCTACCTTGACATTTTTTATTTTTGCCTTTGCATTTGTGTGTGTCTTTCATGCCTGCTCATCAGAACACATACCACTTCAGGCAGCAATACCCAAGTGTAAGGTGTTTGGGTGAGTTGGTTCGAATAATTTGCAATATCACATTTATTACCACAAACAGAATTCAGCATAGTGCTCACTAGAAGATTTCCACCCCATCTCAGATCTAAAGTTAAATCCCATTGCTACTGATTCCACAGGGCTTCTATCTTTGCTCAGCAGATTAAGTGGGATTGAAAAGCTCCTGACAACTTGACATGGGCCCAGCAGACTTGGATTAATTTCACTCAAAGATTTTCCTTAACTGGATGTCATACAACTTTTAAGAAGTTGCTTGCTACCAAAAGAAGTGTACAAGGTTGTTGAACTGACATGATATTTAAAGGAAAAGGAGACCAACCTACTTATTCTGACCTGGAAGCAAAACCTAGTTATTTTGGCATCATGATGAAAACATCTGTATGCATCTGTGTGAGTGGGAGAGGTCTCTGCTCAAAGCTGTCTTTGAAGATAATGCACGTATCTATATGGGATTCACCTTTCCTTCCATTCCACTGAAGTTTTGTATCCTGTGAAAGAAAGGTCCCAGGACTGCACTGCTTCATTTCTTATATTGTCACTTTGGTTTGGATTGACTAGAAACACAAATCTGGACTTGCTGATGGTCCTGGATGCAGCTACACATGCGTGAAGTCGCTGCAGGTCTCCCTTCCTTCAGAGCAGGAGCAGTGAGGAAGAAAGTTGAACGTGATAGATCCTGGCTCAAGGTCTCCTTCCTCCAGCAGCAAGGAAGGAACAGCAATGGGTGTAAGACATTTCTGAGGAGCAGGGGCTCCAAAGGCAACAGGGTGGATGGAGGGTATACAGTTCACACAGCACTGTGTGTTAGAGCTGCATCTGAAATTACACATATGCCCCGGCAAACAGAAACTCTGCATTCTGAACCATAGTCATGTGAAGAGTGAAAAACTGTGAATGTTTGCCTATCTTTTGATAGCAATATCTCCTGACAGAGGCAGCTTTTGTGAGTGCTCCAAGCTCATGTTGTCTTTATAAAAAAAGCTAGTAGTTGTACTAGTAGCCTGCTTTGTTTTTTAACTCCTAAACATGAAAAGCAAATCTGAATCAGACTCTTTAAATTAAATATGAGAAACAATTACATTTTGACAGTTTAATTGCATTCTTCCTCCAACATAGCATTCTAAACAAGATAGCACATGTATTTAGCATGCTGATTATATTTTTAGATTGTTTTGCAATTAAGAAAGTATCCCTAAAAGAGATAAAATAATTGGTTGACTAAATCACTATTTCTTGAGGGAACAATATTAAGAAATGAATGCTGAATGGCTATATCCATAATAATTAGCTTTTAAATCACTGCTTAAAGGTTTTAGGTTTTTAGCCTTCAAAATTGTATCTGTCATTCAATTTACTGAATTTTATTCAAATTTGCTTGTATAAAAAAAAGAAAAAAACCCTCAACTACTGCCAACAAAACAACCCTGAGTGTAACTGGTGGGATCTTACGATTTTCAATGGTGAAATAAAACCAGGCACCCAAAATGTCTTTCCCTGGGGCAGTCCTTGTCCATGAATCTGGTGGGCATTGTCCTACTGATGTCCCTGCCCAAGGCAGAAGAGTGGAACTGGATGATCCTTAAGGTCCCTTCCAACCTAAATCATTCTATGTTATTGCAAAGAGGAAAAAAAGGTACTAACTGAACTGAAAATGACTAAATCTTCAAGCTCAGTCCGTCTTCCTAGGAGTGATGGGTTATATTTTCTTTGCTTTTATTATTTTGCACAAAGCTGCTCTCTTTTTTTATTTTTTTAGAAAATAAAGATGAAATATCAAAAAATCTCATTAGTTTCTGTTATTTTCCTCAACAGCTGACTGAAATGGGGTGGTGAGATCTGAGTTTAAAAAGTAACATACCCATTCCTTAGGTTAAAACTACCTCTGGGTGACAAACTTAAGTTTTACTTTAAAAATAAAAGTTTTCATTTAAAATACGCAAGCTGGAATCAAACTTTCAGTTCCTCTCAAAGATACCTTTTTTTTTAATTCTGCAAAAATATTTTCATTCAATTTTCATACTGACAAAAAACAAATAAAAAAATCTCAACTTCTTCCAGTGAAGTCACTGCAAGTTTTTATTCCAATACTTTTCTATATAAACTGTGCAAAGCCAAGCCAGCATTCAGAGAAGACACAGGAGGCTTATGATTCACAAGACCTGATAGAAATTCCTGGAACTTGCTTTTAGGATACCAAGTAAAACCATGTTTAGAAGGAAGAAAGTGAGAGGCTGAGCTGCAGCTGAGTTTGAAGCAACACTGTTAAGACTTTTCATTATGAATATAAAGTTTGACCTGCTCACAATGCTCTTTAAGGAACATTGATTTCATACATTCCCTACTGAGGTGCATACAAAAATATGTGGGTAGAGATGCCAGTAGTTCACAGAGGAATGATTTGTAAGGGGAAAGGGAGGTTAGCCCAAACATATGGGACAAAGTGAAGAAGACATGCTGGTGAGAACCTGTGTACAATAATGCTGAATGGCTTAATCAACTGAAAACATTCCCAGGCCCCAGCAGCAGCGCTGGTGCAGAGAGGGCCTGTTTGAGCAGGTTAAGGACAAGACTAGATATGTAGGGAGAGAGGATTGGGAATGTGCAGTAAAGACAGCTAGAATAAGTAACCAGACATTTCAACACACAAGTTCACAGCATCACACTTTACCTATTCTTCTCTAAAAGGCCTGAGAGTGCCTCAACCACACTAGTTGTCAAAATAGATGCCTTTTAATTACTGTAGCGCGATGTCATTTTATAAAAGTAACTGGCGAACCCAAAATACAGGGTAATAAGTGACCTTGATTTCATGCACAGTCACGAGTATAAGGTCCCAAAGAAACAACAGAATAACTAGATGTGTCTCACCACGTGCAGGAAGCTATTTCAGAGTGGTTTCCAAACTGGAGTTTGGAAGGAAAGAAGTGGTGGCAAGGAGTAGCTGTGAACTCTTTCCACCTAGCATTCTTGAATGGTGAAGATCACGAAGAAAAGTCACAACAGAAACCTAAAGGAAGGCTGTGTCTTGTAGACGCTGCTGTTTTTTAAACAGTAACTGTACCAGTAGATGATACTGCTTCCCCACAGGCCTTGCCATCCTTGCGATGATGCTTCTATGTTTTACAAGCTGACAGCTGACCCATCTCCCAAAGTTAATGGCTTTCTCCTGATTGTAAGTTGTCAAAAAAAACCACCAACATCACAGCAGCTGGAGCTGGAATAGTTATACTCAAATGAGCTTTTAGCTAACATGTTTTGATAGCAGCTTATCAATAACTGACAGCTGCTTCATAGATAGAAATGAGCTGAGCAAAGATAACTTCTCACATGCTAGCTGTAAGGTGATGGCACAAACATCTAGTTCACATGGAGCTATATGGCTAGCAAACCCCCAAATCATCTCATTTAGCCGTGGCTTAGATATGTCTGCCACTGAAGTAGCCGATGTCTCAGTTCACCATCACTGAACAGAGAAGTCCCATCTCTACCTTGCCTGCTGCCCATTCCCAGCTCCTCCACATACCTTGTGCTTCACGAGCCTTGCTGGTCTTTCTGCCAAGTTAAGAGGTTGCATGAGGTCAGCAAAGGCCTGAATAAACATGGTGCAGGGATAAGGAGACTCATCAGGCAGGAGCTTAATAGAAGACAGAAAACGAGGGAAGAAAGGGGAAAAGCAAGAATTCCCCATTTCACCAACAGCAAAGTGTTAGATGAACTTGGCAATCTCTACTTCATCCAGCATAAATTGTATCCATTTCAATGAGGACTCTAAGTCAAAATGTATTATTTCTGTTGAAAGATAGGAGTATAGGCAGGAGAGCAGCAGGTTTGTTTGTCAATTGCTGAAGAGACTGCTGTACCTTATTTTATATTAAGAACCACTAAGAGTGCCAGACACAATGGTCACTCCTAACATGCCACTTGCCAGTCGTGTCTTTACCAAATGCAGTGAAGGTTGGAAGATCAGACATTTTTCACAAATAAACCAATATACCTGATAGGAGCTGAGTGAGTTTGGTGCTACTGAGAGCCTGCTAACCATCTCCAGAGAGCAGAGCATCAGACAAAACATTCAGAGGTAGCTATGCCAAATGTGTAGATGCAGTGATGTGCAGAACTTCTTACAAGTCAAGTTGCAACTGTTTCTGAGGTAGTCAGTCCAATAGGTTGATTGATGGATAAATTTATTTGTTATGACAGTCAACGTTCATAAACCAGGTCCCAGCACCTCAGAAGTCCTGTCACCGGGCTCTTTCTATAGAGTCGAGACAGGGAGACAGCACAGCTAAGAGTTCTGTGTCTGTGCATTGCCTACAGGAACTGGCTTCTTAGTGTAGGTGCTTAACTAAGGGCCTAAAGAGAAGAGGAATGAGACTGGGCCCCAGTGGCTACTCTGAGACACAGAACACCTAGCTGATTCTTTCACAGAGGGCTGTAGCACTTCTGCCATGAGGAAAACCTGAGACAGTTGGGATTCTCTGGCCTGGAGAAGGCTCTGGGGGGAACTTAGAGCTGCTTCCAGTACTGAAAGGGGCTTCACAAGAGATGGGGATGGACTTTTTACAAGGGCATGGAGTGATAGGATGAGGGGGAGTGGCTTTAAACTGGACAAGGGAAGATTTAGACTGGACATTAGGAAGAAATTCTTTACAGCAAGGGTGGGGAGGCCCTGGCCCAGGTTGCCCAGAGCAGTGGTGGCTGCCCCACTCTGGAGGAGTTCAAGATCAGGTTGGATGGGGCTTGGAGCCCCTGATCCAGTGGAAGGTGTCCCTGCCCATGGCAGGGGGTGGAACTGGGTGGGCTTTAAGGTCCCTTCTGACCCAAACCATTCTATGATTCTCTGACTGTTCTTGATAGTGCAGCAGTAAAACTCAATAAATATATGGATCTGTAGAATGTTGTTGAGTTTCTTCTCCTAGCTGTCTTAATTCAACAGATTTGATCCAGCCTAGCTATGCTGATGATACTATCTAAGAATAATACACAGGTACCTCTAGTTCACAACTAAACTTTGAATTTAAACAATAACCAGGTTTAGGCACAGGGCACAGACTTTAAATGAGCACAAATTGGTGAGCTACAGATTTTAAAAGGAGGAGAATTATTTAGATTCAGGCTAGACACTTCAGGGGAAATAGACCAAAAAGTAATATCTACTCTAAGGAAAAATTCTGATAGGCTCTGTAATTACAGGCCAGTTCTTTCTTCCTTTTCCTTACGGTCTGGAGTATGCCTTATAGCTCATCATATTTTTGGCTTCTGGCACATGTTTTATTAACTTCCATTATATATAGAAACAAAACAGACCACTATTTTTAAAAAGAGTTGTGAGTAAAAAGAGAAATGTAATGGCATATTCAAAGAATAATTAAAGACTCTCTTATGAAAGTTAAAAGCCAAGAAGAGTTTGAGAGATTTTCACACACAAAATATTGCACCAAAATTATGTGAACCCATTTGCATCCACATTTGTGAGCCATGTGACTCCCCCTGAGATTTAGTTTGGCTTCTCTGTTTAAAGCATTACAGATACCGAAAACGGAGGACTAGAAATTTGGCTTGTTATCAAACCCCAGCTTCAATTTAGATGATGCAGGAGAAATGAACAGAGTTGGACCTCACTTAACTCATTCTGGTCTGCTCAATTACTGTTACCATTAGAAATACCTTCATATGCCAAAACCCTTTAAGCCAAACAGAGCCTGATAAAGATGCCTGCAAAGCTAAAAAACTCTACAACTATCAGCATACTCTGCATAGGCTGAATGTCATAAAGGACAAGAGATATCCAGGAACACAGGTTTGTTTTTTCTTTTCTATTCTTACTGTTGCAGAGATCTGGTCTTATCTCAGATGCTTGTAAGTGGCACAAAGATCACAAATAGCATTAGCATGAACTATGCTATCAGCTGCCTTGTGATCATGAAGCTAGACTATAGGCAAGGTAAAGCCTGATAGCTGCTGGCATTGGTGTTGCTACTTCTATTATTCTTCCATAGGGAGCATTTTGCTGTGCACAAAAAGCCCTATCTGCTCCTCAGTTTAGGTGTAATAGGCTTAAGATATTCTGGAGAATATGCAAAAAAAGCCCACAGTCATTTCAGCCATGTCTCATGGAAGAAATGCGCCCAAGAGAAAAGACCTATTTTTAGACCCTTCCTGTTTCATGAAAAGTGTAGAGGGGCTCAGAAGTTTCCTCACTCCTCCTGTGCACTGCAGTAATGGGCATTACAGCAGCTCTAAAGACTTCTCCTCTGCTGCAGTAACTGAAGACTGACAGGAAAGAGCTACAGCCGGAAGAAAATGGTTCATAGAAATTGCAGGTATATTTTTGTAACAATCAGAAATGTATCTTCAATTAGTTCAGTAGTGAAGAGGAGAATGAATCCAGGCAAACTAGTTATTAAGCTGAGCTTCCCTGAAAAACACAGTTTATAATCAGACCTGAACATAGCTTGCTATGAAATTTGCAATGACACTGAACTCACTCAGTAAGGGATTTCACCATGTGCTGAGGTTCAGTTTCCAGGTCAAATTGTTAGCTGACATAAGTAGATGGAGTTTCCATTAAGTACATGGGCCTCTGGCAACTCATCCCTGCTAAAGGTTGGCCCTAATACTTATTAAAACATGTCCAAATCTGCAGGTCTTTTAAATGACCATGCGCCTTGTCCCTGACAAAATCTGACAGATGATAATTCTGCAGCAAACTCTCTGACAAACCATGATTTAATGTGGTTTTCACCTGAAAACTTTTTTTTTCCCTAGATTTAATTGATTGATGCTTAGGGCTCATTTGAACTTAAGAATCAAATTAGAAGCTTAGGAGGAGGGGTAACCACAAGAACTGAAAAGAAGAATGCAGATATAACCAGCTGTGAATCCAGACCACAAAATCACAGAATCACTAAGGTTGGAAAAGACCTCTAAGATCATCCAGTCAAGCTATCACCACTGTGCCTAATAAACCATGTCCTGAAGTGCCAGGAGATCAGGTGGTTCAAGTAGGAATTCCATGGATCCATGCTGGCTGGCCCTGATGCCCTGGTTGTCCTGTACGTGCCTGGTGAGCATACACAAGATGAATCACTCCATAACTTTTTCTGGTATCAGGGTTAGCTGACAGGCCTGTAGTACCCCAGATCCTCCTTTGAGCTCTTCTTGTAGATGAAGTGGCAAGCTTCCAGTCATCTGGGACCTCACCCGTTAACCAAGACTGCTGATAAATGATGGAGAGTGGCTTGGCAAGCTTCTCCACCAGCTTCCTCCATACGCTTGGATGCATTCCATCTGGCTTAATAGACTTGTGAGTGTCCACATGACATAGCAGGCCATTAACTGCTTCCTCCTTCATTACCGGAGGTTGCTTCTGCTCTCCATCCCTGTCTTCCAGCTCAGGACCTGAATATCCTGGGAATAATTGATCTGACTATTAAAGACTGAGGCAAAGAATGCATTAGCACGTCAAGCTTTTCCTCATCCTTGTGGCAATGTTCTCCCCCTGCATTTGTTAAGGGATGGACGGAGATTCTCCTTGGTTGTCTTCTTGTTTTTAATGTATTACAACAGTGGCCAGACTGAGTTCTAGCTGGGCTTTTGCCTTTCTAATTTTCTCTCTGCATGATCTAACAAGATCCTAGACTCTTCTCTGAGTTGCCTGCCCCTTCTTCCAAAAGTGGTAAAGACCACCGATCTGGCTCAACAAGGAGCTTTTGCTGGGACTCAGGGAAAAAAGATCGGTCACTTACACTGCTGGTTTGTCTGATGGCACATGGGGACAGTCTGTTCCTTTGCCTTTCAGAGTTCCTTCTGGAAGAATGTCCAGCCTTTCTGGACCCCTCTTATCCCTTCAAGACTACCTCCCAAGGGACTCTCTCAACCAATGTCCTGAACAAGGCCAAAGTCTGCCCTCCATATGTCCATAGCAGTGGTTTTGCTTACCCCACTTCTTACCTCACCAAGAATCAAGAATGCTATCATTTCACTGCTTCTAAGCCCAAGACAGCCTCTGACCACCACATCTCCCACTACTCTATTTGTAAACAGCAGGTCAAGCAAGGCACCTCCTCTCGTAGGCAGGACCATAATCTCAGACCAGCAGATGGTGAAATGTCGAGAGGCTCCTGATCCCACACCGGCAGCAGGACCCTCAGCACACGATCCCTTCTGCCTTCATACTGCTGGTGGGGTTTGGGTATGTTGACTAACCTAGTTATTTTTGAAAGACTTTCTCACATACTCATCCTCTGCCTTGTAGCTACGGGCTGTTGGGAAGTTATTAAATAACATGACGCTATACTTTATCTGGATGATGTGGCAAGAGGGTGACTGGTTTTCCTCCTGTCCCTCCCTGGTTCATTCCAGTGCACAAGATAAAGGAGGGCTGAACTCAAACCTGAAAGCATATTACATAAATAAAGGCACAATACAATACCGCGGAGACATAAATTATCTTTTCATATAAAAATCTTCTAAAGCCCGTTTCCAGAAGAGTAATAGAGCTGCCAGTCCAACACCTGCAGGGTTGGAAATAATTTACTTAGCCTCCCTGACTTTTAGGCAGGTTCTTCGTTTGACGAATGGCCCAATTAAACATCTGTTAATCACGATGTTATCTCATCTTGGGGTGGAATATCTATTTCTCCTGTCCTGTCTTTCTACGAGATAACGTCAGGTGGCCCCCAGTGGGTGAGGCAAGGTGCCTCTCGGGGCTCACGCAAGCCAACTGGGGTGCAGGATTGGGGCTTCCCACCCTAAGGAAGTGACTGGGAGCCTTGTGCCTCGTGCAGCCCTCCCTCCCCCTCACACAACCTTCCCGTAACCTCAGGCTCCTGAACCCTCATGTATGTTTTAGGCCTTGATAATAAAGCAACATCTGCAAACTTACAAGTGCTTTACTCGAGTTAATTGAGTAAATTGAAGCAAGATGCGGTGCAGGGGTGATCTATGATCCCAGGTTGCGGGCCTAGAAGGGAGACAACAGATTTACTGCAAAGACAGTGGGCGGCCTTTTGTTCAGGACCTGGTTCACGGGAAGTTTGAGGTCACGAGGGATTAAAATATCTTCAGAAACAAATGGAATAATTTGGCTGAAATATAAGGCACGCAGTGCCAGCTCATGCCAGGAAAGCAGGGGTGATTTATGTGCCTTCAATCGAACACATTTTTCTGATATCTGCCCCATTAGGTTGAATTTATAGATTATTGGGAGAATATGTATCCTTGTCTCTCCTTTTCTGACATATTTGTACTCTGGGGAGCAGTTCTAAGTCATGCAAAATAAATAAAGCGTCGCATTACCTTGCATTCGCAAAGACGAAAACCCACTTTTTTTAAACCTCAGAAGCAAAACTAACAAACCAAAACAAAACCCCAACCTCCCATTTACTCTACTTGTTTGGGAATTACTTATTAAAAAAGACATTTAACAGGTAATGCTTTTTCTCCCATAATCTGTACAAGTCATTAAGTTTAAGCACAATTCGCCACCTTGAAGCAATTGGATACATTGTAATTTGTTTTATGGTCTTGCAGATGCAAGGTATTTGCTGAGCTATAAATACATAAAAGTGGTTTATACAAGCAGCCCGTACCCGGCGTGAGTTAGGAAAGGAGAACCTTTCCTGGTTTCCCTGCTCGCATGCACGCACACGCACATTCATGAACTGTATCTGTTTATATATATATTTTTTTTTTTAAAAAAGCCTGGTGCGCTTTTAGTGAGATATATTGTCCCTTTTGTAGTTTCTCTGCTGCTTTATTAAATCCCAAATTCCTTACAAAACTGTACAATTTTAATAACACAAATCCATGCAGGTCATAAAGCTGTCGAAATGTACATAGCACCAGCCGCGATCAGCTGCAGTGATATCATCAACCCTGATTAGCCAGAGCCGGTCACACGACAAGGTTTTATTACAAGTGTCATTTACATTTTTGACAGTTTTACAAGGCTTAATGGCTTTGCATTAAATACATTGTGTTTCAAGGAAACTGACAGTTCAGGGGATCTTGTAAATACAATGCTATGGCATTTCCTCAGAGGTAGGACTCCGAAAAATGAAACATCCAGTATTCTTATTGTCAACAGGGACATTTCACCAAAAAAACAGTTCACTCAAGCCAAAGCTTAGGTCAAAACAATCAAAAAAGCTAAGAAAAAACAATTTTCTTTTATCAAGAGTTTTAGGTATATGCGTGTGTGTGTGTGTGTGCATATATATCTATATATTTATAATTTATATATATATAAAACTACATGTGTATTTATATTTATAATTCATATACATCTACAAACTACATATGTCTTTTAACATAATAAAACTTTTTGTAGAAAAAACATTAGCAATCAGGGGAAAAGCCAAGGTGCATTCCCCTCAAAATTAATGGGAAAATACTCTTTGCAAAAGTTTCCTATAAAAAGTCAATTTATTGTTTGGTTTTCTTACAAACAACAAGCAGTGCCTGGGGCATTAAATATATTTCTGAACTTTTTTTCCAGGCTGATCTCTGATTTTAATCTCATGGAGGAATCTTACTTAAACAGATCATTTCTTACATAGTTTTAATCAGAAATTAGTATGAAAATGACAATATTATCTTTATCTCAGCTTGGACGTTGAGATTCATTCGGAATAAGTGGTCAGAAGGAAAACTACTGTAGTTTGAAGAGGAGTAAGTTTTAAGCCGGATTGGAATCTGTGCTTTTTGATATAGGCCAGTTATTTTAGAAATTAGAATGAAGGTCTCAACCTGAAAACAGCCTTAACTTGAAGCAAATAGGCATTTTCATAACAAAATCCAGAGCAGACTGAGCAGTTACGTCCTGTGCTTCAAATCGAAGTTCCCCCAGAGTATCTATTTATGCGTGTAATAGTTCTCCAAGTGATTAAATTTGTGCAACCTATTATTTACTATATGAATTAGGTTCTTATTCCCAGATGTATTTCATTCACTGCTGTTCCTGAGCCAGTTTTTCAACAACATGGTACTAATATCCCTTATCATTTACACACGCAGGGTTTATTATTTTGATTATATCAGTGTAATAAAAATGGTACAGTCTCTTGATGTTACAACTTTTTTTTTTAATGTGGTGACCGGTATGAATTTACTCACACGAGTAAAAGCTCTGCCGTTATCAGCGGAAGGAAGACTTTTGCTGATATGACTGAAGACTGAAGCTTTCGTGTACTTAAAGGGAGCTACAGGAAAGCTGGAAGGGCCTCTTGATCACAGAGAGGAGGGATAGGACGAGGGGGAATAGTTTTAAGTTGAAAGAGGGGAGATTCAGGTTAGATACTAGGAAGAAGTTTTTTCCTCTGCGGGTTGTGAGGTCCTGGCCCAGGCTGCCTGGAGAAGTCACGGCTTCCCCATCCCTGGAGATGTTCAAGGGAAAGTTTTGAGCAACCTCATCTGTCCCTTTTAGCTTGGTGAGAGGGAAGGAAGCAGGCAGACCCAATATGTTGGGTGCCATATGGGATACAGAGGAACTATTTGGAGGAGGGTGTTGCCCATCACTCCCATCTCCACTGCCAGCACTTTGCTGTTGTGGCTGAGGGATCCTTGTCTTCGTTTGTACCCCCAAGCAGACATCCTTCCTCCCACCCATGGCTGCAGAACCCAGAACCTGCCTCCGTGGCATCCACTGCCTCAGCAGCAGGTTGTGGATGGGCTGTTCTGTATTAAAAGTTTGGAAATGAAAGTGAAAGCACATGTGAGACCCGCTGAACAGAACAGCAGAACCAGAAACCTAGCTGTATGCCAGAAGCCACAACCAGATAGAAATCACAGGTTAGTCAGGAAATTACTTGCATTTAATTTGGGGCCACGTCTCCTGGGAGGAGGTTGGCCTTTTCCTGTTGTGCACTGGTGTTGCCCCTGGGTATAATTTGCCTTTTTCATAAGTAAGGGTGCTATCTCCTCCTTCCTCAAAGAGACCTTTCAAAGACAGCTGAGGAGAATCAAGTGTGGCACATTAGCACGGGACAATGGCAAAGTCATTATAAATTGACTTCCTTACTGTGAGTCCCAGTAATCTGGGTGTATTACTAGCATGATTCTGCAATAAAACCGAAGCAGCTAGTTCCTCCACTTGAATTAAAAACACCTTCTCCCTACCACTTCAGAGAAGTAAGACATGCTTCTGTCTTCTCAGCGTGAGGTGAGGTGCCTGATGGATGTGTCTTCTGCTTCTTATGCATGTGCCCAGAGCAAGGATCCTTTCTAAGCAGGTGTAGACATGGCCACATACTCTGCTCTGCAAGTCTCACAGAAAGAAGCAACCAACACTGCCTTCCTCCCTCCCATCTCTGTGTCCCCAGTGGGTTGCAGTAAATAGTGGCAGTTGTAACTCACAGTATTTCCCTCCCCCAAGAAGGAGCCTGGTGCAGCAATTGAAGAGAAAACAGTAATTAAGAGTTGGATTTAAAGTCGATGTTCTGCTTTGGCCTTAAAATTTCCCAAATGCTGCACCCTGAGGTCCTTAGTTAGATACACTCTGATTACAGTCAGCAAAGATGCTTGTGCCAGCGACTCCTTACTGGAACCAGGGCTGGAGAAGCCATCTTAAACATGGCTAGGATGCTCCAAGATAAAGCACCTGCCAATTTTTCCCTTTGGTTTCTTTTTTTCCACACAAACAATGGCAAGTTTTACAAGTGTGCATCTGCTATAAAATGAAGACTCACTATAAAAATAATATTTCATTCAGAGAAAATAGGTTTTTTAATAGGACGTTTTCTGCAGGGCAAGGTTTTTTCACAGTTCTTGGCTCATGCTTTCAGAGAAGTCATTAAAAACATTTCTCTGGATGAAATGAAGAAATTTCTTAATATAGTTATGAGTTTTCCCCGCTTCTTCACTTAAATTTGAAGATTAATGCTTGTGCTCAAGTATATTTGCTGTTTCTATTCAAGATGTTTTGCTACCACATCTGCATTCTCCGTGTGACTTATGACCAGCTATTCAGTGTCAGTAAGTTCATATTTTGCAACCCATTGGCAATTAATGATTCTCAGTGTCCTTTGGATAGAGCATCTCTTCCTTATATTGGCTGCTTGTGAACTGCATGTGGAGTTCACTTGCTGGAACCAGCCAGATCTCAACGTTCTGATACTAACAACTCCCTCTCCACAAACTGTGGTAAGATTCCACATGATCATCACATACCAAAGTATGAGCAGGAGTGGTGACACAGGGCTCTAGAACTGGTGAGTTGCATCGCATCTGCAATGATTTTTTTATTCTTAAACTTTCCAGTAGTGCTTTCTCAGACCACAGCTCTTTCAGTTTTGCACAACCTGAGATGTCCAGCAGCTCAACCTCATGGACGCAGCATGTGTGTCAGCATTCCTCTGTTCCCAGGACTTGACCAAGCATCAGTAAATAACAAACTAATGACATAAATGAAACAGAAGCAAACAAAACAAACCCACCAGTGCCAGGACCAGCAGCCTGGCCTGCCTTGAAGGGGTTAATTAATTCCAGTTTGATATAAGTTTGGATAAATAAGACTTTCCCATGGCTATAAAAGTTCATGCTATACCCAAGCAGTCTTGATTCCTCAGAGACAATGTCTTTTTCAAGCAAAACTACAGGATGCTGGTGGGGGTTGTGACATGGACACACGGTAAGGACTGCAGGATCAAGCCTGCCTTGAGTCTCCAGGATTAGCCACAGGGAACCTGAGCCAGACAGGTTGGGAAGAAAAGAAATACTCCACCTCATATGTTATAAGTTGAGGGGTTTGCATCTGCTTCAGAAAATCTATTTGCACTATTAAAATAACGCAGATTATAAAAGTAGTTTAGTGGGCTATGAAAAGATTTATCTAAGACTTCATCTAATTAAAAATATCACATTAGCTGTGAAATTGCAGCAGTAATATAAAATAATTCTGGAAAGTCGTGTTTCCTCATTTTGTAATATAGAAGTTTTCTTTTTTTTCTCTTTACCATTTCTTTTGGATTTAGGTTTTTTTTCTCTTTTTTTTTGTTTAAAGGGTGAATTAACATCTGACTGTGGGCTTCAGTTTTGCCTTGCTTTTAATACCATATAGTGTCACTTCTATTAAAAAGGGGAAAAATTAGATTCTGACGTGTTTTTATTTCACCTCTTCGTCTACAATGTGTGTTAAGTGGCCAAAAGGAAAGGTTAAGAATAGTTACTTTTTTTCAAATCTATGTTGATTGAATTAAAATGTTTGAATTTTATTGAACAGGGGGAAAGAGATTTTTAAAAGCCTATCTGTAGCCTTCCATAAAAGCATTTTTTTAATAAAACTTCTGTTTAAAAAATATGTTATTAGCAGTATATCCTGTGCTGCATATTAATAAAACAATGGAATTTTGTATTTCTTTTTCTCATAAATTACATAATTCAAACCTTAAAACACCTTTAATGAACACTGACTCGGCATGTGGCACTTAATAAAACTGGGCTAAACTCGTTTTCTGCCTGACAGGCTACCAGTGGAGAATGTGCCCTACAAGTAAATGATTAAGAGGCAGAAATCTTTTCTGGACTACTATTAAACACTTCAAAGATTTTCAAAGTCAGATAAAATGAAAAGCAAATGTGTTTCACTGCCTCTCAAATACCTCAAATGTTTTAGCAGGTGCAAGCAATGAAACCTTCTGTAGTGACAGCACTTTAGGGTCTGCAAAGTGCACCCAACTGAATTATGGGAAAGCAGGGCTTACTTCATAAAAATTCATGATTTTAGATGAAGGGAGATGCATGTCCTTAATACCCATCTACATATGTAGCACAGAAGGAGAGTCCCGTTGTGTCTCCCAGTGTCACAGGCTTGTCTTAACCTTGCTGGAGGTGCTGCCGTCTTTAATGTTGAGTTTCATAGCCTTTAACCCTTGTAAGCTTTGCCTTTATTTTAATGCATCCACAGCTGAGCAGGCAGATAGGCTGTTTGTGCCCCAGCAGATATTGCAGTCTGGGAGGGGGAAGTCCAGCCAGCTGGTAAGTGTCTTCCTTGGGAACCAAGGTGACAGGGGTGCTTGTCCTTACAGCAAACCTCAGCAGACTCCTGTGTAGCTTTAGCTGTGCTGTTCAGCCTCACCGTGTCTGTTTCCCCCATCCACTGTTGTGAGCAATCCTGCTTCATAGGATGTGACACGTACTCAATGCCACAGAGCCCGCAGGTATGAAGGATTACCTACAGGTGGTAGGACAAGGGGCAATGGCCTCAAGCTGCACCAGGGAATGTTCAGATTGGACATCAGGAAAACTTTTTTCACTGAAAGGGTCATTGGGCCCTGGCAGAGGCTGCCCTGGGAGGTGGTGGAGTCACCATCCCCAAGAGATATTTAAAAGACAGGTAGAAGAGGTAGTTAAGGATATAGTTTAGTGGCAGATTGGAATGGTTGGACTGGTGATTCTATGAAGGACAAAAGGCTGATAGACCAGCTGGGCTTTTAAATGGCACTTGCAGACTAGGATGATGGAGGAAATTTCTTTAGTATTAATTTTTCTGGCATATAAATGAAAGTCTACACATATTAAATAGTTGTAGCTGCTTTGAACTTTCTTTTCTAGAAAACTGTAAATGAAAGTAAGGCTTATAAAAGCCAAGATAGGTACCATCTGGGCAGGTCCTGGTAACTGTTCTCAGGCTCTGCCACTTTACCAGACTGTAGACCTCAACCTTGTTCTGTAACTACTTGAATTTGAATTCAGGAGGATTTTATCAGGTGATTGCATGGGTTTTGAGAGTCAGACCAATGGCCAATTGGTTGTGCAAGTTTATTACGCTTCCTTGGGCAACCTGATCTAGTGGGACATGTCCCTACCTGAGGCAGAGGGGTTGGAACTAAATGATCTCTAATTTTCCTTCCAACCCAAACTATTCAGGATTCTAGGATTCTTTGATTGGTGTTTACTTCAGTATTTAACAGACAAATACCATGTTGAGGATTAATAAATGACTGACATAAGCTAGACATGCTATGCATCAGAATGTTACGGGTTGTGTATAGTCAGATGAAAAAGCAGGAGAAAGTGGTAAGATGATTTTAAGCAAACTATTGTTGAATTCTGTAATGATTCTGCATTTATTAGAATGTATTTTAATCAGGAAGTAATTCTGTATACATTCTCTTTAAATGCAATGCGGATATGCTGTATTTAGAAACATAGAATCGTAAAATGCTTTGGGTGGGAAGGGACCTTTACAGGTCATCCAGTCCATTCCCCTGAAGGAGGAGGGACATCTTTAACCAGATCAGGTTGCTCAGCACCCCATCCAACCTGACCTTGAATCTTTCCAGGGGTGAAGCATCCACTCCCTCCATCAACAACTTGTGCCAGTGCCTCACCACCTGTATTGTAAAAAAATATTCCTTAGATTTGGTCTAAATCTGCCCTTCCTTGGTTTAAAACCGTTATTCCTTGGCCTGTCATAATAGGCCTTGCTAAAAAGTCTGTGCCCAGATTTAATTGTGCCCTAAACGGGATTGTGTAGCTGGAAAGATGGACCATTTTCTTCTTGGGTTTCTGAGAGGTTATTCCCCTGCCTATATCTCCAACCACCCTGTGTCAAGCCTGGCTTCATGGTGTGTGTCCTGCCCCAAACAAGCTCTCCAGAGGTGGCTGCACACCTGCCTACCACATCCAAGGGGCTTAGCGACAAAAGGCATGAGTGTGCTCACTAACTCCATAATAAACCCAAACCCTGTTCATTGTACTTAGGAGACAGAGCTATTGCAAACAAAATGCTACACAGTAAAGGAGGTCTGCAATAAGTGCCATTACGAGAGGGGAAGAGCACAGATTTAATAAAACCTCATTATCCCATTATTTGGCATCCATGGAATCTATTTATCTTTGTGTCAAAGTGCTAAGTGTCCAGCATAAACACCCTGATGAATAATAACATGCATGAGTAGCTCTAAAACTCTACTAAAATAGCTATACAGAAACAACTACACTTACCATAGAGTTATGAGAGAGAATTTTACATCACCAGCTGCTTGACAGTCAGAGCTGTTTCCCACAAGAGCTGCAGCATCATCCTTTCACACCACTACATGACCTGCTATGAATAGATGGAGTGATAGTTAGTCTGTTAAGGTGTCTGTGTGTTTGTAAATTGGAGTATGTGCAGTGAAATCATGTTACACATGCAAGTATGCTCAGTTGTGCAATAATAGAACCATACGAGTGGTCCTACATTAGAATAAATTCACAGAGCCTGACATTATGGAAGCTGAGAACAAATGTTTTACCATGTAATCCATAAAGAAAATTCATACAATGTATAAAATAATCCAGATCAACTGAAAATATTTATGGGCCAGCCATGCAGCTGGTGTAAATCAGCAGAGCTCCACTGAAGTCAATGGAGCGACACCAGTTTTAAGCACATGAAGGTTTGGCACCCAAGTAATTTGGATTTTCAGCAAGAAAAAACACAGCTACTTCTCCTGTGGATTTGATGATTGAACCTCTGTTTGAAAGGCTGTGTTTTGAAAATCTGAATCAAGAAAATCATATATTACATTTTGGGGTTTGAACAGCTTTTGCTGGCTGTGGAAATATTTAATTCATCACAGTTGGCACCAAGTATTATCTGAGATAGCATAATGGAAACTTTTAAGAATTGATGAGGTTTTTAACATTTTACATATGTATTTACCCTTTAGTTTTTAATGCATTAACAGGATTTTAGGGCACCGGACTCAGATCCATACTCCACTACATTAAGGAGAAGTCTTTTCATAGGTGTCCAAGAGCTCTGGGTCGTTCCCCTGGTCAGTCAGACACTTCTGGTCTGTACTTCTCATGTAATATCTATATTTATTTTGTGAGATGGGAAAAATTAAGATGCCTACCATTTACTGAGATGTTTGCACATGAACATTACATCACACTTTTAAATAAATACAGATGCATTTATTTCAGCATGTGGATAGCCAGACGTCTATGCTTGCCTGGCATACATCTGGATAAGTGAAGCATACTATTTCCACTTGTTTATAACTCCTTTCTTTCTGAACCAATTTTTTTTCCAACTTATCCAAGCCCACATTTTTCACTAGAGACTATACGCCAAGTTTGAACTGTTTTCAGTTACCCAAGCACAAGTCAAACATCTGAAACAATTCTTTAAGCATGCTCAAAACCAACCATATGGATTTTAACCAAACTTTCCAAAAGCTACAAAAATATCAGCCTAAAGGAGTGATTTTTTTTTTGGAAACTCATAAAGGGTCTTAGAAAGGAAGTACCTCTTTAACTAGCAAGGAACACTGAAATGCCAAATATTTATATTCAAGTAAGTCTAAAAGTCTGTTTCTGGGCAAACACGTATCCTGCACTGTCCTTTTAGCCAGGTTGGGTAAATATTTAGTTCAATCCCAACACAAATAAGATCCGTGAGTGTATTTTAAATTTATGTTGAAAACATAAGTTGGGAATTTCATCTGCACTTTTGGCACTCAATAAGTTCTCTCTACCTGGGAGACACTACCAGTCATTTCAGTGATGTGTCCAGTTATGCTCCTGAAGGAGCAAGGTTAGCATGCATGAGGTTTAGGTCTAGTTGAATTCTAGAGAGATTGAATCTGACATAGTAGGAAGCTTTGGGACTGACTCAGAACTCCCTCCTCAGTGTTACAGACTGGTTGGTGCAAGAGTGTCTTGAAGCATGATGGGGAAAAAGTGGCTTGTGCCTCAGGCTCAGCTAACAAGGGAAGTGCAGAGGACCCCAAGCAGGCAGCCTGTTAACATAAGCGCATCTGCTAGATCCTGACAGATGCAACACAGGTAATTTCCATGCGGATTGGTCCTATTCTTTGAGTGTCAAAATTTTGGAGCACTCTTTTCTTTTAAGATATGAGAGGCATTTTTTCATTAAGTAGTAGAAATCAGGTTATCTCTCTCTTTAATGTGTGACAGCAGCAAATAGCGCAAAGCTGTTGAGCAGCACTAATAGAGAACCCTTTATAGCCAGAATTAGGGCTGCATTCTGTCCAAACAGATGTACACACCAAAAAATCGGTGGGGTTTGAGCTGCTGAACATAGAGTCATAGAATGGCTTGTGTCAGAAGGGACCTAAATATTATCTGGTTCCAACCCGCTGCCATGGACAGGGACGCCTGGCAGGAACCCCCACCACAAGCATGAGGAAGACACAGAGCCCACCCTTGATGAAGCGTGCTCTAAACTGGCAAGAGAACACTACCCCAGGGCTCTGCTCTCATCGTAGCTTTTGCTGGCTTTGCTTTTATGAGCCTTAAGTTGTCCGTGTTCCCATGAGAAACTACACAGATAGCAAACGCAATGGCAAACGTAAGCAGTATTTTAAGGACATAGGTGATGCTGAAACACTATCCTGACTTTCCTCCCCATTTAGTCATGCTTTTCACTCTACCCTTGCTTGCAGGTGACATGAATTTTATTATCCCAGCTACTCAACCACCCAGTGAAAAACAGCAGTTCCATCCAGAAACAAATCAGCATGAAATCAGACAGTTGACAGTGGTTTCTCAGAAGTTCCCTTTAATGTAGTTACACTGGGGACTGGGTTACCTATTCAAACCAAGCTGAACTGACACAGCTGACCCAATCGAGCTGTGTCTGCACTCACCCCATCCAGTCCTTTCACGTTTTCAGATTACAGTGGCGGTGGGAGGGCAACCTGAGGTGTTTAACTAATACTATTATTTTATAAGCTTCTGTTAAATAGTTAGACAAATATTCTGTAATCCTTCAGGCTCATCTTAGGTCAACCACATAGTTAATGAACAATGATGACAAATGAGTAAGTTGAAATTGAAGCTTTGGGGCAAACACCCCATCCCTTCATCACACGCCTGTGTGCACATATGCACAGGGTCTGTTAAGCATTTACATTTTGGTTCAAACTTATTTGCCACACTCAAGAAAAATAAATTTGATGCTTTTAATAAGAGGATTGAATCCACAGGGCATTTAATCTTTTTTGATCAGCAAAAAAATTTAAATGCTAAGATATATTACATCTACTTATAGCAATCCCTCATTACTTGAGCTGTGTTTTCTTGGCTAATGAATTGCATGTTTGAAAATACATCGTTACAAAAATGTTTGTAAAAATCTGGTTTACTTTTCCAATGTTTTGCAATATGAACTGCAGGCATTTCACTTTTTTTACTATTCGAGCTTTAAAATTATGCAAATATGTTTAAGCTGAAACACAGAATTTGTGCTTTTGGAATTACAATACAATAGCAGAATCATCCCTGTACTTCTATAACCATTGTTTTTCCCACCAAAGGCTAAAATGTATGGCAAAGTGTGCAAGGCCGATACTACGAATGCACCAAATAGTCTTCACTTTAATGATCTGATTAAGCACAATACCTAGGAAATGCAAGTGACTGGATTTTTGTGCTGGAATTGTAATGATTAGTTCTTGTTTTATAGTGTGCTCAAAAGTATGACAGGCACCATACAGAAGAAATATAAGCCTCTGTCATGAATATCTTACAAAAGCCTCAGCCCTGCTGATGCAGCTTGAAATCATGCAGTTTTACTCAGGAGAGTCCCTTCAAGCGTTGCCTTCCCAAAAAACCCTGCATATAGATTCTGACAGCAGAAGCAAGAGAGAAACCTCTGAGGTCATCATTCAAGAAGAGGGTTTTTTACCTCCCTTTTAAATATCCCCTTCTTCATTTTTACATATTGACTTGGTATCCTTTCATGTAGAAGAGCAATTTTTTTCCCCTAGAATTGTGGAGGATTTTAGGCACCTAAACTGTTGCCCTCTTCCTGTCATCTTTTCATTGTCAAGAGACAAAACCCTCTGCAGCCCTGGAGCAATTTAAGGGGCATATTTCTCAGTGAGGTCCTCGTGCTATAAGATGCTTAACATCAGATAGGACTGGGCACTCAGACAGAACCTATTCTGTTTTTAAGTGGTCTGCAAGGGATGCACTTTGCCTGAAATTCATTCCGGCCCAAGATTTTGAACATAGTGTACAATAGATGGATTGGTGTAAAACTATCCCAGATAACTGCTCGTACATCTTTCCTCTGTCAGTGAAATTTGCCATGATGTGTTCAAAGCCAAGAGGCATTATTTGTGCTGTCCTGGATCTGTTAAGGAATGGCAGGGGGAGGACAGAGATACTTAGGGATTTAAAAGCAGAGAGAACTCTATGAAAGAGATAAAAGGAGTCAAATGCACAAACCCTATTTGAAGTCCTTAAAGCATAAGAAAAGAAAGTATTAGACTTACCACATAGGGAGAGCTGGAATTTGTGTAGCTCTGGCCCCTGTGAACTGTAGCTGCTATTTTAGGGGTGGTCTGAATGTTTGAAAAGCTAGCCTGAATTCACAAAACTTTTCCCTAGTACTTATAATGCTCTTTCCCCCCCACCACCTCTAAAAGTTGGTTCTTTTTACTGTTGTTGTTTTTATGAACTACATCTTAGCTGATGTATCTGTTGTCATATTAGATATCAAACCAAGGAGAGAACTCAATGGAAGCTGGGCGGTAGAAAGGAGTGAAATATATTTTATACTACAGCTATCATCTGCATCTAGAAGTATTTTCTCCATCATGATAACTCACTAGGTCTCAGATAGCAATTTTGACTAGTAATTTCCCCTGCAAGTATTCTCTGCATTGTTACTTCTCATGTTATATATTTATGTTGTCAAAGCTTCTTTCTGCCCTTTTTTCCCCCCACTTTCTCTCCTAGGCAAAATCAAGTCCAATATTGATCAAGGCATTTTTCAAAACCAATGAGTTCCACTGAGTTTGTACTTTGGTGTCATGTGTTTCTCCCTTTATACAGTGTATCCAACATTTTAAAGATTTTTTTTTTTATTATTTAATATCCACACCGATGTCCTCGCAACACTATTGTTCACTTCAGGTTGCCAGCATTATAGATCAGGAAAGAACTCAAAAGATACTGTTTGCTAAGCTGCCTTACAGAGTCTTGTCTTAACCCTACTATTGTATAATAAAGCAAATCTAAATGACTCTTTTCCGTGGACTTTACAACATTGTGCTGGAAATATAATGATAAGATGCTGACCGAGTGGTTTCTGAGTGTTTCCCATCTCCCTTTGGATACAAAGATGTCGCAGAAAGACCTTTTATTTACCGTAGTTTGTCTTCTGTACTGTGTCCCCAGACTACACTGCTAGAAAACCTGCAGAGATGAAAAGAAGAGATAAGAGAGGGGTACTCAGACCTTTCAGACATCCTGTGTATTTCCAGCTCACCAAGCCTATTTGCCAGTTCCCTGCCACAAACGGATTAAGAGGATCGTACAAATGAGGATGTCAGAAGAGTGGCATTGTGACTATCTTCTGAGTAGAAGAGAGTCTGTGCTTTGTAGATACTGGCTGTGTAGCCATGCTAACATAAAAACATCTGTATTTCTAGAACCAGTGTAAATTCCTTAGTCCTTAGGACTAAGTAGTCACCTTGCAGACACATCATCTGAATCCTGCAGCTGCACCTGCCATGACTCAGGATGTGCATAACATAGCTGAGAGCTTTGTTAGTGGTTCCAAAAGCCCATCTGTATCTGAACACCTTGTGACCCAAGGACTGCCCGTGATCAGAGTAAACTCAGCAACTCCCAACTAAAACTGTTTGTGATTACTCACATGTGAGGATACTTTCCTTTGGTAAGACCTGTTGGTTTTGAAGAGATTGCTCATGGAGGTCAGTGATCCGGTGGGTCTCTCCCAAACTGGTTATTCTATGATTCTATGATTCTATGATATCAATCTAAGTGATAGTCTGAGTCAGACCTATACTTTCTCTAACATGCCTTTAAAATGTGACTTATTGGATCATTTGAGCAATTGAATCAGATGAATCAAAAAATCAGATAAAGAACAGGGCCATGTGTCTTTAACATCTACCTTACATTACATGGAATAGCTTTGTGTTGAAAATCCCTGAGGGCTGTAAATCCAAGGATATGCTTATGCAACTGCAGCAGTGAACAGGGTTGCCCCTAGGAGGACCAAACAAAACAGCAACAGCAGTTGTCCGTCAAGACCACCACAAAACAAAGGTACCACAAGATATACCACTAAAAAACTGACTTTTTTACCTGTCACCTGCTGATCCTCAGCCAAAGGTTCCCGTGGCCCAGTTGCAATGTCAGACCTGCACTCCATTCAGAGACACTTGCTTAAATCACATCTAGAGATCTTGTTTGATGTGGCCAGGCAGGTAGTTACCATGAGTTTAAAGTAGCTTCTCTCCAGTGCAGTCAATAATAATGTGTAGATATGAAATCAGTGGACACATGCAAGCCTGTACTTTGAGAGGAAAATATTGTTTATTTTTCTGAGTTTTAGCACTTCTGTACACACTCAATTACATGTCATTATCTTCACCAATCACTAGACAGCATTCATTTTGGATTCACAGAAACTCTATTTTTAACGGTTAACCCAAACTCAAGTAACATTTAGAAGGATTTCTATTTAATTTCCAGTATTGTGGAGTTCAAGGGAAAGTCTAGTTTCTGAAAAAAAATCAGTTTCATTGAGTGATCCCACTGGAATGTCATGTCTTCTCGCTCCGGTGGTATTTGTCAAGAAGCATAGCTGTGGTCACAGATGTAATCAAGCAGGCTTCCTTACAGGAACAGAGTTCATGTTCCAGCCCTGTCTCCTTCATTTACCAGAGGTTGTATTGTCTGGAACTCAATGCAGGGGGACAACTAGCGGACAAACACTACATCCAAGTAAATCTCCCACATAAGGTTTTGAAATTCAATCTTACAGTGTTTTTCTGACATGAGTGAGTGCTACTCAACAGGTATCACAAGTCAAGTTTGAGTTTTTGCCCTTTTAGTTTCCATGAGCAGGATCAGTTCTGCAATGCATGAGACTATGGGCTGAGCAGGCTGGATGGAGAAGCCAAATTAACAATTTGCCATGGTGTAGAAAGCTGCAGATTTGCTCTGATGAATGGAGCTCATAGTCATTTTTTTTTTTCTTTCCGAGTGCGAATTGAAACATTATTGTACAACTATTAGTTTCCAGGGAAAAATGTAATTGCTTCTAGATGCTGCTCACTGTTTTCAAGAGCTCTTTAACCTTTAACTTTTTCAGTACAAAGGATGCCTTGCTGTGCAGTGAATCTAACAAGACCATCATTTATAGTTGGCAGAGTTCATTAGTCAGTCGTAACAGTTTAATTATTAGCATTTTAATGCATGAGTGTTTAACTAGACAGAACAACAATCTTTTAGGTACAGCATGAGCCTTCTTAAAAGAAAACAAACTAATGGGTGCTGTTGTTTATACTGTAGCTCATTACTAAAATTAGACAACTAAAATTCAAGAGATTTTGAGACAGATTTTGTCAGTCTGTAAATTAACATTACATTTGATTGCCTTTCAGCTTTAATGAAAATATTTCCTTTTGTAGGAATAAAAACACTTTCATGCTTAAAAAACAGTTGTTGTGAACAGAGCAAAGCCATTTTTTTCTGTTGAATCCCTGTCTCTGAATCTGGTTTTGCTGTAAGCTGATCTGTCCAAGTTACTTCTCCTTCAGAACTGGTAGTGAAACTACAGTGTCAGCTGTGAGACATGTTGTTGGGTATCTAAGGTAAATAAATTGTCCAAAAATTTAAAAACTGCACATAACTTAAAAGTCAGAGATTTTATAAATAATAGACTTTTTAAATCATTAGAATGTTTGCATCAATCCATTTTCCATGTTTCTGAAAAGTTTTGGTGAAAGCTTTATCCTCTATAATTTAAAAGACTTCTTTAGGATGTTATTTATTTCTAGATTACACTCTTGACTTAATCCTTGTAGGAGCTCTTTTTTCCCCCCATTTTTAATGGATTGCTGGAAATAACTGTTGTGTGGGAGCTAGAGGTCTGAAGGGGTCCTTTGGGAACAGGTTGGATTGCTTGGGAGATCAAAGGAAGGGCATTAAAAAATGCGGGTGCTTATCAGATCAGCACTTCCGCAGCGTCAAAAAATCTCATTTCCAACTGTGGACCAAAGGATAATATGTGAACGTGGGTTATCTTCATTATCTTGGCATGGCTGCTTAATGGTGCTGGCAGAATATGTATTAAGAAATCCTAGTGCCCTGCATCATGCCATGGTGATGATGCCACTAAACTATGTTGCAGGCACACTCTTTATGTGGTTTTTATAGTCTGGATAAATTGAGGGATAACTTCTGTCTGTCCTTTTCAACATCTGCTGCACTGTGACCAGAAAATGGGGTATGACACTGTTCCTTCCCTCCACACACCCTTGTCCTGCTTTCATTGTGATCTTTCCGTACTTCTTCCCCTCACTTCCCATCCCTCCCTCTCCCCTCTGGACCACAATTTCATTCATGGATTAAAGCACAGTGTGAACTAAAAGTCTCAAGGAGAGTTGTTTCATAGCAGTTTTGATAGGGAAGAGGGACTTGTGCAGACAGATTGGCTGGTGTTCTTTAAATCCTGGAGTACCAAATTGGTTTCGGTTAGTGGAGTCCCACGATTTGACCCCTGGTGCATCTGCCTGTGGTCTGATTGGATGTCTTACCCCAAAGCGGCAACAGGTTTCTACAAATTAGAGGGTTCCCTGAGTGCTAGTAAGTTAGGGGATTTCAGGAGATGACCCCTCAACTTCTTACATCTCCATGACCTGACAGGTGATGGTTCATGGCAAGAACCACTCCGGGACATGGCTTAGTATGCATGGTGGTGTTGGGCTGACCAGATGATCTTACAGGTTTTTTCCAACCTTAATGATTCTCTGATTCTATGAAAAGTTTTACATAGTCTTTGTGGCAGAGAGGGATGATGCTACCTGCAAATAATAGTTTATAAGACTTCCTGACAAGGTGGTTGTCTCTCTATGGCATTCCTATATTTTGTGGGTCATGNATTAAAGCACAGTGTGAACTAAAAGTCTCAAGGAGAGTTATTTCATAGCAGTTTTGATAGGGAAGAGGGACTTGTGCAGACAGATTGGCTGGTGTTCTTTAAATCCTGGAGTACCAAATTGGTTTCGGTTAGTGGAGTCCCACGATTTGACCCCTGGTGCATCTGCCTGTGGTCTGATAGGATGTCTTACCCCAAAGTGGCAACAGGCTTCTACAAATTAGGGGGTTCCCTGAGTGCTGGTAAATTAGGGGATTTCAGGAGATGACCTCTCAACTTCTTACATTTCCATGACCTAATAGGTGATGGTGCATGGCAAGAACCACTCTGGGACATGGCTTAGCATGCATGGTGGTGTTGGGCTGACCAGATGATCTTACAGGTTTTTCCCAACTTTAATGATTCTCTGATTCTATGAAAAGTTTTACACCGTCTTTGTGGCAGAGAGGGATGATGCAAATAATAGTTTATAAGATTTCCTGACAAGGTGGTTGTCTCTCNGGACATGGCTTAGTATGCATGGTGGTGTTGGGCTGACCAGATGATCTTACAGGTTTTTTCCAACCTTAATGATTCTCTGATTCTATGAAAAGTTTTACATAGTCTTTGTGGCAGAGAGGGATGATGCTACCTGCAAATAATAGTTTATAAGACTTCCTGACAAGGTGGTTGTCTCTCTATGGCATTCCTATATTTTGTGGGTCATGGAATGTGTTGCAATGAGGCATAAGGATCATTTAAAACCTGTCCTTTCTTATATTTTATTGCAGTCAGAAGTATTACATCATATTTACAATGTTAAATTAGAAGCTCCGGGTTTTATGGAAGGAAGAAATAATCATTTGGTTCGAACATATAATGACATCTATCCAGTTTCACTGACATTTTATTAGTGCTCATTAATTTCAGCAGGATATTTATAATCAGAAATAAACATTTGCTGTGGAAATGTCTTTTCCTTAACATTTCCAGACACAATGTGTCTTAAGACAGACAAAGGGGTTTTATTTTCAAGGAATGGTATTTCAGAGATGGAAATGCCAGCTCCCTGGTGCTGAGATGTAGTTTCTGGAAGTCTCTTCCAGATGTGAAGCTTTAAGGAATTAAGTTATATTGGGAAAATGGATTATCCCTACTGGAGAGCATTTTATCACCTCGTTAGGTTTAGGAAGCTCAGGTGATAGAGAAGAGTGGGAGAAAGAGATGTTAGTACAGAATTCTTTAAGTCACAAAACAGCAGGGGAAAACTGTCACTGATAATATACTGATACGGCTGCAAAATCTGTCTCTGAGTTATTGTATGATTAATATGTTATCATTTAATCAAGTGATTGTAGAAAGAAGAACAAAAAGACAGAGCAAGTCTAGATTGTCCCTACACAGCATGCTGAGAGAGTCAGGAGACAAATGGTTATGTTTTGATGGCATAGTGAAGCCGTATAACCAGCCAGCTTGCTGACAAAGGAACGTCACTTGATCTCTTGGACATGCACTTTTTACACTATTTCTACAGCTGTTTTTCTTGATTTCTGCTTCCACTGTCTGTCTGATCATGCTTTGCCTCTGTGTATGTGAGGGAGAGAGAGGAGAGTGTGTGTTTTGTACGTATCATCAGATTTGAGCTTGCCCTCTGAGGATATCAGTGCCCTAATTAGCACATCAGTATTATGAAAAAGGTAGAAGCATTTCTGGTTCCCTTTAGACACAGAGAGCTTGCTTATCCTACACAGCCTTGTCTCAGAACAAGGGAAGTTTGTTCCTAGTGTACCTGGTCGGTGTACCCTCCCTGTGAACGGGACACTCATTCCTCTAGGGAATTCCTCTTGAGTTTTAAATGAAGTGACAGCCTGGTTTTCTATAACTCTATTTATGTCTGTGTCATTGTTTGCTTGCTGCTGGAGTCAAGGCTACAGGTAACACAGGAAAACAGACTCCAGTGCACAAAGATTTGTAAAATACACTGCTTGTCTGTAGTTTTTACCTGTATGCAAGGGAGAGCTGATGTTGCCTGGCTCCGTGCGGGAGCTCCAGATGTTAAAGTATGGTTAAAAGCTTGTTAGGTTTGTGAAGGAAAGCACTCAGAAATAATGAAATGTCGAAGCTAAGGCTCATTTATAAATTCATCCTTCTTTAAAATGCGAATAGCAGTGTAGGCATCTTTTAATTACATAGCCATGTTCTGTTTTTCCTAGATCTACGTGAGTGAGCGCAACTCAGTGTGCACATACATAGAGCTGTGCAGTCTGGGAGAGCATATATTAAACCCCTTTTTCTTACCCACAAATAGAGATGATTCTGAGCCAAAGCCCTAGCTTCAAGCTAGCTACAGACCTTAGGGAGTTCAAAACCAGAATCTGGATTTGGATCTGAATTTAGCAGCTTAGGCCCATCTGCAATAAATACATACAGGATGAAATGTAGATAACTGAGATATAAGGCTATATAGACTTCAAAGTGGCGCTGATAAAATCATGATAACCACAAGAAAGAGTGGTGTGTGATCTCAGATGAGATATCCCCAAGATGTCTATACAGCTTAATTTTCCCACATTGTGTCCTTTTATCTTGAATGGATAAAAGGTGAATTATTATTATTATAGGCAGTGGAGTAGTAACGCCTGTTATTCAGGTTGTCTAACACTTTCCATTGTTCCCCCTCTAGTCACTCATTTATAACTTTAGCAGACTTTAACCTTTCGAGCTGAAGTTTCCCATACTTGGTGTTTGCCTCAGGTTGAATTTGATTGAGAAGAGGGATTCCATTTTCAATACTGTAGCAATAGCGTCGGCAATAAATCATGTCAACATTTGCTTCTGCATTTGTAAACTGTCATTTGAAGATAGCCGGAGAGAGGACAAGGGAGCAAGTAAACAGCTTG
Organism: Piaya cayana; assembly: GCA_013389865.1. Lineage (NCBI taxonomy): Eukaryota > Metazoa > Chordata > Aves > Cuculiformes > Coccyzidae > Piaya > Piaya cayana. The sequence goes on from WAAB01006862.1 coordinate 334,003, forward strand.
AAAAGCCTGCACCATCATATTTACCTTGTCGAAAGAGTAATCGTGTTAAATCTCAAGCAACAGAAAGCTAGACAGCAGGTGGGTGGGAGATGAAGGAGAAAATGGTATTTCTCACATGAATGGCACCTGTGCTTTCCTTCTCATAGGAGCAGCCCTGCCTCAACTAAGTAATCCACCTGCTCTAATATCCATAGGATTCACTTTACACATAGCAATGCGAAAAATAAAAGAGGTCTGAGTTGGAGAAATCTGCACAGGCTGAGCTGTCCCACATTCCCCACCCAATCAGCAGACAGGAGCTCTGCTCAGCCAGCCTGCCATGGTAGCTGATAATTATTGTTGTATTAATTGGTGCTGTCCAGACTAGACAGAATGTAAAAGATCCCACTGTGTCCAATAATTAATGTTTTTCCCTCACTGCAATGTCATTAATAAAGGGTTCCTCCAAGAAAGAAGTAATTGGATGGTTCAGCTTCATTAGGGTATTTTTAGATAAGGTTTGGTCTAGAGACATATAGGAAAGCTTATTATGTTTATTTAGACTGTATTATCTATTCCTAATGTGTTATACTGATTCTGTATCTTCCACATTCTCAGGGATTGTAATGATAAAAAGAATGCACAAATTATGACTTAAATTAACAGAAATACTGCCTTTAATTTAGTTATTTTTAAATGATGAAAAAACGCCATCTCAAAATAAATATCACCAGCATCCAATAAATCTCCCCTTTTCTCAGAGGCACACAAAGCTATTGTCATAGGAAGACAAAAGTCAGATTTTACTAATTAGAGATGAGTGTAGCAGAGCGCTCTTGTTTTGGCAATTATCTGAGCAGCTTTTGAGACTGGAATGTGAAAATCTGGTTTTGGAACTAACTTTGAAAAGAGGACTAAGGGGCTTTTTTCAGGGGTATCATTTACATGGTCATGTATGACTTTATTATTCTGTAAAGATGCCTTGGGAATCTGACTCACATGAAAACTTGATATGCAAGTGAGCTCTAGACCAGGATGTGGCGGATTTACACAGGAAACATATATGGCTAGTCAAAACAGTTCTGTTTCACCACAAAGGAGCTTTGCACATGCTTTGCAAGGATTTTATGTGGCAGCTTATTCTTGAACACAGCACATAGCTAGTTTTTCACAACCCAAAGTTACTCTAGTTAAATTTTTAGGGCAACTTAGCCAAACTTGTCCCATTCACAGCTGCATCCTTCTTAATCTCATCACAAGACCCAGATCTCCCACTAGGAAATGATAATCCACAGTTTAGTGTCTGTATTATACTTAGTGCAAACACAAGAGACCACATTCATCCCTAAGTAATTCTCTAAATATGAGGGATCTTGTTACAACAGGGATGCACTTGGCCCACCGCGTGTCAGAGAGTGCAATGGACTCATCACAAAGAGCTAAATAAATGCAACAAAAACAACAGTGTTGGGGAAATACTCAAGGTCGTAGATGATTTGAGCTGATCCTGTCTAAGTTATTGCACTGGTCAGCATTTTCAGTAACTGCTGTAAGTAGAAGGGATGCTGTGCCCTGGCCCAGGTTGTCCAGAGAAGTCATGGATGCTCCATCCCTGGAGGTGTTCCAGGCCAGACTGGCTGAGGCTTTGAGCCACCTGATTCAGTGGGAGGTGTCCCACCCATGACAGGGCTTTGGAACTAGATGGACTTTAAGGTGCCTTCCAGCCCTAGCCATTCTATGAATCTCACTGGGGTGAATGGAAAAGGAATTTGTCCTCTTGCTCCCCATTAGATATTTCAGTGCCATATTGACAGCTCTATGCAAACTGTTACCATCAGTACTATTTTAAAATCAAGAATTCTTATAAACAACATGCAGAACACAACCAGACAAATGTCTAAATCTGCCACACTATGTTCACTTCACATAGAAGTGAATAGAGCCCCAGGAAAGTCACCCTATCATAACTGTCTTTTGTTATAGAATGTGATTTTAAGGAACATATTCAATTGGTATAAATTATCTGGAAAAGGCACAGAATTTTGTTTCCTGTCCATGTCCTACCCCAATGACTCTGTGCTTCTGTCTGCTTTAGGATAGTATAGAGAAAAATACATGTAATTCTGCTGAAGTCAGAGGTGTTACACCAGCGTAAATCACAGCACAGTAATGTCCTTGCTGTCCCGGGTTCTTCAACAAGATTCATGGAAGTTAATTCCATTAGTGTGTGTAGAAATATGTCTTTCTCATAATGATATGACTATAAACTTTTGTATTTGAGAATGGTAGCAGAGAGACCCCTCAAAAGCCAGATATTGATAGCTTGCTTTATGTTTAAAGATGTCAACAGAATACAATGGTTCTCAGCATCCCTATTAGTTATCTTTAGTAAGAGAGAAGAAGATTTAAAGTAAGGGAATGAGATTTGCAATGTAACAAGATAAAGTCATCTCCTGCAGCATAGAGGATTTCTTTAATCTTATTTTTAGAGAAGAGCTGAGGAGCTTTCGCAAAACCGGCTTGTTTGGATTCAGTTTCTATTTTATCTCATCCGTGAAAGTTAGAGTTGAAGGGGGAAACAGATAAAAGTTTTGAGCAAACTGAGGTGGTTTTACATTGCTCTCATCAACCTTCTTAATCTGGGTTTGGTTTTGTAAAATCAGTCTTAATCCAGACCTCTCCTTATCCAGCCTACACAAATATGAGGAATTCTTAGAAAAGTTTGAAATTAAGAGACGTCTTTTTCTAAAAAGTTGTGTTTTCTTCTAGTTCACATCTAAAACTGTCGATTATTTTTGCTCTGACAATATTGATGGTTCACATATTTTGATACTCATAAGTAGAAATATTTCATTTGTTCAGGAGGAAATTTCTGCCAAAATTAACTTTGCTGAAGGAAAACTTGAGCCTTGTGCGAGGCCCTCCTTTTCTTTACAAGTTTTTTTAGTATCTCAACCAATTTGAATAGAATACTTCTAATTCAAACAGGAGAGGTAATAATCAAGATTCAGAAGTGTGTCTGCATTTTGTTTTTCAGGCATGTGATTTTAATCTTCTCTGTGTCTGGAGTGAACTTAGGTATCACTAGGAACAACAGGGAGTTGTGTGGATCAGAGATAAAATGTCTTTATTTTAATCAAATAGGATACAATCAGGATATGTTCTTTTGACTCTATTTTTTCCTCTTCCAACATGATAAAAGATTGATCACTGAGGAGCTCAGCTAGGAACTTCTTGCATGAGAAATCAGTTATCTGCTCTGAAATATGAAATTGTCCAATCAACAGGGGAAAAAAATCACTGAAGACAGCACCTGATTCTCATTGTGATGGTTCCTCGTGAGCATGATTCCAAGTTCCCAGAGCTGTCGAAGAACCACCAGACCTCTAAATTTCTCATCAACAATCACACCAGCTACACAAAGCATCAAAGCTGGTACATTTTACCACAGTCATTCACCATGGCCTTTGATCAAGAGAAAAACAACATCTCATTTCCCTTGTGCGTGTCCCCTTCTCTTCAGGGAGAAACAGGTAAATCAACACTCATCTTCCTGGATTGCTTTGCAGTATCTGATTCATTCAATACTGCCAAATATTTTTGTCTTGTCTCCAAAAAGCTTCCAGGGATAAATGTTAAAGTCCTAAAGGACCTCAGGCCTTTCCTTAAAGCTTGAGCATTCTTCGCATTTGTTCCTACATCTCTAAAGTTCCTGCAGGCAAAGATTTACAAGCTCTGTCCTTTGCCTGATATTGCTCAACAAGGAGGCTGCTGGAAGAACAAGAAAGACAGAGTGGTTTGAAATGCCAGGAGTGAGAAGATTATACTTACATGTACTTCTCTTTGTTATCAAATACAGCATCTTACAGATTTGTCAATGCTGATCTGAAACGTACCTGTGGATTCGCATCTACTGGAACACTCTGGCTGATAGTCAGAAGAGGGTGTGCTTGGTAAGGGTTGATTCCTCTATGATCAGAGGACCCTGAACAGCAAAGTCAGTCTTGTCTTACTTTGAACGTACTTGCAGAAACGTACACTTGTATTGTAGAGCCAAACATAGAAATGATGACCAAAATGAACTCTGACTGAATGCACCAGCCCCAAAGGGGGTGATCAAATTAGATCTAATCACAGTGATTGAGAAGCTGATGAGCTCCAGACAATATTGCTATAATTTGTAAAACCTCAAATATTGGTAAGAACCATAATTCAACAGTCTGTTTGCTTAACAGGACAGGGTGAATCTTCACACTGGATGTACAGTTTAATTCAGAGAGGACACGCACAGAGAGGATGCACAGTCCAGTTTACGATTCTGTCTTGCTCTTCAAAAGCACCCACCCTTAATTCTTCATTAAGCAACTAACTTCCATGACAACTGACTCACCAGAAAGTTGTGATCAAGCAAAAAACTATAAAAACAAGAGTAATGAAGTGATTTCTCAGACTGAGATTTTGCTTCTGTTGTTCTCCTTATGTACTTGGGATGCTCCCTTGCACTGCACACGGGATCTGGGTAGCTGGACCAGCAGTGATTCTCCACCATCACTCATTAAGTGATCTAAAACCAGAAGGCCCGTGTAAATAGATTCATCTTTTCTCATTGCTCTGTTGAGCTGCTGTGTTACCACAAGGGAAAAGTGTTTTGATTATCAACAGACTATATGAGTGTCCAGTATTTTGGTTTGTTTGTTGCAGCTTAAACTGAAACAGACAGAGCCAACCCTCCTACAGCTGTCACACCAGCAGACTGACTGCTTTGAAAATGTGTTTAAAAACAAATCCTCAGTGCCTTGGGCGATCTGGACACTGACACAGACGGTTAGGAGAAAAGAAAGAAACTTAGGAGGGAACATCTCCCTGTGCTCAGTGCCAGCCCTTGAATTACTGGGAAGGAATTCTTAGAAAAAGGGCCTCCAGTCAAGTCAGTGAATGGAAGAGCTGTCCCCAGAAAAATCAATTCTGTGTGGTAAGAACCCGGTGCCTCTGTTCTGGAGGCTTCTTTGAAGGCGAAAAAAAAATCAAATGAAGCTTCAAAACTTCATCTCAGCTCTAAATTGTCGTAAATCTTATTTGTGTTATGAAAGGAAACAATGTAGACTGAATAGGTAATCAATCAGCTGGTGTGCCCTGGAAGTCCTGCAGCTTCCAAGTACAAGAAAAATCCCTTCCCTTGTCTTCAGAAGGTATTTTCTTCTTCACATTGCTTGGGGTGCTCCCAGTTTTGCACAAAGAGGGGAATATCACATGCTGACACTTGTGGAATCATTTTCATTTACACATGACTCGATTACAAAATGAGCCAGTTTTATTTCAAGGGTATAGCCAACACCAGAAGGAAAATGAAAGCGGGGAATAAAACCCACGCCGACTGTGAATACAATAAATGATACACACGCACACACAAAAAGGAAATTGAAGAATGGAATCTGACCCTCCTTGAAATGTAAACTGTGTACTGATTTACTTCTAAAAATGAACAGATGTTCCTGAGTTTAGGGCAAACTACTGTATAAAACCTCTGCTGGGTGCTTGATATTTTAGATTCCACAGCCCATGTTTTCTTAAAGCCAAAGTTTTAGAACTCTCTACTTTCTAGTAAACCACAAAACAGTCCAAAACTGCTGTATCTCTCCAGTTCCTGATTTTATATTTAGTTCTCAGCATTATCGGAGATCACTTACTGGCATGAGACCCAGCAATCTGTCATCTTCCTCTGTAACGTTGCATAACATTATTGTTGGCAGTCCTGGAAAGGAGACAAGCATACTTGATAAATAACACACATTTTTCCTCCAGCAAAATGTGCACAGTTGGATCCTTCGTAAGGCATCAAACATGGTTGCAGCGCACGCATATTGCTAGACTCGTTTTTTTTATGTTATCTGCAGTGGAAACTACAGAGAGAAACAAGCAAGGCTCTTTCCTTGCCACCTACCTTTTGAATAGCAGCAGGCTGGAAGCCACAGTCTTCAACCCCTAGCTGACTCACAGGTAAAGAGGTCTTATAATACATTTTACTCATTTTATACATGTCCAGTGCCTGAGAGAGACACTTCAAGGTAAATTCTACATCTGCTCCTCAACTCTCAAGTACCCACTCAGGGACATGAAAGTACTTGATGAATTCTGGTTTTTTTAAAGGAATGTTTTTCCAAATAGAGCATTATTATAATACCTTCCAACTACAATGCCTGTGCAAAAAACGTTTCAATTAGTAATATATATGTTAGGCTGATGTGTCAAGGGACTTGGGATATCTGCACCTTTGTGTTTGTTCAATGCCCGATGATACAGCAGTTAAGTAATACCTCTATATAAGTGTATAACTCTTCAGTTTTGAGGCTCTCACCACAAGAAGGACATTGAATGCTGGAGTATCTCCAGAGAAGCGAACGGAGCTGGGAAAGGGGCTGGAGAACAAGTCTTACAAGAGGTGGCTGAGGGACTTGGGGTCATTTATCCTGGAGAAAAGGAGACTGTGGAGAGACCTTATCATTTTCTACAGCTTCCTGAATGGAGGCTGTAGGGAGGTGGGTACTGGTCTCTTCTCCCAAGCAACAAGCTGTTAGGCAAGAGCAAAAAGGCCTCAAGTTGCACCAGGGGAGGTTCAGATTAGACATCAGGAAAAAAAAATCTTCATCAAAGGTGTTCTCAGGCACTGGCAGAGGCTGCCCAGGGCAGTGGCTGAATCCCCATCCCTGGAGGTATTTAAAGGACAGGAAGACAAGGTGCTCAGAGATCTGGTTTAGTAGCAGACAGGTATAGTTGGACTTGATGATCTCAAAGGTCTTTTCTGACCAAAAGATTCTATGATTCTTTATGTTTCCAGTGATCAGAAAAGTCTTAGCCTCATGAGTTCACACATTCTGTATGCATTATGAAAATGCTATATTTTGGCATAATTGGAGATGCAGGACACATGTATCCTGTCTTATGCCATGATGTGAAATGAATGTTTTCAAAAGTATCAGAAGTAGCAGAACATATTGGGTCTCTCCTCCCAACAGCCCTATCTTCAGACCACTGCAAAATTCAGTTAGCTCTTTACAGTTTCCACTCTTAGCATCTTTCAGAGCAGTATAGAACACATGCTCATCCAGAGGTGTGTACGTATATAGATATACATATACATCATACATATTTTTATACACACATACAAAAGAGTCGTCATAGTTTTTTGTTGACTTGGCTCACTCTTAAAATGGCTTTTTTAATTGAATGAAACAAGTCAATTTGGGAGCTATCAAATGCAATTTAGAAATTTTCATACACCTCAGATGTGTAGTCCTGTCTCCAAAGAACATCAGCCATGCCTGAAAAATGTGTTTGTAATATTCATGCAACATCGCCGGCTGCTGTTGTGGTGGCTAATGAAGAGATAAGCCATGAAATACAACGCTCCATGGACTCCTGCAAAAATTAAACTGTGAATCTGTGATGAGTGCAGAGAAGGCAAAAGAGATACTTCTCCATGCCTATAGTGAACTAATTTTTTAAGTATTTCTTTTTTGCTTTCTACACTAGCTGATATCTGAGGAGTAATTGAGTTTTACATTGTATTTGCAAAAATGCTGAATACAGCTGTTGTTTTTATCTACACACTGTTTGAGAAGTTGATCCTGTGATTAAAGAATGCAGTTTGATAGATACTAGAAATATTTACTAATTTATATAGCTAAATAATGTCACTTCTCTATCTATTTGTATCTGAATAAGATCTTTAGCTAGAATGATTACACTGGAGCTGGCACACCAGCTGAAAACTGGGTAATCTGTAATACACAGAATTAATAGAGCTACACGTGTGAGCGAAAGACCACAGAAGTATCTTCAAAATACTTACATTACTTCAAGAGCACTTGGATCAGGCCAGAAATGGATAGACAGAACTTTGTCTCAAATTATTTGAGAGACTCTTTCTTACCCCTCCTCATCTTTGCCTCCTAGAAGTCTTTGAGATCAGTAGGTAGTTAAAAAATAGAGCCAGAAAATTATGAACAAAGGGTATTTGGGGGATTTAGATATCAAAACATTGGTCTAAGACATATATAAGAACAAAGAGCACCTGTGCACATCAATAATACAGGGCAGGTACCCAATGAAAATTATATTGTGTTGCTAATTTACTTTAAAGCTTCTGGTCTATTTATAGCCTTCAAAGTGCTTCCATTATGAAGATGTGAGGCATCACACTTTAATTACCTTTTTATGTGCATTACATATGCAGTGCAAAATGATGTAATTGCTTGATTGTTCTTATTAGACTTTTACAAATATATGTATGCATATGGTATTATACATAAATC
>WAAB01006863.1:0-10037 GCA_013389865.1 Piaya cayana
AAATTGCAGAGCCTCCAGAAGTCTGTCCCAACCTCAGAACTCACTGTCCTGCAGCCAGGTGCCGCCGACTTGTGAAGAATAAGCATAGACACAATTCCTCTTAACTTTTAAGCAGCCTAGTTTTGCTCCATGATTCACCTTTCCTATTCCTCTTCTACTCCTCACATTTTCCTGAGTGTTTGTACTACCTACTAAAGGTTAAACCTGTGAGATATTCAGATTTTTTTAAGTGCTTAAGTACTTCAGTTTTCTGTTTTGTCCACAATTTTATAGTTTACCCAGGACATATCTCTGCCAAATTAGAGGTCTAACCTTAACCTAAGTAAAGCTATAATTCACTTGCTTTTTTCCTAACAGTATTTTCTAAATATAGTGGACTATATATTGCGGCAAATGCACTCAGGTAGTGCAGAAAAAAACTGATCTATAAAATGTCTTGTCAAAGAAATAGAAATCCACTATGTTAACTCATTAGCAGAAATTCAGAACAGAAAGAATGGAAAATACAGATTACAGAGAGGGTGTTGTCTTTCTATTTTTTTCTTTTCATGGGAAAAGTTTGGTTTGGCTTTTTACGTAATTTAGTTGTAGTACCTTAAAGAGGGATAGGCTGAAAAACAGAGTGGGCATAATTGAGACTTTTTTTTTCTGGGAAGATTAGAGATGGACCAGGATGAGGACCAGGAACACATTATTGTCCAGGATGATTTCAAGGATGTATGTTGGAAGCTCATGGTATCAGTACAGCCTGAATTTCAATAGGAGAAGTAAATAGCTGCATACCCAGGAATTAGTCACGAAATAAGAAAATCCTAAAAATGCTATTTAATAGACCTGCATTCCTCTGATGTGAAAGAGGTTGCTGGAGTTCTTCTCAGATGTAATTGTTATTGCATCAGAGGAAAATAACATAATTTAGTCCAGAATATCCATTTTCCTAAATGAAGGATATGTATTACTAAAGAGAAGGGTGAAATGTTAAAACCAAGCAAAAAAATTGCACAGATTTTGAAGTAAGTAGAAGTTGTAAAAGTAAAGGAGTGTTTTTGTTCAGAGCCCTAGTTTTGAAAAAGTAAGTTGTAAGAATAAGAAGAAATGAAAAAGTTTGGAAACTGGTGGTGTAACAACCAGAAAAACATGGTTCAAGGAAACGGCGTAGTAAGAGTCATGCCCTGTAACATACTGTAACCTCCAGAATGCTGAGCTCCAGCAAGCAACTAAGCACTGCACATCTGGGGAAGGGTGAAAATGAGAAAACTTGTGGGTTGAGATAAGAATAGTTTACTAACATAATAATAGTAATAGTAATAGCAATAGTAATGGTAATATTAATGGCAATAGTAATAGCAATAGTAATAATAATGAAAAACAGCAAAGAGAGAAATAAAATCCAAGAAAGACAATTGATCAAATGAAAACAATTGTATACCTCAAACTGACTAATGCCCAGCTGGTCCCTGCGCAGCATCCTCCTGACCTGTCTTTACCCTGATTTTATAGTATGGGATGTCCCTTTGGTCAGTTGGGGTCAGTTGTATCAGATATGTCTCTTCTCAGCTTCTTGCACACCCTTGGCCATTTCACTGCTGGGTCAGGATGTGAAGGAGAAAAGGCTTTAAGTCTGCGTAAGAATTTGTAAGAACTTCTGTGTAAAAATTTGACAGGACAAGAGGAAATGGCCTCAAGCTCCACCAGGGGAGATTTAGGCTAGACATTAGGAAAATATTTCCTAAAAATAAAGGGTCACTGAGCACTGGAACAGGCTACCCAGGGAGGTGGTTGATTCACTTTCCCTGGAGGTGTTTAAGGCACGGGTGGACGAGGTTCTGAGGGGCATGGTTTAGTGTTTGATAGGAATGGTTGGACTTTATGATCCTGTGGTTCTCATCCAACCTGGTTGTTCTATGATTCTATGGTTCTATGATTCTACAATTCTAATTGCTCAGCTATAACATAAATATCTGTGTATTATAGACATTGTTCTCAGTACAAATTCAAAACATAGCTCCATACAAGCTACTACAAATAAAATTTACTCTATCTAAGCCCAAACTATCGTATTAGTCATTCATGCTTAAAGAATGGCTTAGCCACCACATTAAAACACACATGGAGAAGAAACAGATCCATTAAAGGCTTCTACAACCAAAATTAGGTTATTTGGGGAAATATTGATGGCTACAGTAGAGAAAATGAGAAAACACAAGTTTAGATTTTAGCCTGGAGTCTATCTCTGACCTCAAATCATCAGTTCATGTTGCACTGCTTAGTGGATGGTGGTACAGACACAAGTAGTAATTTCAGAAGCAACATGGAGGAACCAGTAAAGTACTTAGAGAAGTTAACCCCACGAGAAAGTCATAACTGTCCAACTACAGATTTAACCTGAAACACCAGGATCAGTACTATGAACACTGAATACCTCACTAGGATTCATAAAGATATCAACTTGGTTAGCATAAAAAGTTGCAGGTGATTCAGACAAGGTGCAGTGCAGCCTTTCTGTCACATATGTTACAAAACACTGACCAGGCATTGAGCAGTAGTGGTGTTGAAGGTAGTTCAACCCAAGTTCTACGTCTTCCCCTTTCAATCAAGATGTTTTACAGTGGCTCATGGGATTGACATAAAATCTATGACAAAAAAAAATTAATTTCAGGAGATAAGAATCTGTCTAACTGTTCAAACACAGAATACAAATGCTCTTGTGCTTAATTTACTGCGGGACTATGTATACAGCTAGTCACAGAAGAACCACTGATTTTTGCAGAGGTGTTTCTGATTCCACAGAAGCTAATAGCAAAACCTACATGTTTAGAAAGTAGAAGATCAGAAGATCTTGTGTAAGAGCACAATATTTTCCTCAAACTTGTAAGACAGTGCAGAAATTAGTTGACTCAGGATTGTTTCTAAAACTAACTTTAAACAAAATTTTAGGTACCATGCACAGACTGCTGATAGTTTAGTCTATCATGCTTACCTTAGCTGAAATAACTCTTCTCTTTGGAAATGTAATGTGTAGTAGTATCAGACAAGAAGAGTAGCCCAGTGCTCTGACTTCTAACATCATGAAGTAGTTTGTCAAAATTCCCCAGGGAATCTTCCTACTTCCCATCTTGTGCTAATAATGCTAGCATTACAACTCTCAGTTCACAACTGGGTACATGAAGGATGCATACTTTTAAATGCAGTTTGTATATGCAAAATTCAGCTGTTTAAGTGGTATAAATTGGATAGTGATGAAGTTTTATTAAAGTAAATTTGATCTTGACAATAGGTTCATATTTATGTAGTCAAGACAGATGCTACCACTGCAGTGAGCTCTCTGTACATTGGGGGTTATTTGTTTGTTTTATGATTATATCAGTTTAGAATGTCTTCAACTGTTATTTTTTTTAAATCCCAGTATACAGTCATGCCTATTTCTTTTTTATTTTACTTTTGTCTTAAACTCTGCCCTAGATCTTACTGTGCACTATGAAGTTCAAGAAGAAGGATTTTCTAAATTAGGGAGGAAATAACTGATTTAGAAGCTAAAAGTCCTACTTCTGACACTGCAGTTCAGGGAATAATAACTAACTACTGGGGTATGATCCTAAATGGAACATTTTTAATCATTAAATGCGCAGTTCATTTTCAGTCCTAGCCAAGCTGTAAACATCATTATGAGCATTAAGACTGGTTAACAGCTTTTCTAAGAAGGCTGCATTTTTCTGCTAGCTTCTACTGACATGAAAGTTATCTGACCTCATGGTCATAGACCAGTGACAAATTTTTTGTTGTTGGTAAACTTCTATCATATTTAAAACTTCATCATATTAGCAGTGAATTAAATAAGTGTCAATCAACTGGCTTTGATTATGTGGATTGGAAATTATTGGAAATTATCTTTTGGGAGCTAATAAACTACTTGTAAGATATGTTTTCTCTGCTTGGGTTGTGTATGCTTGTAAATAGAGTAGCTTGGACTTTTTAAATAGAAATAGAAAATGAATGAGTTTGATCTTCTGTGCAACATCAAAGGTTCATGTCTAGTGTCTCTGTCTCCAGTACTGCTCATTTACAGTGTCACGTGAAAATTAGAGTTATGTTAGAGTTAAATGATGCTCTGAAACACACGAACAATACCTTCTGTCTCCCCTTCTACCACTTATTAGCATTTGCGTCTCTTGCTGTCTCCCAATGAAGAAGAGCAGGGAAGCATCTCACAGCAGATCTCATTGCCCTTCTGACACCGCATCCAGTTCAGAGTGGAAATATTTGGAGCCTGGTGCATGTGGGAGGCCAACATGATCTCCTGCAGAACATTAAATTTCACATCTAGTAGAAGCACTTTTTATATAAGAAACCTGCAGATGTGTGTAGAACCCATCTTTGCCTAGCAGGATTTCTCATTATGAAAGATGATAATTGAAAACCTCATTTAGCTATTAATACCTACAAGGTGATTGTGGTGTTGTATTGACAACTCTTCTCTGAGTAGAGGTGGTTGTCAGATATTGGGCTACCCAGAGCTGTGCGTGTTGGGCTGTCTCATTACTAAGATGTGATGAGGATCAAGAGGAAAACAATGATAAGTCAATATCACAGAATTACAGAATCAATAAGTTGGAAAACACCCACTGGATCATTGAGTCCAACCATTCCTATCGATCACTAAACCATGTCCCTCAGCACCTCATCCACCCATCTTTTAAACACCTCCAGGGAAGGTGACTCAACCACCTCCCTGGGCAGCCTGTTCCAGTGCCCAGTGACCCTTTCTGAGAAAAAAAAATTCCTGATGTAATTGACACTATAAACAGACCACAGAAGCCACAAAAAACACTCTAATCCCTGTAGAAAAACTTTCATAGCAGAGCAACTGAGCCCAAAACTTTTTTACGTGCCTGTTGTGACAGTTGGAATAAATTTACTACCCAAATATTTAAAACACATTAGTGTAGGGGTTAGCTTAGCCTACTTATTATATAGCCTGCTTCCAGGCACTCCTCCAGAATCTCATTGCTCCCTCATAGATCACAGGAGATGTTTGCTAGAGTCATGTGTGTATGTGAGATACTCTTTAGTTATCTGAAGTGACATTAAGTTGCTCTCTGCTGACAACTACATGGGCTTAGACACTAAGCTTCCATTTACTGGAAGATGTCTTATCCTGAGATTGAATCCCGTTTGAGTTTTCTGCTCTGCCAAGTAAGTACATAACATGTGAGACCAACTACAGACAAAATAAAGCCTTATGCATGTATAGCATTGAACATAAAGAACTGTATGTTTGACTAAATAATACCAGGTCAGCAGGACCTAGAAGTTCAGCTTGGTTCACTGCAGGTTTTCTTAAAAGTTATGGCCTCTTTTATGTTTATGCCAACTGTTATGTGCTTCTAGTTTTCAGCTACAGGTTTAGTCTTCATGTACTTTGAAGGAGCAATAGAAAGAAAATGCAGAGGCAGAGAGCACAGTAAGTAATGTTGGAACACTTATCTCAGCAACTCATGTATAAATGGGTCATGTATAAATGAGTAATGCCACTGTAGATCTCACTTGGTTTTCCCTGCTTCAGAAGTCTGAGACCATGGCAATCAGCAATTCAGAGAAAAACTCAGAACTATGCTCTGTTGTATAATAAATCTCAGAAAGCCTCTTCATTATACATGTAAAAAAATTGAAGCCTAACCTTATTTTGTTATATAAATATATTTCTTTCATATAAAGTTTGAATTAATCTATTTATTTGAACATTTCCATGTAAGATTGAAAAACTGTAATTAATTATTTTTTACTGGTTTTCATTTCGAAGTACATTATTTCTTGCTTCAATACTACATTATATGGGATAGTTTGATCTTGTATCCCTATTATTTAGAAAACAAGCAATTTCACACTTAAAGCCTTTAGTAAATGAGTTTTACAGATGAGAAAGAGAACTGGATGAAATCTATTAAATACTTCTGACAATGTGAACACTTCACTGAATTCTTTATCATCATTAGCTGTTAAAGCCACGTTCACCACCCTTTTGATCCATCACTTAAGTGTAAATTATGTTCTCTCTGACTTGGTCCATTTACATAACTTGCAAGTCAAAGCAATTCTCATATTTTCCAGTGGCTGGAGTCATTTACATCTGGCCTTCGGCCTTCAAAATTCTCATGAGATGCATCTTTTGTATAGTGCTTAGTGTATCCTAGGCCATCATAAAACCTTTAAAATCATAAGAAAATCAACTGATACATTAGAAACTGTAATCATACTTAAGAAAGTATGATGAAAACCTAGGCACCTAGTTTATGTCTTTGTGATAGAAGTCTAGTAAATGTAGGTATCACAGATGTATGGCTAGCACAAGTCTAATTTGAGGTCTCTGAATTGTACTGTAAATTCTATTTCTTTATTGAATACATATAAAGACTACAGAGACTAGCCTCCCAAAAAACCCCGATATTTAAGCAAAATTTTCAAAGTTAAGCACAGCTATTAGCCTTGTTCTTTTTTTCATTCCAACCTGAATTCCGGTTATAAATCACTGTTACCAAGGACTTTTAAGTGTTAAATGAATTTTCTCCTTTACTGTTATATAATTAATTACAACAGTGCATTTTTGAGCATTCTTTCATTCAATATGATGTTCTGGAAAGAATAAGAAATAGAAAGGACATATTTTCATCTTCCTATTCAAAAAAAGTTGTACAATATAGGTAAATCTAGTGTTTTGCTTGATATTGTAACCTTGGACATTCTACTTAGGCAATAAAGAAAAAAACTAATGAAGATATAAGGAAATTTTGATGCAACACAAATCTCCTTTCCTAGTAGTCAGAAATATTTGAGGCAAAGCTTGTCTTATCTTCTTCTTATAGGGTATTTTTGGCTTTTATTGTCATCTTAATCTATTATCTGTAAACAAACAGGAAACACTACTGCAAAACTTAACAAGTTGGACATGTAGAGTTTTAATTGGTCACCAGAGAAAAGTTGTAAGCATTGTATCAGTGAGTAGGAAAAATAAAACTTCAAGATCAGTCAAGTCTATTTACCATATATTATGTGTTTATTATTGTGGAAGCAATTGATCAAGCAAAGGACAAAGAGAGAAATCAATACTTTTCACTGCTAAATAACCACAAATCTTTTTATAAAAAATGGTGTGTGTTCTGTTTTATAAAATGGTGGCAATTGAAGGCATTAACAGCTCAAGTCTTTTGTTTAAAGAGGAATAGTCTGTTTTATGAAAGAATAGCCACTTTAAAGAATGCTTTATAAATAAAGTAGTACAAATTCCCAACATTCATATCTTAAATGTAAAAAGAAATGAAGGAAGGACACCAGATGGGCAAAATGACTAAATTGGTAAGGATTTTCTAAAAGCCAGTTGTTGGCAACTAGTAAGGCTGGAAGACTCTGCAGGTTCAGAACTTGTAGTCTGCATCCATAGAAAGTGGGACACACTTTTATTCCCACTTTATGGATATCTGAACTAGTTAATGCCTTCCTAATTCAAATCTCAGCTTTGTTCATGAGTTCTCCAACCAATGTTTTCCAGTAGACATCAACCTCTTCCCATTCACTCATCAGGGAAACTCAACATCTGCATCTAGAGATTATTTCACTAAGCACCTCCAAAATAAGCACATATGAGATGCCTAAATTAAATCAATGAAGTCCGTTGAGTAAAAAATATATAAATATATGCATATTTATGTAACTATGTAAAGGTAATTAGGGATGGTGAATAAGAAAATGCAAATCTGTTCCTTTCAGACAGGAGGTGTAACTTTCTCCACACTGAAAGCTTTCTAGTGACTGCAGATGACCATCTTGGGGCAAAATATGATGTGGCTATAGATGCCTTAAAGGAGGTCTCCTTCACGCAGGCAGCCAGAAAGGCTGTCCCTGCTGCCTTACTGACACATAGCCTTTACTACTGAATCCAGGCAACTGAAAATCATCTCCATAGATGCACTGAGATGGGTGTCTCTGAAACATTTGTAATACAGAAACCAGTCATGATCTTGGGCTAAAATATGTTGCCTCTTAAATGGCTATGTACACATCTTTTAGATTAAAGATTGTTCATGTCTGAATGGTTTAGAATCATAGAATGAACGAATCATAGAATTGGTTTAGAATGAATCACAGAAATGGTTTAGAGACTAAATAAAATAATCAGTTGCAGTTATCAACTATCTGTGCTCATCTACCTATTGATATATTTGTTGAGATCATAGAATGATGGAATAGTTTGTGTTGGAAGGAACCTAAAGTTCCACCCCGACTGCCAGAGGCAGGGACACCTTCCACTAGACCAGGTTGCTCAAAGCCTCATCCACCACAGCCTTGAACACCTGCAGGGGTGAAGCGTACACAACTCATCTGGGTAACATGTGCCAGGGTCTCACCTCGTACAGAATATTATCCTTATATATAATCTAAATCTACCTTCTTTCAGTTTAAAGCCATTACTACTTGTCCTATCACTACTTGTCCATTACATTACTCCTTGTCCTATCACTATATACTTTCATTAAAAAAATCTCTCTCCAGGTTTCTTTTATTCCCCTTTAGGTCTTGGAGTGCTGCTATTAGGTATTCCTAAAGCCTTCTTTTCTCTAAGCTAAGGAAATCCAACTTTTTCAGCATGTCCTTATACGTAAGGTGTTCCAGACTCTAATCATCTTCATCCTCTGGACCCACACCAACATCTCCATGTCCTTGTTAGGCTGGGATGCACAGAGATGAATTCAGTACTCCAGGATGGGTCTTGCAAGGGTGGAGTAGAAGGGCAGAATCATTTCCCTCAACCTGCTGACCATAATTATTTGGAAGCAGCCTATGATATCATTTGCTTTCTGTACTGCAAGGGCTTCTTATCCACCAGCATCACCAAGACTTTCTCTTCATGGTTAATTTCTATCCACTCCTCACCCAGCCTATAGCTGTGTTTGGGATTACACTGACCTAGATACAGGACCTTGCGCTTGGCTGTATTGAACTTCATGAATTTTGCACAGACCCACCTTTCAAGGCTGTAAACTTCACTCTGGATGGCATCCCTTCCCTCCAGCGTCTCAGCCAAACCACACAGCTTGTTGTCATTGGCAGACTTGTTAAGAATGCACTCAATCCCACTGTCCATGACACCGACAAATCTGTTAAACATTGTATGTCCCAATACAGGCCCCTGAGGAGCAGCACGTGTCACTAGTCTCCTCTTGGACTCTTAGCTCCTCACTGCAACATTTTGAGCATGACCATCCAGCCAATTGTCCACCAAGTGGTCCAACTATCAAATCCATGTCTCTCCAAATAAGAGACAAAGATATTGTGTGGGACAATGTCAAGTGATTTACACAGGTCTAGGTAGATAAGGCAAGTTGCTCTTCCCTTATCCACCAATGTTGTAACCTCATCACACAAGCCCACCAAATTCATCAGGCATAATCTTCCCTTAAAGAAGCTATGTTGGTTGTCACAGATTGCCTCCTTATTTTCCATGTGCTTTAGCATATTTTCCATGAGGATCTGCTCCATGATCTTGCTGGACATAGAAGTAATTCTGACCACCCTGCAGTTCCCTTGGTCTTCCTTATTTCCCTTTTTAAAAATAGAGGTTATATTTCCTCATTTCCAGTCAGTGAGATCTTCACCAGTTACTCAAGTACAATGGGCAGTGGCTTAGCAATTTCATCCTCCAGTTCCCTCAGGAGCAGTAGATGCATCTCATCAGGTCCCATGTACTGGTATACCTCCAGGTTCCTTAGGCGATCTACAGTGGGCAGCTCTTTTCACAGAATCACAGAATCACAAAATCACAGAATCACAGAATCACCGGGTTGGAAGAGACCCATCGGATCATCGAGTCCAACCATTCCTATCAAACACTAAACCATGTCCCTCAGGACCCCGTCCACCCGTAACTTAAACACCTCCAGGGAAGGCGAATCAACCACCTCCCTGGGCAGCATATTCCAGTGCCTAATGACCCTTTCCGTAAAAAACTTCTTCCTAATATCCAACCTAAACCTCCCCTGGCGGAG
>WAAB01006863.1:10106-34007 GCA_013389865.1 Piaya cayana
CTTCTTGGCCACCTGGGCACACTGCTGGCTCATGTTCAGCCGGCTGTCGACCAACACCCCCAGGTCCCTCTCCTCCTGGCAGCTCTCCAAACAGACCTCACCCAGTCTGTAGCTCTGCATAGGGTTGTTGTGCCCCAGGTGCAGGACTCGGCATTTGGCTGTGTTAAACCTCAAGCCTGTTAAACCTTAAGCCTGTGTTAAACCTTTTATCTTCCTATCCCTGCTTTTGTCTTCTGTGACTTGGGTGGCATGGCTTGAACCCTTGCTGGTGAAGACTGAGGCAAAGAAGTCATTGAGTTCATTCTCCATATACCACATTACCAGGTCTCCTGTTTCCTTCTGGAGATAACGAATGACAATACAATGGACTGAGTTTTCAGATGCCTGTATGTTTAAATATGATATAGTCAGCAGTAGGGTAGTTCTGTCAAAAGTCTTCTGTAACAAATAATTTGATATAAAATTTGACAAAATTTGGATAACCAACAAATCATTTTAATGTTTGTGTCTTTTAAGGATTTAAGATTTGCATTTGGAGAAAGAACAAGTCTAAGTTTTTTTCCAACTATGATTGGAAAAGACTGTAATAGGGGGACTGTCTGTATGAGAGATGCAATAACGAGAGATGCAAAAAAGTTACCAAAAAATTCCTCATCCATGATAAAGCTAAAGATCTTTTGGATTTCCTTTCTTTTTCTCTTGGGTTTTGCATTTGAGTTTTTTACATTTTCTGTTGAGAAGCAGGCAGTCAAAGCAGCAGCTCTCCTGGATCAGTCCAGTGACTGCTTCATATTAAAATCATGACCTAAATGTCAGTGATGGCATGACTCCTTTCAAGTATCCCAAAGCCTGAAGTTATTCCATTAACTCAAATTACCTTCTTTTAACTTCCTTTAATTTACTAGAGTACTCTGAAATCCAGTTATGATGGAGATCACAGTGATACAATGTTATATCAATCTGTGAGTGATACAGTGCAGTAGTTTGTTAAATGAGAATAATACATCCAGCATACTTCTGAGGATTATAAATTCCATGGTAAGAAAATATAAATTTAGCTTATCAAAAATGAATCCCCAAACCCTGGAAAGTCTATGCTGTAATGATATAAATCAATATATATTGAAGTTTTGTGCTAAATAATCCTAACCAAGATCCCAGACTTAGAGAGCTCTCAGTCTGACATAAACAGATACAGATCTGTGGGAAAGTAAAGCAAATCACAACTCAAACTCCCAAATATTTTTCATTGTTGCCAAGAGAATATAACGGGCGGTGAAGCAAAATTTCACAGAACACTTGATTTCAAAGGGTGGAAAAATAATAATTCTCATTTAATGCCAAGTGCTGAGAAGTCTGCCCAGGTAAAATTAGCTTTACAATTATTGCTATGAATCAGCACTCTAACAGATTCCAGTTTGTACAATTCATTTAAAGAAAAGAGATGGCTGATTGTAATTGATGGGGTGGAGCACTGAGCAGCCTGTTTTCTTTAGAAGTTAATGCAGGAACCTGGCTGTAAAAGAGCTGTGGTTTTTTCTAGTATTTGCCATAACAGATCTGGGAAAGTAGGTGAGCTATGAATAAAAGAAGCCCTACTCTAACAGGAGTTTGTATCTGACTAATATTCATGCCATGTGATGGTGATTGCACATGTCCTTGCCTTAAAGAAGTAAAAGTACAATCAAATGGTTTAAAATTAAATTGTGTGGAGGATCTTTACCATGTTTTCCCTGCACAACAGGATGTGCAGGCAGCAGCCTTACTTATCCCTGGCTTGCTACGGATCCTGGGGTCATCGAATGTCCTGGTTGCAAGTAGCCAGTGTCAACTCAGTCCCAGAAATGGGATGCAAGGCTTTGGAAACAACAAAATTCTAGGAATGGGTTGTTTAAGGTCATGCTAGTGTCTGAGCAGTAGCAGACTACTATATTCTCTGCAACCCTCACACATTGGTAACCTGGCACATACCAAACAGAATGGGGAATACTGCATCCACTTCTGCATCTTAAACTTGTTCCAGGTCTTTTCCAAAAGAGAATGAAAAGATTTTCTTGTCCCCAAAGAGATTACAACATGCGTGAGAAGTTTATCTGCTCCCATACCTGGTTGACACGTAGAACAAATTGTAATGTTAATAAAGTCATGACTAAAACAGAGAAAAAAAATAATTAAAAAAAAATCCAACCAACCTGGCTTTTAGATGTGGTGATACTTTATGAGTCCAGAATGACCTTCCATAACCTATGGCAGCAGTTTATTAGACTGACATTAGACAGCAGTTTAGGACTTGTATGTATGGAAGCAGTCCATACTAGAATCCCTTATCTGTTATGCCTTCCTGAAATCCTTAAAGGCGGTGATATACTATGCTCACACCCAAGGTTCTGCAGATTCTATTCTTCAATTGTTCCTGGTCAGTTCCATCCAGTACAGAACTTAAATTGTACTGTGATGAAGGCTGAAACCTGCATTCCCTAATGTTTCCAGTCGCCTCAATACAGAGAGTGGTGTATAGTCATCATTTTCTAAAGAAGAACCTAATATTCAAATGTCCATAAAAAATGTCCATTGGATTTACAAAAAGTTGGGGAATTTTTGTGTCTGTGGAATGTAAGCATTTACAGAGTCCTGAACTTCATTTTTGTCCTGCTATTTTCTAATTTGGGTTGAGGGGGGAAATTTAGTAAATCCATTATGATGGATTATGCAATTATGCAATTTTCCATTCTGACTAGCTCTATATTCATTAAATAAACATTGAATTCTGAAAACAGGATTTAAAATGGAGTCAGTGTTCATCGAGGGACACGTTCTGGCTGAAATGACAGAAGAAAATGTTGAAATATTGCTATTTGTTATAGAAGCATTGAAATCTTTAAATCATTCCCAAATGTTTTGCTGTTATTGCTACTGTTCTGTTCTTTTTTTTTTTCTAACCTCTTCTTTATTTTTTTTAATTCTTTTTTTTTTGTGTGTGGTTCATTATTTTTTTTCTGTTTTCTCATTGACAAAATGGACAAAATGTTAACTAATGGACCTAAGGGAGCAATTCACACTGACAATCTATCCAGTGTTCTCCATCTGTCCTGTCCCTTGTAAAGTACTTCTCACTGACTGGCTTCATTGACTGTCAATACAAACTGAAGGAGTGTCATGGATGTGGGGGTATTTATAAAAATGTTCCTGTTCTGTCATAGGCCATTTGTCTTCTCTGGTGCTATTTTCTGTTTCGTTCTATGGTGAAATTATACATTAATGGAAACCATTTCAATTTACAAATAGCAATGAGAAGGAAAAGACGGCATCTGTGGTGCATAACTAGGCCCTTCTACACTGCATCAGAGCTGAAGCAAAACTGGCACCCATCACCATGTGTTGTAAAGAAATTTTTCTCTACCTAGCATTGGCCCAGCACAATGGCTACACCACCTTCTTGCAGCCAGAGGTGGTGTTGGGAGATTCCCTGCAGGTTGCTGTCAATCCATTCAAGCTAAAAGTAGTTAAAGTAATAGGTATTTGTTTTGATGAAATTGAGAAATTACCATGGCTATGACAGGGCTAATTTAATGCTCTGTGTGTTGTATGAGCTTCAAAACCCTTGAATACCTGAGATTTAGTATACGGTGCTGTTAAAAACCAAAAAGAATATTTGGCTATCTAATTTTTCACTTTCTTTTAAAAGAAAACCTAAGCTTATTATTAGATGAAGGTACAACAAAAGAAAAGATTTCAAAGACTACTGCATACCTCTAAAGCATTACAGGTAGCCAGTTACCTTTGTGCACACATGTCTGTAAGTGTTCTTCACACTGTGTAATTTTCCCTTAGTTAAGAAAAGCAGCTGCTGAAGGGACTTTGGGATTTTTCCCCCTGTATTTTCCTCCCTCTATTCCATATTATTAAATAAATACTGCCTGGGAAGATGCTTCAAATAGACACAGAAGGTGTTATGAGTTACTTATCAAATTAACATTAGGTATCTTTATATCAATTTCACTTCCATCAGAGGAAGACATTTCTGGCTCCATGTGTATGGAGCTTACTGTTTTAGTATCTTAACATGAGAAAAGAAATGATCACATAGCTGAGCAGCAGTCTCCATCCAAACTGTCTGTACAACCACTGCTGTGATTCAGCCATACTGGAAAAGACCCTGCTTTCTGCTTCATTTTGACTTTCATATAACACAGCTGTTCCCTGACAAAACATACCCAGATAAGCCTGCACTGAGGACTTTGCACACTCTATGTGTTGATGGTTCTTTAGCAGTAGCAAGAAAAAAAGAAAACACTTCTTCCATGCCTCCGGGATACAGTCAGTTTTCAATACTGCTGTCTTTTAATTCTAGCCTATTAGACACTCCCTAAATCTCAGACATATCTTTGCCCAGTAGAAATGCTCAGAACCTATTTATCATGATCTCAGCTTGATGTTATCTCTGATTTATGTGTTCATGTTGAGGCTTCTCTCAATTCTACCTCTGTTAAATTCAATCAATCATAATGTATCTCTGCTCAGGGTTCCTTAATAAGTTAACACTGTTAGCATTTTCTATCTGAAAGTAAAATGCATTACTCTTCTCAGTTTTTGTTTAATCTGAAAGACAGATGATAGCACCAATCTCACTTATTTGGAGAGCAATAATCTTCTTATCTGATTATGCAAATCAGCAGTTAGAAACTTCCTTCTCACTCTCCTTCTAAAATTAAGTCTCTTCATAGTTTATTTTTTTAAATTCCATCTGGTGTGGTATGTTGGCTTTGTTTTTCATTGCAGAGCTTCCTAAAAGTTGTTCATGGGAGTAACTTGCCACAGTTATGCATTTCTACTATCTCCTTGAGGAACAATTGTGTACAGTGGGATACTCAGCTTTTCCAGAGTTTGCCCGGATTGGACTAAATGCATCAGCTACTTCTTATTACTCCTACATTAAAGGAATGATGGCTTTGAGATCACCTTTGAGTCCACCTATCATCTTTACATGTAGCATACAACACCATTGTGCACTAACAGTGTGTCCAAAACACAATAGATCTGTCAGGCCAGTGCTGTCCCTGAGGTAATCATCCATGGTCTCTCAAAATACATAATGCATTACACAATTACAATACATAATCTCAGGTGAGATGCTTTGTTCTCCTGTGTATAAAGATTTATTGTTTGCTTAGGTATTTATGCATCATTTTCCACTGTGCAGCATGGACTTGGTCCAGGATATCTATCAATCTTGCACTGTGCTGTAAGTGCTCTTGTGACAGGCAGACTCTTGGCTGAACTAGAGCTGATAGTCTGTACTATGTCAGCTAGTACTGAAGGACCACAAGTATATAGCAATTAGCTTGAATACTCTGTGGGCAGTGGCTGTCAGCCATATATTCAGTTCTCTCCCTTACCTTGATCCTTCCTACATGTTTAGGACAAGCTTAGTTAAGGGAGGAAAAGAAAAAAGAGGGGAAAAAAAAAGAAGGGAAAATCAACAGTTTAGTTCTTGAAAAACCTATAGAGCCTGGAAAACAGCTTTTGAAGAAAAATATTGTCATCAGGAAGTAAGATCATGAAAACTCACTCTGGGAAGTCAGAAAGCAAATGTACACTATTGCAAAGTCTTGTTACATTCTTCTTCCATCTGTTGATGGTTCTCACTTAGGTAGATATGTAAAACAGAATGAGAGAATTGAGATGAACTTGATCCATCAGCTAGATGAATAGCGCAGAGTTTGCAGTATTTGACAACTGTTTGTCACATAAAATGACTGTGGGTGAAAACCTAGTCATGAAACCAACTGGAAACCTCTTGTTGACTCCATGGTGACATGCTCTATGCTCTTATGCCAGGCAGGTCCCACCCTCCTTTATTCTAGTGTAGGGCATGCCTTTACGTATTGGGGAATAACTAATTTTCATGCCAGTTCAGTGACTGACCTGTCTGTTGTGTCCAGTGACTGATGCCAGCCATGAATGTCAGTGGAAGGTGTGCATCTGTCTGCAAGAAAGAGGTCTGGCACCACCAGCTGGTAACACACAGCCCACAGAGTGGCTGCCAGATGGCAGGCATGGCTTTAGTCCATCCTAGTTCAGATCTGGGTGCTGGTTGTGTTAAAACATTCTTACCCAGAAACTGTGTTACAAGAGAAACTTTCATTCATATCCAGGTGCTGATTAAGATGAAGACCAACACCTATGGCAGGGAAGGAATTTATGTTTGCAAATAAATGACTGTCTTTGCAAGTATAAAAAAAAAGTATATATGTATATATACACATGTGAAGGTGCATGCACATAAAACAATATATGCATGTATTTATAAACACATGGGTATATACATATGTTGTATATGTATATGTTGTGACTATCTACAAGAAGGGTCACAGGGAGGATCCAGGGAACTACAGGCCTGTCAGTCTGACCTCAGTGCCAGGGAAAGTCATGGAGCAGGTGATCTTGAGTGCTATCATGAAGCACTTGCAAGAGAACCGGGGGATCAGGCCTAGTCAACATGGGTTCATGAAAGGCAGGTCTTGCCAAACTAACCTGATCGCCTTCTATGACAAAGTGACTAGGCTGTTGGATGAGGGAAAGGCCATGGATGTGGTCTTCCTGGACTTCAGTAAAGCCTTTGACACTGTTTCTTACAGCATTCTGCTATGGAATCTATCAGCCTCTGGTCTGGACAGGCACACACTCTCCTGGGTGGAAAACTGGTCGGATGGCTGTGGTAGTGAATGGTGTTAACTCCAGCTGGAGGCCAGTCACAAGTGAGGTTCCCCAGGGTTCGGTGCTGGGTCCAGCCCTGTTCAATGTCTTTATCAATGACCTCATTGCTCTCTACAACTACCTGAAAGGAGGTTGTGGAGAGGAGGGAGCTGGCCTCTTCTCCCAAGTGACAGGGGACAGGACAAGAGGGAATGGCCTCAAGCTCTGCCAGAGGAGATTTAGGCTAGACATTAGGAGGAAGTTTTTCACACAAAGGGTCATTGGGCCCTGGAACAGACTACCCAGGGAAGTGGTTGATTCACGTTCCCTGACGGTTGTTAAGGTACATGTGGATGAGGTGTTAAGGGGCATGGTTTAGTGTTTGGTAGGAATGGTTGGACTCAATGACCCTGTGGGTCTCTTCCAACCTGGTTAATCTATGATTCTATGATTCTGTATTTATGCTTAAATGACATATACCTCAAGGATTAATGAAGGACAAAATTTGGGTGATATTCATATGTATATATATAACATGTTTCACCTCCTTCAAAGTTTATAGCTTTGCAGAATTTGGGGGAAAATAATCACTTAAAAGGAAGAGAAATATTTTCCATAGATAACGCAAATTAGTCCTATTCTGGATTGTGATTAGTAAGGTACAAAGATTAGGAAAGATTTGCTTCACAGACATTCAAACATGTGTATGCTTACAGAAAACTTGTCAAAAAATGTGATCTGGAAGATAGAGCTGTGTTTTACTTTTCATACTGCTTTGGCATTTTTTTGCAATATGTGTGTATTAATATTACCCTGCTAATACGGGAATAGATTGGAAATAACTTTTAGCCCCTAGTTTTAGAGTCATTCACAAGGAACTCCTACAAAGAACATGTAATAGTTTGGAGAGTCTCATTTAATATGTACAATTAGTGGAACAAACCAAAATGTTGCATAAAGACCACAGAAGTTTTAGAAATCAGTTAATGGAAAAATTCTGCAAAATTGATTCTTTATACACTACCAGTTTTGTAGAACTTTTTTTCATATGTGAAGAAACATCTAAGATTTCCCAGTCTTAAAGCTGTTTCTATTTTACGTGTAGGTAGTGCATAAAAGATAAGCACTGGTGGAATAAATTGAATGATATCATTTTATTAATTTCAGTTAATTAATCTTATTTAGAGATAGGTTGTACCATAAAGAAAACAAAATCAAAATAGAGAAGACAGAAAGAAACAAAAGTAGGAAGAAATTGTTTCATCCCAGTCACAAAACTGAATTTCTATGCTATGGAAAATCCCAGAAGCCCAAGGCTCTAATACTGATGTCCATTGTGGAAAAAAAATTATGAAGACACTTGACATGGTAATACTGAAGCTTTTTAATATGATATTTTCAATTGAAGTGTTGCTTCCAGCATTACTGAAGCAAACACTTTTGTTTCACTGTGTTAAATCTAATAGAAAGGTTTCAGTTTGATTATTAAGTATCATTTTCTAAGGCTGGCAAGAAGAATTTGGATTTCTGTGAGGTTAAAATGTTAATAAAAAACTTCTTTACTGTCATACCATGTAACAGTGCAGCCTGCTCTAAGGTTTAGAGATAACAAAAGGTCTACTTCTAAAAGGCCTCTACCAACCAAGCAGGGATGGGACAAGAAGTCATGGTCCATGCAGTAAGACTGATTCAAGATAGATGAGACTGAATGACTTTCTGAAATCCACTCCTAGATATTCCTATCTTTCTGTTATTTCTGGTTTACTCCCATTGCAAAAACCACTAATAAAATATTTTGTACTTACTGCTACAGATAAATAAGAAAATAAGTACAGCTTAAAAACTTGAAGTATTTTAGTAATATTTTACTTATTTTTTATGGCTCTATTCCCTTTTGAAATGTCAAAATATTTTTTTTTAAAAAAAAGTAGTCATTAAACAGGCTTTTAGATATTGAAAAAAACAGTAGTGAAAGCCACTTCAGTGGAAGGACTATATATGATTGAGATGGGATTAAATTTTGTTTAATCTGGTATCATTGTTAGATCCTGTTTCCTTAAAAAAACCCAAAAACAAAACCCCAAAAACATTGTGAATGAAACAAAATGAAATGAAATTAATAACAAAGAGAAGGATATATCTGGCTTTGACACTGGCATTTTGGGTGTGTGGGTAGTGACATACAGATTCATGTCTTTATCCTCAGCCAGCCCGAGCCATCCAGACATCTCTCTAAATTCTCTCTTTACTGCTCTTGGACTTCTCAACAGAGGTCATCAACCATGAGCATTTCAGTCTCACTGAGGGAGTGGCTGAGCCTGAGTTAGCCAGATGCTTTTTAGAATTTCTTGCATTGAACTAGGTACCTAAGGTTTTACATGTTAGATCTGGATTTTTATGAGCTTTGAGGCAACCTGAAAGGAGGTCACAGGCATACGAATTCTCAAGATCTTGGTTAAAGAAATATGTGCCACACACAAGGCTGTCCCAAAGGCACAAAGACCTGACAAATCTGTATCAATGCAGGATTTATTGGTCATGGTTTAAGCCACCTTTGTGCTGGGGTTCATAGAATTATGATAAATGACACACTCTTGAATGCATTTTGGAAGACAAAAGATAAAAGGAAAGAGAGGATAAACTAGGGAATAGAGGATGACTAAAAGTAGTGAAGTCTAGAAGACTTCCTTTTTCCTTAAGATAAATTAGACAAAGATGTAGCAGTGTCAGTGTCACTTGTTCTTCTTTGATCTGATTTGATCCTAACATCCCAGAACACTGAAACTTCATTTGTGATTTCCCAGTCTGAGAAAAATGGCATTTTCACACTTGACACAGAAGTTCTTATATAAAGCAGTATAAAATCTTACCTTTTCCACCAAGTGAATGGAGGAAAGTGAGGTTCTCCAGAGCCTTATTTAGGATAGAGATAATCCTTCTCTGAAGGTATTTATGTACGTGTTTAGGTGGATATCTTATATTCTTATTTTAGAATAACTTCTTTATTAGGTAGATACGTTACTACTACCTATAAACATGGAAAACTTGGAGCATGGTAGCAAAACACAGAAAAAAGAAGTTACATGTCTGACAGCATTGCTGCATCCCCTCCCAGTTTCAGAGGTCATGGCAGTTCTGTAGTACTTCTGACGGTGCAGGGATAATGAAGCTGCTGAGAGTCATCAGAGATAAGACGCACTAGTAGAAAGATGCTATGGTATTGACCATGCCTCCTCTGAGGTATCATAGCAGTATAGGCTAATCTAAACCAAACTGGCTTAATTTAGTGAAGTATGAAAGAAATCTCACTTTAATAGGCACTGGAAAACTGGAATAGAGAACTTTAATGACCTAAGATCAGGAATGAAAACTGATGCAGAATTTGAACTACAACAGAAGTTCATTGCCCAAAAATTTAAACCATCATTTTTCTCTGGACAAATCTTTCTTTCTAAATGTGGGAACAGATTCTCTGTTTGAACCTGATCTCCCATGTCAGAAACAAGAAAGGAGAAATATTGTGTCATTATAAAAACTAAGTATTTTTTTCTGCATTATATTCCTATTCCTAGATGAACCTGTGGAAGTCATATCTCATTCCTACAATCCAGTACTGCAAAAACAGGTTTAGTCAGAAATTCTTGGTGTGCAAGTAGCTCAGTTTCTACAGGAGAAAAAGAGGGAATGTGTTTGTTTTAATAAAACATGATGTTGTTGAGCACTATGCCACTAGTTTGTCTAGAAAAATTCTAAAGTTCACAAATGAATAAATATTAGGAAAAAAAACCACAAAAGAAAATTGAATACATCAACATATAGCAAATACTTGAACAATGAAGTGAATGAAATGCCAGATGGAGGAATTACACTATAAAATATTCTTTATAGGATTCAGTAATCTTTTATTATCCAGTAAAAATTTGGTCTGGGTTTCTGTCCACTAATAAAAGTCCAGGTTAACCTCTCAGCTTTTTAATATGTGGGTTTTTTTCAGATATATGGTTATTCCTATACAAGCAGGTAGAAAATTCAGATTCATAAGCTTGTTAATATTGCTCACTAAACCCTACTGCAAAGTTAAAGTGATGTAAAGTAAATGAATCATTCATCTGTTACATTTTCTGGTACATCACATGTTCTGGTGCATCATGTAAGTCTGCCACAGATGTTCCTTCTCTGTCTTTTATGCCCACTGCTATTAAGGACAGATTTTATGGTGTCATCTCTGACAGAAGTACAGAAATTTGAAGATGACATCAAATTGGGAAGGATTTACAAAGGGATCTGGACAGGCTGGCTTGATGTACTGCGGCCAGCCCCCTGAGGTTCAACAAGGCCAAGTGTTGAGTCCTGTATGTGAGCCACAACAAATCCAGGCAGTGGTACAGGCCTGGGAAGAGTGGCAGAACCCCAGGCAGAAAAAATATCTGGGAGTGCTGCTTGATAGAATCATAGAATCACTAGTGTGGAGAGGATCCACTGGATCATTGAATTTAAACATTCCTATCAACCACTAAACCATGCACCTCAGCACCTCATCCACCTGTCTTTTAAACACCTCCAGGGAAAGTAACTCAACCACTTCCCTGGGCAGCCTCTGCCAGTGCCCAGTAACCCTTTCTGTGACTCAGTATGAGCCAGTAGCATGCCCAGGTGGCTGAGAAGGCAGATAACATCTTGGTTTGTATCTTCTTGGGCTAATACCAATGGAAGGAGGTTTAACACGGCCAAATGTCAGGACCTGCACTTGGGGCACAACAACCCTGTGCAGAAATACAGACTGGGAGAAGTCTGTCTAGAAGGCTGCCTGGAGGAGAAGGATCTGGGGTGTTGGTTGAAAGCGACTGAACATGAGCCAGCAGTGTGCCCAGGTGGCCAAGAAGGCCAATGGCATCTTGGCTTGTATCAGAAACGGTGTTACCAGCAGTTCCAGGGAGCTTATTCGCCCTCTGTACTCGGCATTGGTGAGAACTCTCCTTGAATGCTGTGTTCAGTTCTGGGCCTCTCACCACAAGAAGGATGTTGAGGCTCTGGAGCGAGTCCAGAGAAGGGCAACAAAACTGCTGAAGGGGCTGGAGAACAGGCCTNCAAGAGGGAATGGCCTCAAGATCTGCCAGGGAAGGTTCAGGCTTGACGTCAGGAAAAAGAATTCATGGAAAGGGTCATTGGACACTAGAAACAGGCTGCCCAGGAAGGTGATTGAGTCACCTTCCCTGGATGTGTTTAAGGCACGGGTTGATGAGGTGCTGTGGGGCATGGTTTAGTGGTCGGACTCAATGATCCTGTGGGTCTTTTCCAACCTAGTGATTTCTTGATTCTGTATCAGAAATGGTGTGGCAGGTGGGAGTAGGGAAGCGACTGTCCCCGTGGTTTTGGCACTGATGAGACCTCATTTCAAATCCTGTGTTCAGTCTGGGGCCTCTCACTACAGGGAAGTCATTGAGCTGCTGAAGTATGTCCACAGAAGGGCAGTGGAGAAGTTGAAGGGTTTGATGCATGAGTCCTGTGACAAACGTCTGAGGGACCTGTGTTTCTATACTCTGAGGGGACACCTCATCATTTTCCCCCTCCTGAAGGGAAGTTGTAGTGACGAGGGTGTTGGTCTGTTCTCCCAAGTAACAAGTAGTAGGACAAGAGGAAAAGGCCTTAAGCTGCATCAAAGAGGTTTAGATGGGTTTAATTTTAAATTTCTTTACAGAGAGTGTGGGGTAACATTGGAACAGGCTGCCCAGAGTAGCCGTGGAATCACTGTTGCTGAAGATATTTACATGGTGATGTGTAGCGGTCACACTTTGGGACATGGTTTTGTAGTCATGGTGGTGATGGGCTGTCAGTTTTACTTGATCTTAAAGGCCATCTCCTACATTAATTATTCTTTGGTTCTATGATCGTGCTTGGGGCAGGAGCAAGTATTATGGGTATGTAAGGTACACTTCCAATTTCCACTGTCAAGAGTCAGGGAAAACAGAGGGATGATAGGTCCCATATATTAAAATAGACAGTAGGATTTGCATGACATGAGTCCAGCCATATTTTATATAGCTTTAGAAGAAAGCACAAACATTTTCTAAGAAACAGTGATTGAATAACAGAAATTAACAAAAAAACCCACAATCAACCAAACTAAGCTAAAACAAGCAAACAAAAATCCCCCAAAGACACATACACAAAAAGACAAAAGGTCAAAGGCACCATCCCAGCAGGAAATTCTGTCCCTTCAGTTTAAAATATTTGTGAGTACAGATGCAGAGGGTTGCACTGGTCTCACCCAGCATCATATGTATTGTTGTATAAACCATTCATTTGAGCAAAAAACCTACTGCACTTAACACTGTGGAAGGAATAAAAAGGTTTCATAGTTTCATTTCCTTTCTTTTCCTACACTTTCCCTTACGCATCAAATTGAGTCCTGAATCTCTCACCTAAAAACATCAGTTCACGTCTTGCTGAAGAAAAGGAGTGTCCAGGCATAGATGTTCACTGCCTTTTCAGGCACCAGGTATAAATTTCCTTTCTTGACCTTCAGTTTCTTCTTGAAAAGCCAAAAGATCAGCAGGTCTGGTGTTATGACTCCTGGCCTCAAAAGGACATCTTGGATGGACTCGTATGTCTACAACATATCAGACTCCTACATATTGATCCTGAGATGTCTTCCCTCTGAGTCTGACAAGAGAAAAGAAAATGCTTTCTGTACCCAAAGAAAAATAGGGTGGCATACTCGCATTTCAGTTTTTAAAGCAATTCTCCCTCTGTCCTTGAAAGCAGCCTTTTGTGGCCCTTTATATAATTTCTTCTTCTCCTGGTTCCCCAGTATGGAACAGAAGATAATTTCCAGAGATTTTCTCTGTACAAAATCACAATATTCAGTGTTGAAGATACTGTGTGTTTTATGTTATTATTGCTTAACCTAAATAAATTAATTGGTTATATTCTCCTCCACAGCTAAGTAAAGCTTGTACGCTTTTATAATGGAAACAATTTTGTATTTTTCTGTTTTGCTTGTTTGCTTTCCAACTGTTTGCTGATGGATAACATTCAACTCAGTCTGATTTAGTGAGAAATCATGCTTTTTAAATGCAAAGACTAAATACGGTCTGCTGGCTTCTGTGTAACTGTAGAGCTCTGATGGCATGAAAAGTAAGTAGCTTCTTATCATTTCTGATTCTGTCATGAGGCAGAAAATTGCATGGTTTTAGTTATATGGTAATGCACAGGCTGTTTCTAGAATTCCAGCTGGAATGGGCAAAACAAGAACATCAAAACTGTCATAGAGTCATTTTGGATAACAAAGAAAAACAGAAACGTTTTTATGTGATACTGAGGCAGTTGTATTGGAGGATATGAGCAAAATAGGGAGAACTGAGCACAAAGTCTCAACCTTAATCACTCACTAGAGTTAGCAAAGTGACAATTATTTGCAATAGGAAGCAAAACTGTGTAACGAACAAAGTTTGTCACATTTCAGTGAAAATCAAAGCAAAAGCCAATTGCTGAAAATGCTGTGCAAGTCCATAAAGCTATATTTATGTACCTTAGGAAAACGCACACATCTGGATGTGTCATGGGTTTAAAATAAATCATAGTGCCTGGATTTTGTTTATTTAATGGGTAGTTTTTTCTCTTACTATGAAAATCTGAGCTTTTTTTTTATTCTATGTCTGTCCCAGCTGAGACTGTGTATAGAAATTTTCAGGACAACACTTCTCACTGACCACTGTTCATTCAATGAGTGGACCAGACACTGCCAAAGGTCTCATTTCATATTTAAAGGCTCATGATCTATAGGAGTCCGAGTCCTCATTGGATGTCATGGTTTAGCCTCACTGAGCCAAATTCAGCAGCTAAAATTGTGCAGATGAGCCTCTAAAATCCCTGTCACCTTTCACTCTCCACAGGGAAAGGAGAGTGTTAAATGAGAGAAAAAAGGAAACTAAACAGGTTGGAAAATAAAAATAGAGCTTTAATGAAATTATAACAATAATACTAATGATGAAAATAATTAGCAAGTAATATAATATATACAAATATACAAGATCGTGCCTCCATGATGCCCCTCAATGACCACACATCATCACTAATGCTGCAGAGCAGATGTAAGGGAAGGATCCACATCTAGGAGGGAGTGGAGTTCTGGAACTGGATTCGGGAACTCATGGATCTGGGATCAGGAACAATCAGACAGATTAGGTCCACACTGAATGTTGGTCACTGCAGAAGAAAGCAAGACTTTCTTGATGTCTCCAGTTTATACTGAGTATGACATATACAGGGTGCAATTCTCTGTTGGCCAGTTTAGGGTCACCTGCCCTATTGGCCCCCCCTTGCAGGCATGGTCCCTTACTACCACGTCAAGGATGGCCTCGGTTAAGTATCAGCATTGGCTTTTTTGCATACCTCTATCCTGTGTTATCACTTTTAGAGAAGAATGCTGTCAAAGAAACATGCAATTAACTCTCAGAGAAAGAAAATTTCTTACAGCAGCTGAGTTGGACTCTCAGTTTATCTCAGACCACAGCATGGGATAAAACTTAAACCTGTTGTGCCTTTTTGCACCATTTTTTAAATATCTCAGAGTAAAATCTTCGTAAATCACAAGGGTAAAATTTAAAAAATCTTTTTTCAGTAATAACTGAATAAAAGACCAGCCTTTCTTGATCCTGGGGGTGGTTTCAAGTTCCCTCTCCCACCCCCCCCCTTTTTCATTTTCACCTCAATTTTCTTTTTTTTATTTTTTAAATAATAATGATGCTTATCTCTGATGAATTATTTCAAGATTAATGCAGAGAGGTTATTCAGCCGCAGTTAAGCATTATTGACTATGTCATTATATGAGGCATTGCTAGTTGACCATTATGTCTTGTTTGCAGTTTATATGGATGCTAAACTGGATGTGAAACTCAATATTACATCAGCAGCAAATGCAAATGTATTGTATTTACTAGAGGGAGAGGAGGGAATCCACTACCAACAAACCAAAAATAAAAAAAGCTAACCCATGCTTCAATGGGTTTATTTGGCAGACTCCATAATTTTGCTTTTCCAAATCTGCCAAGCTGACAGAAACCTTAGCAGTAATGTGCCCCTCTCCCAAGTCCCCAATGCACCAGCAGTGCCAGCTGCTGTTGTTGAGTCAGTGACAGGCTCTGACTTCTCTGTGAAAGTTGAAGGGCCAACTTATGGCTCCCAACCTGCCTTTTCCAGGTCACAGATTCTTTCCTGAATGTAAATCCTCCACTGGGACAAGGTAGTTGAAATTCCTGACAAGATCACTGCTGCTAGTGATAAAAGACCACACTTTTATTTATTTTTTTTCAGCAGTCATTTTGCAAGAACAGATTTACAAAGTACTCCAGCCTTCTCATTAACTTTGCAGGTAGCAGGAGTTCCTATCTATTTCATCTCCTTTTGCTAGAATGTTCAATCCCCTTAATTATGAAATTGTTCATATCACAGTATTCCCTTTTTTTTAATAATGTTTTGCAAAAGAATTCATAGAAACAGTGGTTGTATTGCTTATTGATTTTTAACTATTCACCCCTGTAATATATTATATTTTTCTTCCATAATTATGAGAATTTTAAAGAGGTAGTCACAGAATCACAAAGTGGTAAGGGTTGGAAGGCATCTCTGGAGTCCAACCCCACCTTGCTAAAGGAGATTAACCTATATCAGGTTGCATAGGAAGGTGTCCAAGTGGATTTTGAGTATTTCTAGAGAAGGAAACTCCACAACCTCCCTGGCCAACCTGCTCCAGTCCTCCATCACCCTAATGGTACAGAAGTTTTCCTCATGTTCAGGTGGAATTTCCTGTATTCCAGTTTGTACCCATTGTCCCTTGTCTGGACATCACTAAAAGCAGTCCGTCCCCATCCTCCTGACACCCATTATTTAGAAATTTATAATCATTTATAAGCATTGATAAGGCTTCTTTTCTTCAGGTTAAGCAAGAATTAAATCTCAGCCTTTCCTCTTAAGAGAAATGCTCTAATTCCCTCATCATCTTTGTGGTCTTCTGCTGGACTCTCCTGTAGTTCCTTGAAATTCTTGGACAGATGAGCCCAGAACTGGACATAGGACCCCAGATGTGGCCTTACTAGGGCAGAGAAAAGGGGGAACAGAACCTTCCTCAACCTGCTGGCAACACACCTCTTAATGCATCCTAGGATAACATCAGCCTTGGCTACTAGGGCACACTGCTTGCTCATGGTTAACTTTGTGTATGCAGGGTTTCTAGACCCTTCTCTGAAGAGCTGCTTTCAAGCCAGTCAACCCCTAACCTGTCCTGCTCCATGGAGTTATTTCTCCCAAGGTGCAGAACTGTATATTTGCCTTTGTCAGCCTTCATTATATTCCTGTCTGTTCAGCTCTCCAGTCTGTCCAGGTCTAATTGAATGTCACCACAGCTAAGGGAACACTCTGTTCCTTCACTCGCGTCATTGGTGAATATATAGAAGGAGTGTCCAGGCATAGATGTTCACTGCCTTTTCAGGCACCAGGTATAAATTTCCTTTCTTGACCTTCAGTTTCTTCTTGAAAAGCCAAAAGATCAGCAGGTCTGGTGTTACGACTCCTGGCCTCACGAGGGCATCTTGGATGGACTTGTATGTCTACAACACATCAGACTTCTACATATCATTCTTGAGATGTTTTCCTCTGAGTCTCCCTTAGTCCAAGTCTAACTGAATGGCACCACAGCTAAGGGTACACTCTGTCCCTTCACTCACATCATTGGTGAATATATAGGACAAGACTGGACACAATACAAATTCCTGGGGAACATTGCTGGCCACAGGTGTCCAATTAGACTATGCACCACTGATCACAACCCTCCAAGCTCTGCCATCTAGCCAGTTCTCAATTCATCCACTGTCCACACATCTAACCCACATTTCCTAAGCTTACTTATGAAGAGGTTATAAGACACAGTACCATATCTAACTACAATATGATTTCCTTGTTGCTTTTGTTATATAAATGAGCAATTTTCCAGATGTAGAAAAAG
Organism: Piaya cayana; assembly: GCA_013389865.1. Lineage (NCBI taxonomy): Eukaryota > Metazoa > Chordata > Aves > Cuculiformes > Coccyzidae > Piaya > Piaya cayana. The sequence goes on from WAAB01006863.1 coordinate 27,805, forward strand.
AGAGGAACGCTCCACTGAAGTCACTATTCCCCAAACAACCCTATCCAAACAGCACTTGAAGGAAAATAATTGAATTAAGAAAGTGGGATGGGAGTGCAGGTGGTGGCACAAGTCAAATGAGACAAGGTCTTTTGCCAGCTTTCATGCAGTGGGAAATATTTTAGGACACTGATCATATTCTTCCCAAAGTTATAGTCTTACCAAGTACTGATGGGAAGAAAAAAGGAACATAGCAATCACAATAATGCTTTTTATAACTTTTAAACTTTGTCAATAATGTTGATTCTGCTCTAAGTTTTGCAAGGAAAAAGAAAGTTCTTTTGAGTAGTATTTTCAGTGAACATCTTGCATGGGAAGGAATATGTTTCAAATCATGACACATTACTAGGCAAGATAAAAAATAACACTCTTCTATAACTTTCCCCCTTTTCTCCCCTAGAAATTCTTGAATTCTAAGCTAAGAGCAGCCCTTGGAAAAGTAGGGTGAGGTTTTTGTCTAGTACAGTTCTATTTTAGGGTAAATATCTAGCTGGATTCCTTTCAATGTGGCTATAAGTTTTCTGTAGAGGAGGATAAAAGAATTATTTTCTTTCTGTAACATTTCAGGCCTGTACTAAGGGATTCAAAAGAGAAAATAATATTGCTAAAAAAAGGTGAACAAAGCAAGAGATAGTGAATGAGTTGCAGCTCTTACTTCCTTCCCATTCCAACACCCTCACTCAAGTGAAAAACGAAAGAATGTGAGAAACAATATTTTTTTTACTACTATTTTTACTTCCCAAGGGTAAAAATATGCAAGTAGAAAGGCTGTATGTAAGGAAAAAAACACAACCAAATCAGGTGGATAATATTTATTATGAACTAAGTTGAAACATAGTATTATCTTTTTCTGTCTATTGTGATACAATTAAAGCACCAGGCAGAACCATTAGTAAGACCCAGAGGCATTACCAAGCATGCCCATCCAAGTGTATCCTCTGGGCACAACCTAACTCTTATCTCTGTGGAAGGAAAATTTAGGCATGAGGCCAGAAGAAAACTGAATCAGGGTGCAATGAGCAGAAATACTGGGGTCAGTGCTTAGAGGATGCCAGGGCATAGGCATAGGCATACTTTGATGGATGTAACCAGAGTTTGGTAAGGTTCTTTGGGCTCTCCTTGGCCCAAATGATAGAAAAAACCCCACATGCATGAAAGTAAGATATCAGAAGAAAAGTTGTGATAAAATTTTTGTTTACATAGTTAGCAATGTTATGATGGTTCAACACGTAGAAATATATTAAACAAAGTCAAATCAAAATGTGTCACGTGTTTTAAGTGGTGAGGGCAATTATGGATAAGCCCATTTGAATCAGGAGCTGGGTAGATTATCCATAATCTTACATTTGCATTTCATGATTGTGTTGTCAAATTTTCCAGCTATCTATGTTTTTATGATGAACAACTAAATTTCTGTTCCTGACAAAGAGAAATTCAAGAAAATATGCAATATGTCTGTTGTCTTGAACTCTGCCCATGGGAGCTGCAAATCATGTAGTATCATGTTTGCAATGGACAGGATTGTGAAGGAAAGAGATGTTCTAGGCATTTCTCACATTAGTATATTCTGTGTGTTTTTGCAGAGCATAAACCATCACCCTAAGCTCTGTTTCTACAGTTGAACAGATGAATTTGATTCAGGAGCCACTTCATTAAATTCTTTAGCTAGTTTTATGCCTCGGGTCAAACTACATAACAAATACGGTCTCAAAATTATGAGTTTATAGTCCCAATTATGCTATTATAGTCTCATTATGCTCTCAAAATCATCCAAGTTTCTTAAGAGTCAGCATAAAGGTTAAGAAGGCTTGAATGGTAAATGATAGTCACAAAGCCAGAAATTGGATGGTTGAAATAGATATTGACCTCCTCTCTTTGCATGGGGAGAGAAATTGGGGTGCTGCAAAGTACTCTTGAAAGGTTGTACCAGGTATCCCTCTGTATTCATTGAGAAAACTGAAAAATCTTTCTCTGGTGGAAAGGCGTGAGCAGTTGGTCTATGAAAGACTTGCATCTGCAAGAGCCACTCTTGAAAATGAGTCATGTTTTGCTAGGCTAATGGCCAACATTATTGTAAACATTTTCTTGTAGACGTAAATATATATGTATATGACATCATTTACTTTATTCCATATAATTTATATGAGCTTATTCACCTGTTATCTGTGTAGGCCAAAAAAATTGATATCAGTAACTTCTTTCCTTCTGTGTCAGCACTGAAGAAAATGAAAACCATAGAGACAATATGAAGAAAATGATAGCAGCCAAGAATTGATCTGTCCTGCTTTATAGACAAACCAAGATGACGATGAAACACAAGCCACTCTTGATAAAACAAAAAGCAACTAGTTCATAATACTTCAAAACATAAAGGCACCTTTCTTCAAAATTGGTCATGATCTTTTCCCTGAGAAAGCAGTTTTAGACAGTCCGCTGTTTGAAAACTTTCAAATTTTTAACATGGAGAAAAATTTAATGAGAAGGAACAGACAAACACTAATCTGAGCTCTATGGTGATTTATTTTCATTCCGTGATGTTAGAACTATTCAAGGAGCATAACGTTTTCAAAAATTCCAAGTAATTTTAAGCATCAGAGCTCAGCTGCTTTAGAGGGATCTGACTATCGTAAGGAGAGTATTCAATAACTCCAAACCAAATCTCATTGAAGGTGTTGCAAAGCTAGAAGAACTGAATCATGAGGTTATCAAAAACTTGCTAATGTTTTTGATGAAATTTAGCTTAACCCATTCCCACAGCCTCTGAAAACGTACCACCTTTTCACACATTTACTTTTTATGCTGTTGTCTGGAGCAAGGATCCTGTCTCTGTTCCTGTATGCAATGACCCCATCAAAATATTAATACTGTGCAAAAATTTATAGATATAAAAACCCCCATTATCTCTCTTTTAAGAAAAGAGGTTGACTCTCAAGATAGTTTAGCAGGTGTTATGCTATGTTTTAGTTAATTTCCCTGTCTGATGTGACAGTCAATAAAATATCAAAAAATATTACAGCCTCTGCATTTCAGCTAGCATTTTTGTCCTGGTTAAACCAGTTCTGCTAGAACTTGAGGTGTCTGTATTCACTACCCTGTCAGTCAGACCATGAATTCTGAGAGGTTTCTAACTTCTCCCTTCAAATGCGTTATGAAGGCTCTAAAATGACTGTAGGCTTCAGAGGGTAAATATAGACATGGAATCCTCCTCATCAGTGACTTAAGCCAAAGGAAAATAGGTTTGCACAGAAATCTCCTGTCCTATGGTACCTTTCTTTGGCACAAACTTTATTATTTCCTGGTAAGGCTGCTAACCCTATGCATAGAACTATACCATGGTCTGAACTGAGAGGGCAAGGTTATTGCAAAGCTTATTTAACCATTTAACAGGATTTGGGTTTTATCAACTGAAAGTCTCTCAGAAAATTTACTTTCTGTAAGCTAATTTATCCACACAAAGCAAATCCTGGTCACAGAGGCCACATTTATATCTTTCAGTTTAAGAATACCCGGAAATTCTGCTGCTCTGAAGGTCAGTGTCCCACTTTTAGTTACTGGGATAGTTCCCAGCACCTTTTCTGCCAGATACAGCCAACTATTCCAAATTAATTTCTGGGCAGAGTGTGGGAGCTAGCACGAGTTAGGGACCATGTATTATAAGAAATTTGCATGTAGTCAGTCTCTTTCAGACACTAAGAAAGTTTAGTACTATGGATACTGAATTTTCTGTGTCAGATAGCTTCTGTGTTTGGAAATGGTTGTGGGAATATATGATTTATTAATATTGTTGTAGTCTTAGCTACTGAGTAACCTAATTTTAGAGAATTGTCTCAAATAAGGAGCGCCATTAAATAACATTACTAAGGTTAGAAAGGTACACTCTCTAAATGTAGGAAGCACTATAAAGAAGAATGTCTATATGTTCTGTTACAGCTTATTCTTATGTAAGAATTTGGACATAATCTTTGGTTGATCACACCATACTGATTGTCCAGGACTGGTGCTCATTTAAAGTTTCTTCATCCAGTTGCTGCTGCAAAAGACTGTATTTCTTGGAGACTGTGTCCAAACTCTTTAATGTGCCCCCAAAGCAACCTATTTTCTTGCCATCTTTATAAAGCTTCCATTGTTCTAAATCATGTTTTAAATAAAAATATCCCCAAAGCCTCCACAAACTCACTCAGAAGGAAAGACCTTACATGTAAATGCACTCTAAATAGGAAAAATCAAAGTCAGTTGGAGAAAATTCCTCACAACAAGATCATTAACCTCTCTTAATACTATACACTGATAGACAAATACCTAAAAATGTGTCAAATGTAATATGATATTATTTAATATGAATCCTAGGACTTGAGGAAGTTTTTTACGGAAAGGGTCATTAGGCACTGGAATATGCTGCCCAGGGAGGAGGTTGATTTGCCTTCCCTGGAGGTGTTTAAGTCACGAGTAGACGAGGTCCTGAGGGACATGGTTTAGTGTTTTGTGGGAGTGGTTGGACTCGATGATCCGATGGGTCTCTTCTAACCCGGTGATTCTGTGATTCTGTGACTTCTCTCTTGATTCATGTTAACCACAGCCACAGAGGTGAGTAGCCTTCTGAATCTTTTCTTCTCTACAGAAAGACTTCCTTACTACAACTCTTGTGACTCACTTGAAAATAACTGGTTTTAGTTATTTAAGGAGGCCATATCTTTGTCCCATTATATTACTTGCATGAATTGGACCTGTTTATTTTAGATACTCTTCAAGATCTGTCCATCAAAATTACAAAATGCTGTATAGTATACCTAAATTCTAAATTAACTTAAGCATCATCATATTCTTCACATACAGCCTGTTATTTTTCCTCTTGCCTTTGATATCTACTTGCTTCCTATGACTTGTAGGAGCAAGCTACATTCAAAAAAGTTTAGCTTTGAGAAGAAGAGGTTGAGAGGAGACCTCATTGCTCTCTACAACTACCTGAAAGGAGAGGAGGGAACTGGCCTCTTCTTCCAAGTGACAGGGGACAGGACAAGAGGGAAGGGCCTAAAGCTCCACCAGGGGAGATTTAGGCTAGACATCATGAAAAAGTATTTCACAGAAAGCGTGATTGGGCACTGGAACAGGCTGCCCAGGGAGGTGGTTGAGTCACCTTCCCTGGAGGTGTTTAAGGGACAGGTGAATGAGGTGCTGAGGGGTATGATTTAGTGATTGATGGGAATGGTTGGACTCAGTGATCCAGTGGGTCCTTTCTAACCTAGTGATTCTATGATAATACCCTTAACAGGTTTTTAAGGAACTGAATATTAAACTCACTTATCTATATTAGCAGGGCTTATATGCTGTGATTTTTACAACAGGACTGATACAATGACAGTACCTGACAGATGTAGTTTAGCACATTTTTGAACATCTATCTTGTTAATATGACTGACTGTATATATATGTATAAAATACACACAGAGATGCAGAACTATATACCATACCACCATCAAATGAATGAGATCGTTTTATGGCACAGAAAATACATGAAGTCATACTACAGCTCACAGTTCATGTAATCAGGGTCATCCAGGCCCTCAAAATCAAAGATTAAACTTTTAAAACCAAAATAAATGAGTCAGAATTCTTCAATTAGATACACTAACTTCTTCAATAACATCTGAATGAAAAGTAAGTCTCATTTAATAGTGAAATAGTGGATCGACTGTGGCTGGTGTAATACAGGATAATCGTGAAATATAGGAAAGATAATGACTAGTGTAGTCATTCCCGAGTACATTGAATATCTTAGAGAGAGAAGGCAATAGCAATAAGAAATAGTGTCTTACCTTACTGCAGGGGGCTTTCCATCATATGATCTCAATGTATCTTACAAAATAATAGCAATGATTCACATTACTTCTGGGAGAGATGCTGCTATTACAGCAGTACCTATTATATCATTCAGCGTTCAGAGCTCTCATGACCCAAGACATTGAACAACCTATTCACTGAATATTTCTAATACTCCCTCTGAATCATAGAATCATAGAATCACCAGGTTGGAAGAGACCCATCGGATCATCGAGTCCAACCATTCCTATCAAACACTAAACCATGTCCCTCAGGACCACGTCTACTCATGCCTTAAACACCTCCAGAGAAGGCAAATCAACCACCTCCCTGGGCAGCCTATTCCA
>WAAB01006863.1:34446-67963 GCA_013389865.1 Piaya cayana
GTCCAGCCTGTTCAGATCCCTTTGCAGAGCCTCCCTACCCTCCAGCAGATCCACACTTCCACACAGCTTAGTCTTGTCTGCAAACTTGCTAAGGGTGCACTCAATGCCTTCATCCAGGTCATTGATGAAGACATTGAACAGGGCTGGACCTAGCACTGAGCCCTGGGGAAGCCCACTTGTCACTGGTCTCCTGCTTTGTTCCTCTCAAGAAACATGTGGCTTTCCTTCCCTGCGCCCTCCTCAAGCTTTTCTTGACCAACATGGATGATATAAACTTACTTTTTAAGGAAGAAAGGTGAGATCTTCACTATGTGCCCCTCAGAGCAAGATCAGTGAAAGAATAAAAATTAGCTATCATAAAATTTTAGATGGAATAGAAAGGAAAGGTCACTGAGGAAAAATGAAGTGGTTGTGACTTAAGAATGCAACTCTAAGCAGACAAACAAGGTGAATCACACTATTGTTCTGTTTCTTTTTTTTATTTCAACCTGTGTTGTAAATTTCTGTGTTCTGGATAAAATGTTAAGTCCACTTGGGGAAATATAGGACTCACTAGGTAAAAAAAAATTGAGGTCTGTAACTCCAAAGAAATCCCTAATGTAGAGTGTTGTGTGAAAACAGAGCTCTAGACTAAGCTGCTCATTGCAAGATTTCATTGAAGCTGTATACTGCACCACTTCAAGTAGTATGGGCACTACCTAGCTCAAAATAGTAATAGAGAGCAATGTGAAATTTAATTGATTGACATCCCCTTGTTGGACTGCAGATTCCTGCAAGCACTAAAACACATGCTACCATGTATATTCAGAAGAAAACCAGTCTGTGCTGGAAGCTACTTAAGTTCAGTGATAATTCATATGTATAATTCTATAATTTAGGCATGTTCAAAGTGATAAAATACAGTTACTTTGAGGCAAAGTCATAGCAAAGTCACAGCACCAATGTCTCAAGATCTACTGCCTGGACACCAATCTAATTTTAACCTTGGAGTGACAGATACTAACATTATTGCTTAAAGAAAAGGAACTCAAAAACTGAAGTACTAACTGCTTACAGTAGATATTTACATCAGTATTTTCTTTCAGCAGGAAAATACATGTTTTTATATTAACATCTTCATTTTTCTCAAACTGTAGATCATGTAGTTTGCATTTTCCCTTCATTCCCGTCATTTGGTATTTCTGTGTGTGTATGTATTATATATGCATGTAGACTTCTGTACAGCTCTGAATATATGACAGTGTTACCTGTTGCTGGTAATGAATACAACTAAACAATACCAAACAATTAATTCCATATCATTTAATGCACAATGCACTAGGTAGATGATATCCAGTTGTTATCCTAAATCAATGCTGAATTAATTAATAAGAAGGTAAATGAAGGTTGCACCTAGTTTATCACTGGGACTGTGTCTGTAGTGGAGCTACTTCTTTGACTTTTTCACTGATCTTGCAACCTTCTGTGAATAAGTTCTCATCAGGATGTGAGAAATCTGTTTCTTGGGGGTCCAGCTCACATCTGACTTAAGTTTATAAGAGTTAAGGGGCCAGAGAAGGCTTCATTGGTTTTGAGTAAGAGTAATGTTGGAATCCAGTTTGAATGCCTTGATATTTAAGAGAGCCTATATTTTAAAATTTATATATAAAGCATCAGAATAATTCAGTATTACATTTGTGCACTAGAGAACTAACCTGAAATTATCTTAGTTGTTAATTTTTTCTGTTTACTTCCCAAATAGAAGTACAGTCCTCCATGTGCTCCACACAATTCCCAAACAATTGGTAAGTTTTCCAAGAAGATTACTTCTTAATTTTTTCTTAATTGGCTGCATGACAAGGGAGGCAAGAGTCTTTAGCACAAGCTCTCCTTTTAGAGGGGAGGCTGTTACAAATGTTCTGAGATCCAAAACAGAAATAAGATGCTGAAAAAATCAATACCAAGTATTTAATGAAACCCCATCTAATTAGCCATGAAAAAAAATCAATTGCAATAGTATGAGAAGGGAAGATTCTCCTCTCAAGGGATTTGTCTTCCTTGGAAACCACTGCAGATATGCGAATACTGCTATCCCTCTTCTCTGTTTCTTCTGACATTAATTTTGAAGAGGAGTGTTGGAGGTTTTTTTGTTGTTGTTCATGATGCATCCTTGGAAAATGACACCAGTCTATGTCCTGGCCCCACCTTTGTGCATGTACTGGAGAAAAGGCTTCTCTTCCCCACCTCCTTCCCCAGAACTAAGGGCTGGGTCCTTGTTAAAGGACCCTCCTTCTTAAAGAAAGAGTATGAGAAGAATAGGAATGATATTGTAATGGTTTGATTTTGTCCCCTTTAAGAATAGCCAGGTTGTGGCTGAGGAAAGAAAACTACAATACCAAGTATTCCACACAACTTCCTTCTACGTAAATAAGGTACACACCTCCTTTTCCGGCCAGGGATCCATCTTATCTTCGGTCTGGTCAGGAGCGGCATAGAGTGCCGGTGGTGACTTTCCTATCTGAGGAGTGTGGTGATTTTATTTTCTCTCGTTAGCTTATATTAATCTGTTTTCTGGATTCTTTGTTTTTCTGTGTTTNCACTAAAACTGCAAGGCTATATAAAGCTATACTTATACCTAAATATATTTTAAGATCCTTAAAAAGCCAAGTCCTTTAGAAATTCAGAAGTGTTTAGTTGAATTGGGTAGGAGTAGCACCTTGCTAAGTACGAGGAGGGGGACAAATTCCCTACCCCACTTGAAGTATCTGCAGAATCTGTTGAAGTTACAGAAAGCCCTCCAAAATCATCTTTCCTACTTCTGCACTGTAAAGAAAGAAGGTTCTTGTCACATTATTCTTCTAGCACAACAGGGCTCTGGTTGCCATTTCACCTGCTGGAGAAAGCTAAGTGTAGGACAAAGGCCATCAAGATATAAACATTTTCGTTTATGTCCGTTCCCTGAAGAACTTTTAAAAGTGTGAAATGAAGGAAATTCAATAGATGTTTCAATATTTTCTGAAAAATGATTCTGTTTCACTAGGCCTAAGCAGGGGTTTCCTTTCATGGAAGTGTAAATTTTCCCTTTGCTTTCACAATTCACAGACGACTGACCATGAGCCAGCAGTGTGCCTAGGTGGTCAGGAAGGCCAATGGCATCCTGGTTTGTATCAGAAACTGTGTGACCAACAGGTCCAGGGAGCTTATTCTCCCTCTGTACTCGGCACTGGTGAGACCGCTCCTTGAATGCTGTGTTCAGTTCTGGGCTCCTCACCACAAGAAGGATGTTGAGGCTCTGGAGCGAGTCCAGAGAAGAATGACAAGGCTGGTGAAGGGGCTGGAGAACAGGTCTTATGAGGAACAGCTGAGAGAGCTGGGGTTGTTTATCCTGGAGAAGAGAAGGCTGAGAGGAGACCTCATTGCTCTCTACAACTACCTGAAAGGAGGTTGTGGAGAGGAGGGAGCTGGTGTCTTCTCCCAAGTGATAGGGGACAGGACAAGAGGGAATGGCCTCAAGCTCTGCCAGGGGAGATTTAGGCTAGAGATTAGGAGGAAGTTTTTTATGGNTCAAGCTCCACCAGGGGAGATTTAGGCTAGAGGTTAGGAGGAAGTTTTTTACGGAAAGGGTCATTAGGCATTGGAATAGGCTGCCCAGGGAGGTGGTTGATTTGCCTTCCCTGGAGGTGTTTAAGGCATGAGTAGACGTGGTCCTGAGGGACATGGTTTAGTGTTTGATAGGAATGGTTGGACTCGATGATCCGATGGGTCTCTTCCAACCTGGTGATTCTGTGATTCTATGAATTGACCCCCTGAGTACTTTGGTTCATAATTTCCTTTGCATTCCCTTCATTTTTCTAATTATAACATAAAACTAAATGTCTGTAATGAGGTAGAATGACTCCCATAAAGACTTTGTACTACATGTGTTGATCAAGAGTTAGAACTACCACTGTCCATATATTGCTCTGCTCCCTCTTCTGAGCTCCCACCCAGGTATTTGCAGTGACCTGAAAACCAGAACATTCATTTTAATTGAAAACAAATCATAAATCTCCATCATTGAAAGGTGATCCTGTCTCTCAGGATGCGTTAAAATATCCAGACACTGATGAGAAAATGGGCAAGATAGGGAATTATAAACGATAGAATGGTTTGGGTTGGAAGGAATCCTTAAATGCCATCTAGTCCAACCTCCCTTGCAATGAGCACAGACATCTTCAACTCAATCTGATTTCTCGGAGCTCAGCCAATCTCACCTTAAACTTTTCCAGGGATGCCGCATTTACCACCCACCTGGGCAACATTTTTCCAGTATTTCACCACCATATGGTAAAGTATTTTTTTCCCATATATCTAGTCTAAATCTACCCTATTTTAGATTAAAACCAATATGCCTTGTCCTGTACTACAAGCCCTGCTATAAAGTTTGTCCTTAACTTTAAATATTTAAAGGCCACAATGAAGTTTCCCCAGAACCTCCCATTCTGCAGACTGAAATACCCCAACTCTCTCAGCCTTTCCTTGTAGAAAGGGGAAGTGTTCCACTGCTTTGATCATTTTGGTGGTGAGAAATACATGCAGAATACAGTTTTCAACATTGATAAACATGGTAAAAATGTTAACAACTTTCAAACACATAAAGTGTTCTGCCAATATCATCAAGCTAAAGCAATATTGTGAAGAAATACAACGGTAGGGAAAGATCAATATAAACTATGTCTTGAAAATCCTAAACCTCTGTGCAATGTAATCTAGGTTTTCACCTCACTTTACACAGTTGAAGGACAGACATCTGAAAATTATGTCTTACCTTAAAATCCCTGTATACAGAGTATGATTGCAATACAGTTTCTTCCAAAGGATGATCCATCTCACCTATCTTAAGCTCCTGCTTTTGATAAAATAAATCACTATCTGAAGGCCTGTACCTGTTAACTCAGTCTAGGATGACCAGGTAAGAGTCTGATTTCTAATTTGATGATTTAGATAAGACTAATTCCTTCCTAACAGGACACCTCAAGTGAACACATTTTTTAAATTTTTTTTTAGCAGATTAATATCTTCTACAAAGGGCAAAACAGGATGACACAGTAACTGTAGAAAATCTGCTGTCCAATGGAGCGTCAACTAGAGTCCAGGCAGGATGGCAGTCATTGAGTGAAATGGCACAAGACCTCCTTATGTCGTAACTGAATTGAGCTTCAAGTTTTACTGTGATATTTTTTTGCACTGTGGTCATCGTGTTTCAGACTGGAAGCAATATAGTTTGCTTCCAGACAAAATAGGAGATTTTGCAGCTGATTTTAACCCCTGTAAATTTCTAAATCTGCAAGATGACAGGAAGTTAGGGCCAGACTTTGTAGTATTACTTATATACTCAGAGCAAGAATCTCTGCCCTGAGCAATTTGATAGAAAGAGGGAGGCACATAAGCTGGACAAGTCTTCAGAGGTTAATGCTTTGCTGAGTTATATTTATGTATAGAGCTTTTGTAGTTCTATTAGGCGGACTGGATAGTCTTCTTAAGGCCAGAAACACATAGAGATTATGATGTGGCATCTAAATTAAGCTGAAATTACACTCACTTTAGTGTCAATTTCAGCATTAACGTCTCAAAGAAGAATAGGGATGACTTCATAGGTTATATTCTTGGCTCAGCTACAGATTCAGTTTCTGATTTACTTTCTCTGCTCTTGTAACTGCCTGTGATGATACTTAAGTATATTTTGAGTGTTTTTTGAAGCTCAATTATAAGAAAGTTTCAAAGATATTTGAGGCATTTATGAAGAAATCCTAAAAATTAACTCTCTCCTCTCCTCCTACTTATTAAGTCTTATTATTTTCTTATGGCTGTTTAGGTTGGTTGGCTTTCAGAACATTGAATAATCTTCTAATAATGGCATTAGGTATGAAAGACAAAGTAGAGATGTTCTTTTGCTTTGACATTTGTAAAGAAACTCTCTCATGTAGTTTGAGAAAAAACTCGTCTTTCTATGATAGCAGGATTTTTCTGCTTTTGTCGATCAAAATGAGATGTGTTTTATGCACATTCTCTCTCTTTATTAATTTCTTTCTGTCTCTTCCTTTCCCTCCCTCTCCCACATACAAAAAACCGTATAGTTATGGAAATGCATGGTTTTAGGAAATAAATACAAATACCAAATACTTGGCAGGAGGTCTTGTTTTGAGCCTTGCACGTATATTCCTATTTATTTCACTGAGAGACCTGCAGGGTAGCAAGCAAATTTGGAGTTCATATTTTAGGACTTAGTGACCAGGTAGCTCATAGTGAGTAAATAGTGGACTTGGCATAAGGTTAACTATAACTGTGTTAGTGTGTTGTAGAAAAAACAAGCTTTGCCTTTCATCATCATCAGGGATCTAGAACCAGAGACAACCAATGACAAAGAGATAGAAGAACAACAATTGATAAGTGTAAAGAATGAAAAAGTTCTTCTGTCTTGGCTACTTGATTAGCTATAGTGTATATGCATTGGAATATTTCAGGACTTCCTTCCCCAAAAGTCCAAATTTTGATGTGATTCCAGGTTAACTTGAGTCTAAGAACCCTTCCTTATTAATAAACCTGTTCAGCCAAATGTAGAGCTGACTTCCTTTACCCTGGTGGAAATCGCTGGGCTATGGGGTGAATTTGGAACATTTGCAGAAGAGAGGCTGCTATCTCTTAAGATTGATATTAAGATGCATTGAAAATTAAGAAACCAGTGTTGAATCAGCCTTTTTTTGTGAAGAATGGCATTATGCTTTGATGTGTTCTTGGCTTCGGCCATCCTGACTACTTTCTAAAGCAATAAACTGAACATATTAAAAAACATTTCCAGGTAATTCACTTGTCTGTACACTAGATTTTTGGGACGCTCCCTAGCACTTACTTGGCCACACCAAACTGTTTCTGGGTGTGGTACAGGATCTGCTGAATATCAGAGCTACTTATAAAAGGCAGTCTGAATGTCATCACCTGTGTGATGCTGGGAGAGCTCAGTAATGTATATGCAGATCCTTTTACATCAATAAGCCTCAAAATCAGGATGTAGACTGGGATATGTTCAATATCTACAAATACAGCTTTACTATCCTGTTTTGAATATCAAGGAGTAGTTCTTAAACCCATCACATCACTCTTTTCTAGTCTATGCTTCTAGGAATCATTTTCATGCCAATGAGGATAAGTGAGGCACAAAGGGACCTTTGCCTTTTCTTCATAAAAATTTGGGATGCTCTCCTTGACTGGTATAGGATGATGTGCCAGTGTGGTTAAGGAATATTGCTTCTAGTGTTTCAAGTATTCAGGGTGGCAACTAAGCCAGACTCTAGAAGAAGGAAGAACACTTCAGAAAATGTAATCATTGCTCCTGAATGTTGGTAAATAAAAGCTTGTGTGTTATGTGGTTGACACCAAGAAATGTAATGATTTAATCAGCAGCCAGAGAACTGAGATTGTGGAGAGATGATGAAGTCTCAGGACAGACATCATTTGCTGAGGCACTATATGTTCAATCTGAGTAAGTCTACCTGCTGCTGAGCATGTCTACAGTATTTAGCTTGAATTTAGACATGTTTTGTATAACTACATTACCCAAGTCCACCTGCCCCCTCCTCTTTCCTTTTTCAATCTTGACCTGCAGTTCAGCAGTGATGTGAGCCAGTAGATTCTTTCAACTTAGTTTCTCCAGTCTAGTGATCACCCAGTCTTCGACTCAGGTGTCTGCACTTATCATTCTAGTCCTGACTGAGTGACACAGAGTAGCTTAATTTCTAAAATCTGAAAACTTTAGGCACTTAGGTGAAGCCAAGATGTCTCCTATAACACACAGTAATAAAACGTAACTGCATTCTTTTATTGTCTCTCTTGAGAGGAAATTGTAGGTAGAGGGCATGATAGCTCATAAGCAAACCCAAATAAAAAACTGGAACCAAAGCTATTTGTTTTCTTCAAGGGCAGAAGATAAACTGATATACACTAAATTTCTCATTTTTGGAGGGCAATAAACTCAAAATTGCCATCTACAAAAAAAAAGGGCTTTCTTAGCAATTTTAGAGTTATTGGGCCAGAATAAAACGGCAGGTTTCAGTCTTCTGTGCATGCTTTAGTAGTAATAAAACATTCCTCTAGCCTCAGATAAGTCTGACACTGGGAATTCTTAAGCTTTCTGTATAGGGCAACTTTAAAGGTATTTTCCTTCCAATAACATCTTTGAGCTAATGAAATATGACTTTATCAATAATCTTGTAACAACAGAGGACATTTATCCCAGGGCATCTCTTATGTAGAAGGTGTTGATTGTTTGCTGCACAGAATCCATCAGACCTGGAGGCTGGGAAGCAGAGAAGGTCAGTCGTTGTAAGCACTGGCCAGATCTGAGTTTCCTCACAGTACAATTGTGATGCTAAAGACAGGTATACTCCAATCACTAACCTGATATTCCAACTGGAAAATTATAATCTGTAACAAATAAGATTACCTTAATTAATGTAGATCTTAGATGCCTTAAGTAATTAAAATATGCAATAGGTGTAGTAATTTTATTTGTATTTCTGAAAAATTACTTTACTTTTTGTGTGTGTACAATTTTTCTCAGCCTTTCAGACTGGAAACCCACTTAGTGTTTGTTGTTCATACTTTGTTAAGCAAGGAATATCTTGGGAATCAAATTCACAATTTGCCAAGGGGAATAAAGCAAAAAAAGAGATCCAATATATCACATTACTTAAAATAATTTCTCCATATCTTGTTAGAGCTCCATTACAGCCGTTTAGACTTGTACATAAGACATGTAAAGCCCTGTTTCAGGATTGTACACGTGGGTAGTTAAAACTATGTGATCCTTCTGTGTGAATTATTGTGAACAGGAGTTGCAACAATACTGTATAATGCTACAAATGAAATCTGAGGCTTCTAATATTGTGACCAGAACATTTGCATTTTAATTGCATAGACAACAAGCAAATTAGATTTGCTATGTACTTGAATATATTGCCTATTTGTAACAACACCTGCAAAATGATATCTCAATTTCATGCTATTATAACAGGGTAAATCTCACAGTCTTTATTTAAATTCTGACTCAGCCAATAATTTCCTAAAATAAATGGCCTGTGAAAGTTTATTTTTTAAATCTTTTTACTGTTAATTTTATTGAATTGTTTCGGTTAATTATTTAACTCCATTTTCTTATTTTCTATATTTAATTTTAATCTAAATATTTGATTGTAACTATTCAATTTTAATTCAAATTTTTATTTGTCAATCAATATTTAATTATTTTATTTCATCATTCAATAGTATTGTTTTATTTAACTATGTAATTGAAATAAATAATATATGTTTATAACAAATTTATTTAGAATTTTTGTGTGAAACAGAATGGTTCCATCATAAAGTTAAAAAAATTAAATAAAACACTTCCCTTTCTGTGATTTTCTGACTAAGTCAAGTGGCAACATCATGCCCATGTTATGAATTCCGCAGATATATCTGCACTAGATAGATGTGACCATTATCAAGGCTTTGAGAGTCCAAGTCAATATGTGGTGTATAACTTCTTGTTGAATGAAGTATTTATTGCATGGATGGATGGAAGGTTGGGAAAAGACAGAAGGAATGTTAAAATATCTAATAGATCTTTAGTAATTGTATATTTGTAGTTTTATGTGAAGTACTCAGGTATTCTATAACCATTAGTGTATTAAGTCACAGAATGACAGAACAATTTAAAGATTTGAGGGACCACTGGAAGTAGTCTAGTCTTATCCTCTGCAGAAAGCAATTATGTATATCATGCATAATCTATCTATCTATCTATCTATCTATCTATCTATCTATCTATCTATCTATCATCTACCTACCTACCTACCTACCTACCTACCTACCTACCTACCTACCTACCTACCTACCTACCTACTCACCCACCCACCTACCCATCCATCCATCCATCCATCCATCCATCCATCCATCCATCCATCCACACATACACAAAACCTTCCTTTTCTTCTCTTACTGTTCCTCATGTGCATGCACAGACACGCAAACACGGTTTCCAATGTAACCCCAGGAAGTGAAATGGATTCTCAGAAGCCAAGAAAAGGTTGCAGAAATTTAAAAAAAGCATTACGGTCCTTACCTTTGGTGACTAAATATCCAGATTAGAGAGATTAAACAATGTAGTTTTTCTTTGTGCAGAGCAGGAAATATAGCACTCTCTGCAGAGATCATCATTAAGTATATCTCTGTTGTATTTCTCTAAATGAACATATAGTTTAATATAAAAGTTTCACATAGAGAAGTTATTCATGAGGGAAATTTTTGACAACTTCTGTAGCAATGAGGTTCAGAAAAATCAATAAACTGTAGAAGCATATATTTTAAATATAATAATGAAATGTTAGCATCATTAATTTGGAAAAATGAGAAATCACTGCTTTAACTCTTGACAAATAACATCTTGATATTTTCAGAAAGAGATTCTGTAATTCTTAGAAGAGCTGAGGTCATGATGCCACATTTACCAGGTGATGCTCTCAGCTGCATGCTGCCTAATCATTTGATGTAGGTAACTGAAATAGACCTTTTTTTCTTTAAAATCTATTATTCCATGATTTTTCTGCAGTAGTGGAGGTCAGCAGCTGCTCAGAAAAGATTTTAATGGCATACATTAGACAAAGGCCCCTACCATACTATGATCTGGTCAACTAATGCAATAGATCCATATCCAGTAATGAAATTTTCTCCCATAACAAGGAACTATGAATCATAGAATCATAGAATCAACAGGTTGGAAAAGATCCATCGGATCATTGAGTCCAACCATTCCTATCAAATACTAAACCATGCCCCTCAGGACCTCATCCAACCATCCCTTAAACAACTCCAGGGAAGGTGACTCAACCACCTCCCTGGGCAGCCTGTTCCAGTGACCCTTTCCATGCAAAATAACTGTGAAGTTATTCCATGAACTTTAAAAACCCAGAATATTAGCTTTTCAAATTAGGGTAGCAGATTTGTCCAGATATTATCCTCCATAACTAATGTCTAAGAATCAGAAGCAAATATTTGCCTCCATGTTCTTAAGTCAAATTCTGTACTCTAAGAAATGGAAAGAAAATCTAAAACAGCCCAAAAATAACTCTGACTAAAAGCCAAAAGGAAGGGACTGTATGCTAGAGCAGCACAAACTGAATCTTTCTAGCAAACCTTCCACTCTTGTCTGATCCTTTTCTCCACAGTGAATTGCTGATAAGTCTTCTCTCTCGTCTTTAAAAGAAGATGAGATCAAACACAGAAAAGAGAGTGAGAAAGAGGAAAGGAAGTTCAAATCATACTAGTTGTTTAGGTGTTAGCAGACCACATATATTGTGCTGAATGGAGTTAAATCTTGTTGGTAGCTGGTCACAAATGGTGTTCCCCAGGGCTCAGTGTTGAGGTGAGTTCTGTTTACTATCTTTGTGAAAGATCTGTAGGAGGACATTGAATGTACTATCAGTAAGTTTACAGGTAAAATAACATTGGGCAGGAAGGCTCTGTAGAAGGACCTGGATTGATGGGCCAAAAACAGCTATGTGAGACTGAACAAATTTCAGTGTTGGGTCTCGTACTCATGCTACAACAACTCCATGCAAATCTACCAGCTTGCAGTAGAGTGTCTGAAATGTTTTCCAGTGGAAAAGGACCTAGGACTGTTGCTCAGTTGCTGGCTGAGTATCATCCAGCAGTGTGCCAAGGTGCCCAAGAAGGCCAACAACTTCCTGGCTTGAACCAATGATGGTGTGGTCAGCAGGAGTAGGGAAGTGACCATCCTCCCATACTCATCACTGGTGAGGCCACACCTTGAATATTGTGTTCAGTTTGGGGACCCTCACTGCAAGAAAGACATTGACAGGCTGGAGCATATTCAAAGAAAATCAATGAAGCTGGAGAGGATTTTTAATAGCTGGGGCTATTTAATCTGGAGAAAACGAGGCTAAGAGGGGATCTTCGCCATCTCTGAAGATCCTTGAAAGGAGTTTGTGCTGAGATGGATGTTGGTCTCTTCTCACAAGTACTAAGTGATAAGATGAAAGGAAATGACCTCAAGCTGCATCAAGGGACATTTAGATATGGATACTAGGAAATATTACTTCATAAAAATGGTTGTCAAGCATTAGCCAAGCTGCCAAGGAAAGTAGTGGATTCACCATCCCTAGAAGTATTTAAAAGATGTGTAGAAAAGATGGGGGAAACATCACCATCAGGTTTTCATATGGATTCAAGCATATGCAGCCCTGGTGATTCAGCCTTGCTCTGTCCAGTCATTATGGTGCAGTCCCTCTGTCCTTGAAGTAGCATTAGGTCAGAGTTGAGAGTTTACTTGGAAGAGTCTGACATTACCCATTGAAAGGGTAATTGTGATTTTAGACTCTCAGAGCTCATTTTGCCTTACTATAAGCAGAGTAATTCAAGCTATGATCATCCGGTCAGTGTTGATATGAAAAAGCACTGCTGAGTCGGGGTTAAAAGCAGGGGCTATATCTGCCTACATACACATTTCAGTGATTCACTTCAAGTGCCATATAATTTGCATCCAAACTATATTACCATTCTGCAGAACAAACTGATTCTTTCTAGCTAACCTTCCACTTCTTGTCTGATCCCTTTCTCCACTGTGAATTGCTGATAAGTCTTCTCTCTCGTCTTTAAAAGAAGATGAGATCAAACACAGAAAAGAGAGTGAGAAAGAGGAAAGGAAGTTCAAGATAAGGGAAAATGGATAAATCAAATCCTATAGCAAGTAAGTCACTCAAGGTACATACCCTGTAGGTGTCATCTATTTCTATTTTACAATGGGGAAATTGTGTCCTGGGAAGAGAGTTTAAAAAAAATTTGGTAATCCAATAGCAAGGACAGGAAGAACCATAGAGGAATTATCTGTTACCTGGAGAAGTCATTTATTCCAGTAGGAAATCAGACCAGATCAAATCTAACTCCATTTTGCACAAAAAAATGCAGTGGTACAAATAACTTTATAGCACCAAGTAACATTGCCTTGAAGCAGCATGAGTTCACATGAGATTGCTACACTGATATATGGAAATGCCAGTGAAGTCATAATTAAAGCTACTGAAAGGAATACATTATAATTAGCAAAATTATGTGTGGCCTTCACAGCTCTATTTTTCTGTAAGTATTCATGTTTTTTAAGAAACTATATAGCTCATTAGCTAGACACACATGAGGAATTTGCATCTTCAATATGTATCAACTGGATTTCCTAATTTATGTCCACAAGGCCTTTAAACTTGCTCCTTAATTTATTCAGTGAATTTCACATCTTTTAGACAAGATGTATTGAATCTTGGGATCTGTGTTTTAATTGATCCCAATCTACAGGTAATACATTTTCTTTTTGCAGCAATATCTGACAGGCATTTACTATGGATTTTAAAAGAATTAGAAGTCTCACACAACAGGTACAAAAGTCTATGAAATACCTAAATGTCATATCCAGAGAAGAACTTTGAAACATAAAAAAAACATTCTACTATTAAAAAATAATGATCTGTTGCAGGACAGCAAAGACCACATACAGTCTGTTCCAAAGCTCACTAAATGGGATGGGAGTCAGATAATTATCAATTTATATTAACAACATAAGGAGGACAGCTGTGGGATCCAATTATGCTTAATTGGTTAGGGTATATGAGAAAGTCCTACATTATATTGTACACAGGATAGTTTTAAATAAATATCAAGGAAAATATATTCAGATAAGAATCAAGAGTGTAAGGAAAAGAGCATATCTGGTGAATTAGAAGACAGTGATTAGTTATTTGTGTGAGATTCTAGGCGCTATTAACCTGAGTGACCTGTTAGCTTTCCATCTCAAATGCTTGCATTTTGCTTAGTGAAGTGTTACGTATTTATCAATTACTTATGGTATGACTTTTACACTCTGTCCTAAAATGTTGTGTGGTTTTAATTCTTCTGCAATAATTAATAGAAAGTAAGGAAAATCAAGCTCTTGATATGTGGAATTGTATAAGTAAATGCTGTATCACACATAAAGGTGTTGAGAAAATTTGGACTTCTGAAATTTAACCTGAATACTGTTTCTCTTCTGTGCTTCTACATTCTGAATATTTAGCTACATTTCAGTAATAAATGAATTATTGCTAAATGAGCACATTTATTCTGCTGTTTATGCACTGTAGGTCTCAAGATAATAAGCTTTGAACTGTAAGTTAACTAGAATTTTGATTCACTAAGAAATTTGCAAACAGTTTGAAAGATTCTGTAAACTATATTTAAGGATTTCAAAGCAAACGTAAAGATGCACATGCAAGAAATCCTATTCATCTCAACATAACAACAGTTTCAGATCTTCTCAGCAACATTAAGATCTCAGCATATATTCAAAATATGTTTTTTAAATAAAATTGCACATTGTAGGCAAGAATATGTATTAACCAAATCAGAGCCCGTTTCTGCTCTACCTAGCTCATACTGATTTTCCTTCCCTCTTCTTGTGCTTGAAATAAACAAGGTGTCAAAAGCTTTTTAAAATTGTACTAAGGCTGAGCTGGCTGAATTTGTCATGGAACAGATGAGGAATAGCTTACACTCCTATACTGCCAAAGTGGTATGTGAGTGTTAATATCTACCTGAGCTCCAACAACTCCTCTAGAACACGACTGAACAGAACTTAATATCATACATCATCCTGGCTTTATCCCAGTGTAATGGTTTGGGTGCGACCCTCCCCCAAACCTCACAGTCTGCAACCCCTTTCCTTCTCCTCCCACCCCCTGTATGAACCCAAGGGAAAGGGAGAAGGGAAAAGAACTGAAATGCTGAAATAGGCAGACCAAAGCTGTACTAAAATATACACATGTATTTACACTTATATGCAACTAGCATACCATGTACACAGGATAAGAGACCCCGGACACCTCCCCCTGTCCGCAAGAGAAAATGGAGAGAGGAAATAAAAATCCAAAACAGATATACACAATAAGAACCCAGGAGTAAGCAGTAAAAAGCTAACAAGAGAAAATCTTACTACTCTCCTTTAGATAGCAGGACTACTAAGTGACTGCCGGCACTCTCCTATTCTCAAGGTTCACAAGGCCTCACTGGGCCTCACTCCTCCACACGAGCAGAGCTGATAGCAGAGGGAACCTGCTTTCAGAGCCACAGGAAGAGAAGAGAGAGAAAGGCGTGTCTCTCCCTTCTTATTTATACCCTGATTTACGTAGAAAATTGCATGGAATACTGGGAGATTGAGTTCCTCCTCAGTTACAACCTGTTTACCAAGGAGGGTCTAAAAATCGAAACCATTACACCCAGTAATACTCCATCCTGAATTTTTACTAATTAGGGACCTAAAGTAGTTTGAAAGTCAATAGAATTCTTGCTTCAGGGTCTAGAATTTTGAACATATTAGCTGTATGAAGTGATGTTTTGTTAAAATGCTTTCCTGAATGTACCATAGAATACCTAAAGCACCCTGAATATCCATTCTCTAAACAATAAGAAAAGGTCACTTGAATACAATAAGAATTTGATTAACCTGCAGTCAGCATAGCCATACATTTCTTTGTTGCAAAATAAAAATCATGCACAGAAAGTGTAAAGGAATACCTCTACTGCCTAATGAACTGTGACCCTGTGACCACAACATGACTAGATCCTAAATACTTAGATCACCTTATTGTAAGCTACTCTGCTCCTCTACAAGTACATCCATTAAAAATTAGTTGCACCATTCAGTGGATTAGATGTAGTTCAGCCCTTAGCCCCATGAGTAAACTTATACTAAACTCATCAGTGTATATGTAAAAAACTCAAAAGGTGTACACAAACAAGTGCTAGGACAAAGAATTTATACAGAAATTATTAGAAAAAATCATACTGGCCAGTCAATGAATTTTATTACTATAAAAGAATTTATTCTCTGCAGAATGTTTTGAATGGTGAGAAATATGTGGCCGAAAATAATTTTGCATTGTTACTAGCTGGCCATCATGCTGCTAAATCATTTAATATCCAATGTTTTATTTTTTGAATAAGAGATACAAAGTCCTGCAGGATGTAAAACAAACACAGTAGAAAAAAATCATTTTAATAGTGTCTGACACCCAGCCTAGCTTGCCACCCATTTTTCACTGCTGGAATGCAGCTGGTCCAGAAGAAGAGTTGGAACAGATTATTCTTAGGCTAATGTAATGGCAGCTGTGCCATTCACACATCAAGATGTGCTCCATCATTGCTGTCAGACACATTCTCATTGAAGAGAGTGCTGGGCAAGTCTGAGGGATAACAGCATAGAGACTGAGTTAAACCTTTGCATGGTTGCTCTCTAATGGTTAGGGAAAAACCAAGGCCAAGACACTTAAATACTCTCACTACACACATCACCAGGTTCCTGGGAATAGAGAGTTGATATTAGGTTGTGGTTTTGGCTGATATGTACTGCTTGAAGTCAATTAGCACAATGTAATCACAGTAGTTGTAGTAGTCTACTTTCAGCAATGTGTGCTGACAACTTGCTAAAGGGTTACAGGAAGGAAGGAAACCTTGTTTTAAATTTGTGTCAACTTCTTACTACCTAGCACCTTGGGCTGTGCTTCTGCAGGATGCAGTGCTGAGGTAAGCAGTTGTCTGCTTTCATGTCCTTGTTGCAGACAGAGGAGCTGTTAGAAGAGAAAAAAAACAAGTAAGAATTTATTAGGGTCTTTGAACAGGGTAAAGCCCATGTGGAGATCAAATCCGTCAGACAGGTTTTTTAGCTGCTCTGTGGTTAGTGAAGTGAGTTTGCATTACAATGATCTTTACAACAATATCTTCAGATGGATTGACTAAGACTTCTCAGTCTACTGTTTTTATCAGTTATTATATTCAGTTGGTACATGCTCCTGTGTGACTATGCAAGCCCATGCATTATCCATCATTATATATAATCTTATGAAATATAAGAAATGTCTCCACTATCTTAGGCATATACAAAGCTTTGCCTTATAAGGCTATTCCTGCATCTGCAGAAACCGTGTCTAATGTTGACTGAGAAATCTCTTACCTAAGTACACTTTGGCCAATTCTGCATCATTAAAAGATTGCACAGAGTTGTTCATTCCTGTTTGGATGATTGTGAACCAATGCCCAAAGCTTATGTTGTGTCCTCAGTCTCTCATTTCAGTTACTTAGCACCATGATAACTGATGCATGAACAACTGCAACTACCCTATGAAACCAAGACTCCAGCATTCAAATAAAAAAAATGACTTCATCCCTCCATCAAGATGAACTATTATTTTCTTCGATTGTCCTTATACTTTCAATATTGATGTGGTATTCACTGTTCTGCTGTGGACTTCATTCCTTCTGCTTCCTAAATCTTCCTCCATCTACCCCCCAAACTGCCAAGAAGATACTTTGAATATAAATATTTTTTTAATAAAATTACAATTCTGATCATGAGAGCTAGGTTTATTTTCTTTTAGCAATCTGTGCTAGTTAAAGAAATGTAGTCCCTATAGTCTAGGTAGGCAATTAACCCTGGTATCCCTAGAAACATATGGTTAGTATTTCCCTGACGGAACCAAGAATAACTTAATAGGAAGTACAGACTAAGAAGTGGTTACCTAACAGCAGCACTGTTAATTCTATGGTATTTAGTACAAAGACTTTCCCCCAAAATAGTTTTGAGAGTTTATATATATTTGTATAAATATATATGTATATCCCAGAAGAAAAGATAAATTAATCGGTTTAAGTAATGATGAAAATGCACATTGAAATGAGTTTTAAAAATACCTGAGTAAGCTGATGTAGAAAGAAATACGTGAAGAATATCTTTCCACAGTCTGGACTGTATTAAAAAAAAAGAGAATATGATTTTTTTTTTGTCTCCTATTAATAGAGCATGAACTTAGGAAATTATGCATGAAATTTCTGCAAATTTGTTCTAGATCCTAATTAGTTATTTTGTCTATACCTGTCTCCTTCACTGTAAGTTTTGCAACAGTATGAATGCTTTCCACACATATTTGTTTAGACATGTACTTAAAAAAAAGCTTGCAGTGCTGCCAAATATTAAAATTTATCTTGAAAGGCACATACTCATTCTGCTAAAACTTCACATACTACAATATTATATGCTGGGTCCCTATGAATATTAGATTTCTCATACTAGAACAATAAGGTAAATCTGAAGGATGATTAGGGTCTTAATCTGGCTAAATACCCCTTACATAACAAAAAAAGGAATCTTTTAACAGACAAGGAGGTTGCAAGTTTACTCTGTAGGTACTTGAAGTCAAATAGATGCATCTGCATAAAAGTGGTCACAAATTTTTCCCAACACATATTCGCCCTGCATTATATGACCAATTCCAACAAACTCTCAGCTTAGACATTGCTTTATGGAAATAACCACCAATAACCGAAGCACTATGCAAATTACTTGTAGAAAATACAAACAGAGAGCACGAAAAGAATCCCCAAGGCTCTCGTGAGCCAACAATTCTGGTTCTTATTGGAGATCCTAGATTTTATGTGCCAATACTTTGTGCTGAATATCATGTTAGGTATACAATAATATGATGCATATTAATAACCTGTTAAATGTATATTAGTTATACCAAGGTGAGGAGCTGTGAATGTAAGCCTACAACAGTATTAACTTACCTAGTGTAAAATACAGATTATGATTTTTTTGTCAAACCCATTGAGAAACACAAGTACCCTGGTGCTACAGAGAAGACCTTTTACTGTCAGGCAGGTCATAAATCAGGAAAACATTTAGTGAAAACCCAATAGACAGTCAGACATGTAATCAGTATCATGGCATGTTGCTTTGATTTTTGATCTTCCAATCGTGTGTTGTCTACTTCACTCTGAGAAGCCTTGCAAAACCTGCAAGAAAAGGAATACAAAATATCTTGATCTATGGCCCAGATCTATGGTTCTCTAATTTTCTAGGGAGACTATTACCAGGTAGTACCATAGAAATATTATGAGACAAGCACTTAATAGCTGTGATTTTGATGTACAAATCTACTTTTCAACTTAAAAGGCCTTTTCTCCTTGGGTTATTTAGGTGGTGGTATGGGACAGGTCCATGCTGTTTTCTGCACAAACTTGAAAAAATCCAACCTGAAACCAGGATGGTTTACTCAGTATTCGATTTCAGGAATTTCATGGTATTAGAACATGATTAAGAGATCAGAACTTTATTGGCTTCACTTTGGCAGAGTTATTAAATGTTCCTATAATTCACTATGACTTCATTTTGAGGCTTAGAGTTCAAAGGTCCTAAGGCTCTGTCTAAACAGGTAATGATGCAAATAATTGGTTTGAGACCAATACAAGGTAGACAAATCCATGGTTGCACCTAGGACTCTGTGACTTTTCTGAAGATGAGTTTTGTTTTGCTGCCAGTTAGGAAATTTTTCCCATCACAAGGGATCATTTGGCCAGTAATACTTCATAGTCATCTAAGGCACTTTCAAGGAAAGTACCCAATGCCTCTAGGAAGAGGGGATTACTTATTCATTGTGAAAATTTTCCAGTTCATTAGTATGATATAACCAGCATTTTGAATTAGACTGGAAATGCCTACCTTAAAAATCTAGCCTGAAGTCCTGTATTTGACAACAGCCAAGAACAGACATACAGGAAAAGAGAATAAGAATGAGGCAGCCTGGGTATCCTCCCATAAATCTGCTCTGTAGGGAGATCCTGAGCCTGAGGTTTTACTTGTATTTTGTTTAACAGAATTTTTCTCTTCTAATTTGCCTAATTGCAGTTGAAGTTATGCTGCCTCTATAATAAAAAGAATAAAAAATCAGTTTAATTCAATTTAAAAAAATATTTAAGGATAAATTATTGCAAAACAGATACAGGGGAGGAGTATTTTGAAAGCATGTACATCAGGAACTGAAAAACATATAGATGATGTATTGCTGTTGGATGTGTTGCCTCTCAATTTCTTTTGAAAATGTATTGAAAAACATTCTCTTTTTTTGGTGGATTTACTTATCACAGTACAAATGCTTTTTTGTAAAAAAATCTATTCTGAAATTAATACTTCCTTGTGTTAGACTCAAAACACTCTTACTCTGAAATGGTTAACAACATGGATGGGTTGCTGTTATAACTGGATAGATATAGTTTAATTTTTATTTTTGTTTATTTTCAGTAACTCTCTGTTGCATTAATGATGATCTTTTACAGTTATAATAAGGCCTAAAAACAAAGATGAAATCACATGCTTGTACAAGCATACTGGTAGACCCTAAATAAGAAAAAAAGTGCTCCCTGAAAAGCAAAAACCTGGACAATACTTAAGCTAGAAAGTAGGAAGGAGAAACAACATAAACATATTGCCTCCATTAAGCAAACGTACATAAGAAACAACCTATCCTAGTAATTTCTTCTGTAATAACAATCATTATTTTTTTTAAAGAGCGGGATTTTGATGAAGATTATAAAGCGTATTTATATATCCTCATGTATGTATTCAAATGTGCATTGCATGTGTACGGTACCATTACAGTCAGTGGAGATCTGTGCAGTATAGTTATGGCTGCTGCTAGAGCTATAACCACAAACCAGATTCTTGCTTTAAAGCGGATTACACCTCCCTCCCTGAGTTCTGTTGCATGCATTAACTTGGTCTCCATTGGCTTCAATAGGAGTTTTGAACCTAACTGAATACAGTCACTAATGAAGGTGTCGTATTCTGCAGCCAAATCCAACTACTGAGGCTCCATTAATTTGTCTAAATATCAGGTCTTTTGAGATAGCTTAGCTCACCTCAGCTACCTGAGCAGCTGAGAAACCAAAGAAACATAGATCCTGTACCAAATTTGCAGATCTGCTGAGCATGTCTCAAACACCCTTGTGTATGTCAGAAACCACTAGATGCTTAATCAGCTGTTCTGAACCCTAAATGTCCCTGTATGATAATGGAGAACATCCTGGTAAAGGCAGTTCATGCACTGCTTTTTACAGAAAGCAACAGAATATCGAAGCAGAGGGAAATACAGGGGCTGTACCACCAGGACAGGTTTCTATCAGAAGACTTACCCACGGGTTCATTGTCTAAGGTCACCAAACTTCCTCCCAGTACATTATCATTAAAATGGCAGAAAAGGGGTTGAAAAGTTTGGGACCAGGTGATAAAGATGATAAAGAAGGCCCATGCAGCATGCTCAGAATTGTGTCTGTGTAGATCGCTCAAAGACTGGAACATGAAAAATTCATACAATTTACATGGTGACTTGATTTGCATTATCTCTAGATTGTCAGGCCAGACTGCAAAAGCCCCGTCCTTCATATTTATTTTGATGGTTTCTATTCTATTGCTTTCTTCCCCACCCCTTCCCATGGATTATTCTACCTAATAAATTTTATGTAGTCATAGAAATGTTTGCATTTTAAAAACTTAACAAATTTGAGCCACAGCTCAAATTCTGGAAAGCCAGACCAGCTTTGGGTAACAAGATTTATTTTTCCTCTTGTGCTGCCAAGTCATCCTGAAGACAATGTTAATAGAAAAGGTCACATTCCGATAAGCTGACATGTCTCTAATTCTTCAGGACAAAGCCATGGATGGCGAATTGAAATGCTATTCTGCAGCTCCTCAGGGGCAGAGGCATTAAAGTTAAATGTTACAGATGTGAAGGAATGGCAGCAAGCATGTTTGGTTTGCAAAAGAGCTTGTGGCTGTGTTGGTAGAAATGTAGCAAACACCAGCAGAATTTATTTTCTGGGCTAGAGGATATTTTAAGGACACACCACAGACACCTCCACACAGCGTAGATCTATCTGCCAGGGTGTGATTGGTGGTGTGCGTCAGAAGGGCACAGTTCACAGGCAGAGCAGGTAATTTTAAAATAAAGATCTAATTTCTCTCTTTATGCTTTCATATGTTTTGCAATGTGTGGAGGAGAGGGAGTGAATGAAAACGTAAAATTTTTCAGCTGCTCTTAGGATAATGGTTTAAGGCTTCACACTTTTCACCTGGAGGCAGGTTGCTTGTATAATGTTTCAAATTCTCATGTTTGAAAGAATATCTCCTTTTGCCCTCAGTGGAGACACTTCAGTTCAACAGAAAGTTGAACTGGGCTGTCCCAGTGAAAGTCCCATGAAAGTCTCCAGGACCAAACAAAATCATTTATACTTCTAAATAGTCAGAAGAGCCCTTGGGTAAGCTACAGCTTCCTGAACAACTTGTGGATGATCTGCAACATAGGACAAACCCGTGACCATTCCAAACAAACATTAAGAACTGCTTGAAGAGCAAAGAAGGTTATAAGATGGAAATAGGGGGTCCCTGCAGCAGATCCCTACAAGGGAAAGGTCTTGCTCTTGCTTAACTTACTAGTACAGACAACGAAAGTGGTGCATGGATCACTCCTCTTTCTTCATCTTTCTCCTCTGTAATGAAGAGTTTGCAGATAAAGTTCGTAGAAACAGTTGAAGAAACAACCTGTGCTTGATCTTTGTCCAGGCTATTGGAGTATGAAGGAAAATGTTGGTTCTTCTTCTTACCCTATTAAATTCCAGTGGTGATGAAAAAAATCTGTTACATTCAAAATTTCTGTTGCTTTCTGCTTCAGGTGAGAACTTTCTCCAGTGCAGTATATCCTTTAGGAATGTAAAAATTTAGCATTGGTAAAAATAGCCTGGCCTTTTTGTGCATTGATTCAACAGGTTAAAGACATATGAGATATTACTATCAGAATGGGATAATTCATGTGAATGAGGAGGTTGCATATTATACTTCTGCTGTTGTGACTTAGGCATGACTAACAAGATAAATTTACCTTCTTCCCTTCCACCTCTCTTTTATTGTTTGTTCTCAGTTTGATAGACTGACACATTATAAACAGAGAATAACAAAATTATTCTGCATTAATTATTTCTGTTGTTTTTATGCTAAGACGTCCTAGCAAAGATCAAGGTCCCATTGTGCTCCATGCAGTTTGAACACATTATAAGGGACAGATGCAGTGATGAAGAATTAGCAGCAGTAGAATGTCCATGTGAAAAGAGAAATACATGCTAATATTTCATTTCCAGTATGAGCTTTCACAGGGATGATGTATCACGTTATATTTCCAGACATTTTTTGAAATTGTACTTATCTTTATATATATCAACAGATTGTTCAAATATTTGAGTGTAACTAGTACGACAGAACCTCCAAATCTGTATGAATTAAAGTGTCATTAGGCTGTGAAATAGAGATGTTTCAGCCAGAATTGTTTTTCTTCATCCCAAGCCTGTTATAAGAGATTAATTAAGCAAGAAAGCTTAATTTATGGGAAACAACTCATACTGCATTCATCTCAGCTGGATGGCACAGCCTGTGCTGCAACCACACTTAAAGCAAAAGACTCAGAATTTAAAAAGTGCTAGATAAAAGGAAGCAAACAAACAAGCAAAACATTGAAAATACAGAGAGCAAAACCACCTAAAATGAATGATTTGCCTGCTGGCAGGAGATCAGGAGTCAAATGTAGAGACTAATATAGTCAGCGGATGAGTTGTTTATTACAGAGCATCAGAAGCTTTTATAGATAAAGCAATAGTACATGCGACCAGTATGTAAATCTTTACTTTAGTATTGGTTAATATCATGTGTCCATGTGAATACACCAATTCTCTGATTGATTAGTATCTTTAACAAGAACAATTGTGCATTAGTACAGATTCGCACATATGCCATGCATACATGAGCACATAGTCTCTCTTATCACATCAGAGAGGTATCCAGGCTGGTACTACCTAAAACTTCTCAGAGGCCTTGCTTCTCAGCTGTCCTTGGTGACTGCCACTCCTCAGTGCATTAGCTCACAGACTGGACTGCTCACATGGCTGTTTTCCCAGAGAAAGTCCTTCAGCATTCCAACATTTGCCTAAAATCTGTGAAGGAGCTACTTTGTTTTACATCAGTGGTTTTCCTATTATTTATTTGCCACTATCTGTCAAGTGTCTGTTTTCTGTTTTCCATGAATCTTGATAGCTCCTATCTGGCCAAAGGCTTCTTTAAAGTCTGAGAAATACTCATGCTGTGGAGAACAGCATTTGAGTAGTTACAGTGAAAACATCAAAACACCAAACAAGAAAATGTAAAAAATAACCTAAATATAACACTCATTTCAGAAGACATTTTATAACTATCTCTCTACATTATAAAGTATTTACATGAAATTCTTTTTGGATATAGAAACATGGAGTAAACACATGGTTCTACTATGAATTTACAGGAGTGCATCAGACCAGTCTCACCTCGAGCTTCCAATTACAAGGAAAAATTAATAAAGAATGAAATATACTTATTATCTGTCATGTTACCACAGGAAATTTGCCAAGATCTTTAATGAACGCATATCAGTACAGCGTCATGACATCCTGCACTTGATATCATAAGAAAGTCTTGATTACAAGGGATACTTATACCCACCAAATGAAAATTTGACTACTAATATGCAGTCTACATTCTTCATTGCTTCCCAGTTTGTGTCTATCACTGGCAGAAAGCTAGAAACTCATCCTGTGAAACAACTACCTTAAATTTAAAAAACCCCAAAATTTAATGTTGTGGTCAGCAGCCGAAACTATGGCTCAGTTCCCATTACTGCACTAGTGTCAGTAATTTCCTATACTCATTTATTAATTACACCAGCCAGGTTTTATCAAAAAGGAACTTTTACTTTATTCACAGAAAAAAAAGGAAAAATTTCAGTCAGTTAGAAAAGTTTTAATTTGGTGCATGTGAATGCATTTGTGTATGAATGGGAGCAGGGTGTGGTCTTTCTGTGAAATCTTGCTATAATTGCTGTCTACCATAGTTTTAAACTGTCAAGAATAAAAGCAGTTAGTACTGTGTAGTCACAGCAGCACAGACAGCAAAATATACCTGTATGGCAAAAAAAAAAAGTGACTGATTGACCTATATTTATTCAACAGCATGATTTACAGCTAAATTGTATTGTAGCTTGCTAATTTACAGCTAACAATGCTTAATTCTATGTAGGAATTGTAGACCACCACTGTGAGAAAGAGCTAAATACACCTTCAACACAATGTAAGCATTATTAACATTTCATACTTACTTCTTATTTTCATATGCAGGTCAAATGGTACAAACAAGCACAAAACTCAATGATGTGCTGTATGATATCAAAAGATATGCCGATGCATTAGAATCATAGAATCACTAGGTTGGAAGAGACCCATCGGATCATCGAGTCCAACCATTCCTATCAACACTAAACCATGTCCCTCAGGACCTCATCTACCTGTGCCTTAAACACCTAAATTGCCAAAGTGTGCTTGCAGATTGAAATTTGAAGTTAGCTTTCAGGCCTTCTCTGGATTGTTTAGCCACGTTTTATAAACTTATTGACATTATTGTTTTTTAGATGCCACTTTTTCTTATTGAACACAAATTGGTTGTTGTTTTACATTGACTGAAATTGTAAAGAATTCCTCTGGGACTCATGCATAGCTCTGTATTATTTAATATCCTTATTAATGAAAGCATATATATATATATATTTAGTACTACTAAAAGAGTTTGCAGCTGACAAAAAGGAAAATATGTGGATGAGTAGTTGAAAACAGAAAGGACACAGCATTCATATAGGTAATCCAGCAAAAAATGTTATGTTTTAATGAGCTACACACTTAAAATTGTTTTCTACATTTACTGATTGGAAGACTTTTCCTATTGACTCCAAAGAGCACTCAGGATTGTGTTGAGTCACCATCTGATAAGGAGCTTCATAGTGTCATTTAGGGCCATATCACTAGATTTTAGAGTATTATCAAACAAACTTAAAACCATCCAATTTTATCTGTGTTTGTTGATGATACTTGTTTAGTAGGGTAGTTCCACTATAACAATTGTTCACCAGTATCTAAACTATTCTTCTTTTAATAGTCTATTTTATATCTGAGAGAGTGAAAGAAGGGGTAAAGCTCATGAAAGAATCTGAGCCTTTTGCCTTTTTAAAAACATCTGACACTGAGAATGGCAAGCTGTGGTTCTGGCAGCATTCCTGGCCTACACCATTCTCTTTACCATGCTGTTAGCTCTCAAACACCTGTTCATACTGTTTAATGCCTGCACACCTTCAATGCCATGCTGATGTAGAATCATAGAATTGTAGAATCATAGAATTGTAGAATCACAGAATCGTAGAATCATAGAATAGTCTGGATTGGAAGGCCCTTTAAAGATCACCCAGTTCCACCTCCTGCCATGGATACCTCCCACTGGATCAGGTTACCTAATGCTCCATCCAGTCTGACCTTGGACACCTCCAGGGATGGGGCAGCCACAGCTTCCCTGGGCAACCTGTTGCAGTGGTGAGGCACTCATCATAAAGCAATCCCTCCTTATGTCTAGTCTATGTCTGCCTCTCTCCAGTTCATAACCATTGCCTCTCATCCTATCAGTATGAGCTTTTGTAAAAAGTCCCTCCCCAAATACATTTCCCCAAAGATATAGCTCCTATTTCTGCATCCAGGGGCTTTGTCCATTTTTCTTGTCCTTTTTTTTTTTAGCTGTATTAGGAAACCCAGAATAATATCAGTGGCTTTATGAATAGACTTTTCCCTAAGGTGCATCCTGTAATGATCGTTACTAGCAGATGGTAATTCCTGCCAGAGAGAACCAATGAAGTCCATATAAATCTGAAGGAAGGGGAAAAACTAAAGATTTGTTTCTGGGTTTTGGGTTTTTTTGTTGTTTTTTTTTCCTTTTTGTATTTTCCTAACATGCACTTTAAATTATAGTAATCAATGCACATGGGATGTGCACAAGAATGGACTTGTGCAGGCAGAAAATGGAATAGGACTGTCTCTTGATGAGTTTCTCCCCACTCATTTTCAGCTTCCATCAAAACTGTAGCAAAATGAAACATCAAGTTGTTCAAGCACAGCTGCACAAATAGAAGCTTCTCAGTCAACTAAATACCCAAAATATCTTGAAATAGCCTGGTTACAGATTGTTATCAGCAGAAATGAAATATGTTTCCTACTTTCCACTCCTTTAGCCACTGCTGACTTGATGGTGATACTGAGCCCACACATTGTTGATCATAGGAGCTCTAGATTTAGGCTCACAATTTCTCCCTCTGCTGGAATGCATAAATTAAACATTGAATTGGGGAAACACCTCCTAGGCACCTAAGGTTTGTTAGAACATTCCTAATGGAGGGCACTGTAAAAAGTGGAAAAGAAATTTCATCTGAATCTTAGGGTTAATTTCTATTTCTTCAACAGAAATGCACAATGATGTTGTGTTCTCCACTTTACCTCCCCAAATGTACATACGGGGTTTTTTACATGTATAAATACTGCCAGATGAAAATACACAGAGATTTCTGCTGTTTTTCTGATGCACAACACTGCAAACTTCGGCCTTGTGAGGTTTCAGTGAGTCTCGTAATAAACCATTGCAGAAATAGCTGTATAAACCCTAAGGCACAAGTTTCTCTTTAATCCTGTTCTTATGATATGGGAATGAACTCTGGATGTGACCTCTATTGGCCTGGGGCTGTTATTCAGACAAGTGAGGGATACCTGTACTCTGATTTGGCCAGCCTTATTTCCTCAAAAATGATGGTGTGCCTAAAAGCTGAGAACAAATTATGTCTCATTTGTTCTGCACAATCATGCTGGCAACCACCTCTCACACACCCCTCTGCCTCTGTAAGCTGTATACGTGTCAACTCAGATATATAGGTATTGAATAAAGATATATATTCATATATATAAATGCACACAAAGCAACAACAAGAGCTCATTTCTGTACCTTACCCAACAGGCAGAGCCCCTAAATGGAGGGACTAATTTAACACTAATAAAAGACATGTATATCAGGCATGAGGATATAAAGAATTGTCCTTGCACAACCACTGCTGGAAACATTCTCTGTGCTCTTTCAAGCTTTCCTCATTGACTGACTGACAAGATTTGGCTTGTGAGATTCAATGCAAGATCACTGATTGAATAGGTTCCATGGCTGCTGATAAATCATATGTATCTTGAGACTGGAAAATGGGTGTTTGAACAACATTTTCCAGCTCATGTTGTCACACGGGGGATTCATTCAGGTTGTAGTTGGATGTGAACAAATTTACACAGGAACATCCTTAACACTAAGCAGTAATGTCCACTAATGGTTTGAAGGCAACATTTTATTATAAATGGCAAATCATTATTGCCTTCTTTGGTATTCAATGTAATAACATTTATCATGTTGAGTTATTTTGGTATTCATGGAGGTGTCAGATGTAATTCCATAGGAATTACAGTTAGATGAATGCTCACTAAATTACAATGGAATTAATATGAAATTAGATATTACGGTAACACTATTATCAGAAGAGGTCATCGTGATTGATGTGCTGTTCAAATGAGGATACCAAAAGGAATTATAGTCAGACCTGATTAATCCAAATCAGTCTGCAGACTCCATTTTTATGTAGATTACAACACATTTTCAAACTGATAAATCAGCCAGAAGTACTAGTAAGGAAATGAAGACCACTGCCAAGATTTTCAAAGAGCTTCACTTCTGTGTACTGCAGAACTGGATATTTAAGAAGCCAAATTACTCCTAATGATAAATCAATTAGTAGAAAATAATAAAGATTTTATTCTTGATTTGGATTTTAGTGACCATTTTTTTACCTTTTGTCTTATGGTGAAGGAGCTATTCTGTTGTCACTTCTGTAATAAACAGAACTTGCTTAGTATCTTAGGAGCAAAGGGTGGATTTAGTGATCCAGGCAGTTTCTTCCACTCCTGTGTTAATAATCTCTACCTTAATGAAATTAAAACAAATAAACAAACAAACAAAAAACAACACATAGTTCTTCTGTTTTATTCTACAGAGAATCCTGGGACAAAGACATGAGCGATCACACTGGCAGACAAACAGTAGCAGTATATTGGGCATAGACCTTCAAAGGTATTCAGACTCTTATCTCTTCTATTGCTTCCTAGAGAGAATGTCATCTGTTTTACACCTAATTCCTTGTTTGGATTCAGTTTTCCACTTGTCAAGTCACATCTATCAATTTGATTTTGCTTACAAGGTGTCAATAACAGAACAGCCTCTGACTGTATCATCAAGACCCCAGATGAAAGAACCTCTTCCATTTATCTCTGAATGATGCCAGTGTTGGACACGAAGGGCAACAACAGATGTGATGCCAGCTACACTTGTACTTCTGTCATCATCATAAGGTGCATGTCAGGAAATGGTGGATTAAAACCAGAGAAGCTGATCTGAAGATTAAAATTACTACTCTGCAAGTTGATCTGAGCATTATCCTCAACAAAAAAATCAAAGTATTAATTTCCCTGAATATGAGCCTTTTAAATATTTGCTATGCATAATTCCCTGCCTCCCTCAGATTTGGAAAGCATTTAGGGTTTAAGTAATCTAAAATGTTTTTTGTTGTCAAATTATCTAAATTTTATTTTCATGGAGATATTTAATACCATTACAGGAGAAGATTCCAATATTTAAAGCTCTAAAATTATAACTTATATCTCTATCAGAAAACAAGTATAAACAGTTTCTCTGTGAAGAGATTATGTATAGATAAAAGCCGTAAGGTAGGGGTTGCGGGGAGAAAGCTTTTCATGCAGACAAATTACTCCTTTGAGCAAGGATTTGTGGTATGGAGATGAAAGAAAATGCATATACTGCAAAATATACAGATGGTAGTAGACATTTTTAAGCTCCAATTACAGCAGGTGTTTTATACTTTGATTATCCTTGTCTGTCCAGCCACTGAATTAGGGGTTAATTACTGAGAGTAAATAGGCACTTTTAGAGAAAGTACCCTATCATTGTTTTTGCAGCTGATCAGCACTGTAGCAGAGAGAAAAATTAAGTGGCTTGGGTTGGAAAAGACTGCAATATTCCCTGGGTTTTGCTAGGGATTCAACTGCCACACAAAACTGCAGGTTTTAAACAGAGACAAGAGAAGAAATTCTTTTCTCATTCTATGTGGCTAAAGTCTATTTCTAGAACAAAAAAGCTGCACAAAGTATTCAAAATCCCTAACAGGCAGAAATGAGCCTAAGTATCTCATAATCTAAATAGTCACAGACAGGCAGGTGCTGTTCTTTCCTTCTGCCACAATATTTAGTGTAGTCCAGTCACAATTTCTTTATGGGACTTGCTCTATTTTTAAAATGAGACTTCTTTTCTTGTTTGATTGTTTGTTTGTTTGGGCTTTATTTGTTCATTTGGGGATATTTTTTTTTTTTAAAGCTGGGGGTTGATATCAATTTTTCTTTGTTTATTCCTTCATTCTAGGTTTTCTTATGAAGTGAGAATCTGTGCTGGTAGATTTGAGATAAAACTCCCATCATCTGACCTTTTATCTTGCTAACATTACTAAGACTCGTGTCCTGTCTCTTCACAGAAAGCTTAATTGTGTTCCTGACGTCTGCATATGTACATAGAGCTGACTGTACCCTGATCAGAGAACAGGTGTTTTTACATTGGCGTAGGAACTGCCTGACTGCAGCTATTGGACCTGTGCTCTTTGCAGACCTCCCTATAGTAAAAACGTCTGGTACTGCAGAGCAGAACACCCAGTGTTACTGACCACATGCAACACTGTCTCAGCTCATCTTTCATCCTTCCAAAAGATGCCCTGGTCCCCTTTATTTCTATTGGGACAAAACTACTGAAACATTTTAAACAAATGCTTAAAATACTCAGTAAAATAAAGCAATGCATCTCTTTGTCAAAATGGATGACAAAGATTATTTTTGTCTCGATAATGAAAATTTAGCTCATTTTATTTTACCATGTTTTGTAACAGATGCGTCTTTGTAAGAGAAACATGTAAAGGAAAATTGCATCTTTAGCAAGTTTGCAGATGACACTAAGCTGAGTGGAAGCGTTGATCTGCTGGAGAGTCAGGAGGCTCCAAAGGGATCTGAATGGGCTGGACCCCTTGACAGAGACCAATGGCATGAGGTTTAACACGACCAAATGCCAGGTCCTGCACTTGGGGCACAACAACCCTATGAAGACCTACAGACTGGGAGAAGTCTGTCTAGAGATCTGCCAGGAGAAGGACCTGGGGATGTTGGTTGACAGCCGACTGAACATGAGCCAGCAGTGTGCCCAGGTGGCCAAGGAGGACAATAGCATCCTGGCTTGTATCAGAAATGGTGTGACTAGCAGGTCCATGGAGGTTATTCTCCCTCTGTACTCGGCACTGGTGAGACTACTCCTTGAATACTGTGTTCAGTTCTGGGCCTCTCACCACAAGAAGGATGTTGAGGCTCTGGAGCGAGTCCAGAGAAGAGCAACGAAGCTGGTGAAGGGGCTGGAGTACAGGCCTTATGAGCAACTGCTGAGAGAGCTGGAGTTGTTTATCCTGGAGGAGCCTGAGGGGAGACATTACTGCTCTCTACAACTACCTGAAATGAGGTTGTGGAGAGAGAGAGCTGGCCTCTTCTCCCAAGTGATGTGACAGCACAAGAGAGAATGTCCTCAAGGTGCTCCAGGGGAAATTCAGACCAGATATCATGAAAAAAATTTCACAGAAAGGGTCATCTGGCACTGGAACAGGGTGCTCAGTGAAGTGGTTGAGTCATCTTCCCTGAAGGTATTTGAAAGACAGGTGGATGAGGTGCTGAGGGATGTGGTTTAGTGGTTGAGAGAAATGATTGGACTCTATGGTCCCATCAGTCTTTTCCAACCTAGTAGTTCTAACATTCTAAGAAATTTCTAAGAGACATATGAAGTTGGTAGACACTACATAGGACCTATGGGTGACCTGCACTTGTAAATCAGCAACTAGAGGACAATCATGCTTCTCTAGACCAACGGCCACTAAAGTGGGGTGCATGCAACCCAGGAGGTGTGCAACACAATTCATTGAGATATATGAATAAATTTTTTTTTTGTACTGTTAATAAGTACAATAAAATAAATATTCTAAAAGTAATCATTATTTCATCTTTATCTCATCCTTGTTTTTGATATTTTTAGCATGTTTTAAAAAATGTATTATTTGTGAACATGGTATAAGGCCAAGGATGCCTTATTTTTGAGCCACTCTTTGATCACCTCTCTGGATCATAGCAGAGATTGGGAGCTTATTTGCAGACATTTGCTTTGTAGGAATAGCAAAAAGAAAGCATTATTCTGTGTGCTCTGACTTATGCAAATTCTCGTTTCACAGCAGATGGGATACATGCCCCAAAGTTTGTCAATAAAATGAAGGAAGAGAGATAAAAATTCTTATAGGTCATGCTTTTGTATTTATCATCAAAGCAGAGATTCACTCTTATTCACAACAAATCCCCCAGAGGAAAAAAAACCCTCTGAATTTCTCTGCCAATTTGAAATGATTCATAATACACATTGGAAACACAAACTGGATTATCATTTCCCAGGTTACTATTTACTGGGCAGGTCTGCAAGGACTGGAAGAAATATTTTTTTTTTCTACAATTAAACCCCCAAAATATTATTTTAATTTCGTTGTGTTGTGTATGTTTAAATATATATACATTTATATTCAACATTCATATATTTCCTATATATATGAAAGCAAATTAGCCTTTTAAAACTACTTGATAATGAGTAATATTTCATCTTGAATTGTGTCCAACACAGTAAGATAAATTGCTAATATCCCAAAAGCAGAATTCAGGCTTTGCTGTTACAGTGCAATGGACCACAAAGGGTTCTTGGAGAAAAGAATGTTAGTGATGGATGTTCCTACAGGTAAATATTAAGGTGACTGGTTTCTCCTTCCTTCCTTCCTTCCTTCCTTCCTTCCTTCCTTCCTTCCTTCCTTCCTTCCTTCCTTCCTTCCTTCCGTCCTTCCGTCCTTCCGTCCTTCCGTCCTTCCGTCCTTCCGTCCTTCCGTCCTTCCGTCCTTCCGTCCTTCCGTCCTGGATTGTGACAAGGTATACCACAAATCAGATGACAATTTTACATGAGCAGGTGGACATCAGTGGCAGAATACAAGTACCTGCAGGTCAACACTAGCTAGACATTGCCTATTCATTCTTTTATTTTATTTTGGTCTTTGGTGAACTTTTTGACCTGCTAGTAGGTTAAACAGGGTTCAATGAAGCCAGGAAGGAGTTCTTTCATTTATTGTGGGGCTTTATGGGGTTGTTTGCCTTTTTGTTAAAATAAAATCATGTATTTCAGTTAAGTCCAGAGTCTTTTATCTTTAAAATAATAAAAGATGACTTGCCTACCTTACTTTCATCAAAAAAGGAAAACAAAAACTTTTGCAGCTTTTCCTGGAAATGTGTAATCACAGAATCACAGAATCACCGGGTTGGAAGAGACCCACCGGATCATCGAGTCCAACCACTCCCACAAAACACTAAACCATGTCCCTCAGGACCCCGTCTACCCGTAACTTAAACACCTCCAGGGCAGGCGAATCAACCACCTCCCTGGGCAGCATATTCCAATGCCTAATGACCCTTTCCGTAAAAAACTTCTTCCTAATCTCCAACCTAA
>WAAB01006863.1:68415-82315 GCA_013389865.1 Piaya cayana
TGGGGAACCCCACTTGTCACTGGCCTCCAGCTGGATTTAACTCCATTTACCACCACTCTCTGGGCCCGGCCAGCCAACCAGTTCTCCACCCAGGAGAGTGTGTGTCTGTCCAGGCCGGAGGCTGACAGTTTCTGTAGCAGAATGCTGTGAGAAACTGTGTCAAAGGCTTTTTTAAGTCCAAAAAAAAAGTCCAAAAGTCTTTTTTACAAAAACTGCATTTTATCATATTTCCATAGAATTATATTTTTTATTAAAAGTTTGTGAGATTGCTTTTCACTTATAAGATAGTTGAAAGTCTCCCATGTACTAGGATATTTACATTTTGAGCCAATTAATATAAATTTTTCATGAAAAAGCTTCAAAATTTTTCATTAAAAATATTATTTGAGGGATTTTTTTCTTATGTTTAATCCACCTTTAATTACAAGACTGTTACCATGTGCAACACAGAAAGCAGAACTGCAAGACTTCTGTGGGTTACTTATAATAGATTTGAAATAAGACTTTCACAATAAACAGACACTGTTGCACCTCAAAAGCTTAAAGCAAAACCAATGACTTTCTATATCATTTAACAGATAATTGGTTTGACTTAAAAAGCCTGCATGAAATTGGCTTCACTCCTATTTATCTGGAACCAATGATTTGAATAAAAACACCAGTTTCACCATTTAAGTGTCCATCAGCCATGCTGGAATAGAGAAGGAGCCCATCTTTTGCTAGATGCAATAATGCTGATTTTAGAAATAAAACAAAACTACTCTGAACTTGTTAATTCTGCCTCTAATACCCATCTGGTCTCTATCCCTGTTTCCTAAAAGTTAAAGAAAATAAACCAGCTTTCTGTTCCAACAAACCGTTGAGATATGGGAAGACAAATTTAGAATTTCAGCACTACATATCCAGAAATTATAAATATATTGGGGATGTGGGCTTTTTACTGTGTATGTGGTTAAAAAAAAAAAAAAAATTAGCACCCTAGGTCTATTCTGTTTTACAGTCTTTGAAGTAAATTCTAATTAGTACATGCATTTCAATATTTGATAAAGACTAAAGTTCTTATCTTGGTATGGCATGGAAGTTTGCTTTATGTCCACGAGTACATGTGAACTTGTGTACCTGTGTGTGAATGTTAGTGGTAAATACTGATTTTCACAACTGATGTGTGTATTAGTGTGTGGAAAGAGTAGGTGTTTTGCATATCTTCACAGTGGTGGTCAATAAGATCACAGAATCACAGAATAGTTTGGGTTGGAAGGGACCTTAAAGATCATCTAATGATGTATGTAAAGATTTTATAGGGAACTGTGAGCAAAATGCAGCTCCATTTTGGTATTTGAAGCCTGTTTTCGGTCATCAGGGGGAAGAATGGCAAACAAACTGTGACTGAAACATTTAGGTTTCTCATCCCTCACAGTATTTCAAGCTGGAGTGTAGATTTGAAAGATGCATTTAAAGTATGTGCAGAACATGTTTAGCCTGTAACAAACACTTCTCCTTAAAATATTCTTTTCATTGGTGAAATTTCTTCTCCTTAGTTCTTCATATCATCTTCCAGATTAAAACATTAATTCATTTTGATGTGTATAGTTTTTAACAGCTTCTGTGAACACCAACAAAGGTGTGGAAATACCACAGAGGATTCTTAAACGTCATGGGCTTTGATCAGGGCCTTTTTACCTAAAACAGGCTTTAGGAAATAAAAATCCCATAAGTATCTACCCATCTCTATCAAAACCCATCACACAAGAGGGTAGACCGGACCATAAGAAGAGGCTAAACCTCTTTTACTGGAAATGGAAAGCCCCAAGAAAAGATGAGGTTACAAAAAAGAACTACACAACTCTGAATAAATTTCCACTCGGAAGTCAAAGGGCAGGTGTTTTCAAACCCAGATACATAAATTTGAATGTTGATTCATCTTAAATAAGAACAACAGCTGATTAAATTAATTTCATTCCTTGCATTTTTGCCATTGCTATTACTGAAACAAAAAGAAGTGCTTATAAGAGAGGTCTGTTCTGTTATATTTATGTCCTTACTGAAGATTTTACAGGAACTTCTCTGGAGGTGTCCAGCTGACAATGATGATCTTAGTGTTTGGAGAGGTCTTCTGAGGGGTCTCACATAACTTTGGCCCAATATCCAACAAGGTGAAGTTGCTGAACATATTGAGTATTTACCCATTATGACTTCAAGTGCCCTGAAAGCAGATTTCAAATCAGTATTTGTAACAGAAGGCAAGATTAGAACCCCAAACCAATCTGCTTTAAAATTATAATTAATGTAGAGAGAATACGGAACCTACATAATTTCTATTGCCTTGAATAGCTTTCCTGAGTCTACTGTTCTTCTAAGGAAAAGGAATGAAATTAATTCAAAGGAAATACAAAGTTTTATTTCCAGGTTTTTTATCTTTTCACAACTGTTAAAGTACGGGCAAGTCTTTATAGGACTTATTGTGCTGTGATTCACTTTTTTTTAATTGACAATTCTGATTTTTGTTAAAGAAGAGAAAAAAATCAACAAAAAAGTAATAGAAAAAATAATATAACCATGGTACCACGTGTATTTGAGTGTCTCATACTTTTCTTCTCTTTTACCACCAAGACTGGACATTATCCTTCCTCAAAGTAGGAGAGATAAATCTCTTCAGAGTACTCTATCATTTGCCTGAAGGAAATGCCAAACACAGTGTATCAGGATCGTGAAGCTCCTGAACTTTATCTTCATATAGCCATAAAGTATCAGTTCTGAATCAATTATTTCTCAGGAATGTCAAAGTATATGTCAATTTCCCGTAATCCAATCTGGCCTGAGTATCTCCAGATCTTTTGCAAGTTTATATTTTACAATAAAAAGTACGATAAAAAAAATCACCAAACTCCAAAACAAATACACCCTTAATTTTCCAGTGATGAGTTTTTCATTAAAAAATTACATCATTAGTCTAAGATTAATCAGTGTCTGGAGACCTCAGTGAAATCTACAGTCCAGATGGTACACAGAAAATTCAGAGATGGGAGAAAAATCTACAAGTTTGCAAAAACATCACATAGCAATTTTCTGACCCTATGGTACAACATTGGAGAATTCTCAGCCAGTGTATCTGAGACAGTGTTGTAAATTACTTCAGCTCTGGTTTTATGTTTTGTATTTGTTTGTTTACCTTCAGTCCTTAAATAGTAAAGCAAGATAATTCAACAGTTGTGAAAGTGCATATGTGTATAATTGCACATGTGCATACATATTTTTATATATATTTCATATGTGTAATTTTGTGGGTATGTATGTGTTACTTGTATATTTGTAGTCGTATGTGATCTACTCTGAAAAAATAAAGGTGCTCCAGAGGTCAGAAGTTTTTCTTTATAGAGAATAATTTTCTTATCTTCTTTCAAATGCATAAAATCTTTTTTTGCCTTATGGGTAATGGTTATAATCCTTGTCTCCCATATTATGTTATTCACCCTGTTTCCCCAGGCACAATTAGTTAAATGGCTATCAACTGTAGACGATTAATGTAAGGGGACAAGGGGATGAGTAAAAACATAAATCAGACAATAATGCTGTCTTCAGCAGAGAAGAGAATATCGACCAGCATGACAGCTTCTGCAAACTAATTATCAAAGAAACATTCCAATGTAATTGTGAAACAAGCAATATCTTTTTCCCACTTTGTTATTTTAGTTAATGGCCGTATATTAAAAGAACATGGAAAGGGCAAAAATAATAATAGTAATAATCTCAAGCATGAAAGCAACCCAAACAATAACTCTATTTCACTGATATGACTCTCCTTGTTTATAGCTTCCATCTGCCATGAGCAACTGGTGCAAGAAGCAGCAATTTCTTGCCTGGCCTTTTACTTCCCCAGTTTCTTCCTTCTGTCCATATTCCCCATATCTTTATTTTTTACTTTAATTACTTTTATCTGTCCTCTGAGGTACTGTGGTTTCTGTGATCACAATACTTTTCTAGTTTTCTATTCTTCCTTCAGATAAGGACCAAGGGTCCTTGTCAGCACACTACCCATCAGGAATTGGAATGCCATTCCCAGGCTTTTTTTTTTTAATCTAGCCTGATTGTGTCCCTCTCCCACTACACATTTAGTTTAAAGCTCTACTAATGAGGCCTCCTGTCTTCTTGGTGAGTACACTTTTGCCCCTAGGGGACAGGTGTACCCCATCCTTGGATAGAAAACCTGGTTATTTGCCCCTCAGTCCATGATCAAAGAACCCAAAGTTCTGAAATCCCTTTCAACTACTCCTAAAATTTTTGTTGGTGTTTTATTGCTATCTAACTAGAAGATCAGCAATGGATAACAATTCATGGACCTGAACAGAGCCAGTAGTTTTCTCATTACATCTGTTACCAATACACCAGGTAGGTAAGACTTCCCTGTGTAATGGTTCCAGTCTGGAACTGGTTCTTCTGTTCCCTTTAGTAGGGTGACCCCTATGACAATAACCCACCTCTGCTTCTTATCAAAGACCATTTTGATTGAAGGCTTGTTTTGTCTTAACCTAGGGAACATTTCTAATCTGTGGGACACACCATCCTCATTAAGGTTTAGTTGCACTTCAAAGCTTCTTATGCGTTGCACAA
The DNA here is from genome assembly GCA_013389865.1 of Piaya cayana. NCBI lineage: Eukaryota > Metazoa > Chordata > Aves > Cuculiformes > Coccyzidae > Piaya > Piaya cayana. Next base: position 73,024 of record WAAB01006863.1, read on the forward strand.
AAGAGACCGAGGCTACCACAAAGAAGACACACCTGCTGTGTCTGCCAGTAACCTGCTACGACTCTCCTCCATCTCCTAAGTTTCTCTAAAAAGTGTGCCAACAAATTACAATAGAATAACCCAAAGTAGGAAGAGAAGCCAGAACAGGATTAAATAGGGGCATTTGTATGTGTTTTAAGACAAGAAGACCAGATGAGAGAACATGGCAGTAATCTCCCATACAGAAAAAAGAGCTAATTCAAACTCTGATAGATGGCAGAAAAATTTGAGACAGTATATTAAGGGTTGACTTCATTAGTGCCTCCTTAGTAGTTTTTCCCAACAGTAATAATAATAGCTCCATTCAGAGATAAGTGGATCAATGCCTGCCTCATCTTGTTAGCCTGCTATACAGATGAGCATTAAATGGCATGTAATATATGAATGCAGATGTAGATATCCAGGGCAGATGAGGTTATTCCAGAACACCATTATAGTCCAGCAATGGTATTGGAGGATATTGGGTCATGGTCACCAGCCCTAACACTCAGGAAACCTTATCATCTCTGAAACACAGCATTGAAACTGTGAGGAGAGCAATTAATGTGGCTGTAATCACTGTATGTCAGAACATTCACTCTTGATATTAGTATTGTATATTAGAGACTTTGTAAAAGGCCTACATGTGATTTACTTCTCATTTGAATATAGATATAAGTAAAGCAGTTAGAAATTCACACGGACTTTAAGCTTGGATTCATGCTGGAACATTAAAACCTAAAAGTATGTAAATAAAATTTTCCAGTGTGTGTTTCTTAAGGACTGATGGGAGTGGAGACTGAATTTGAAATGGACGTTCAAGTTTAGGGAAAACTTAGATGAACTCTGCTGACATCAACAGGATTGTTTAACATGCTTAGAATATCTTAGCAAAATTCATCAAGCAACAGATGTAAGTGCATACTTTGGCTGAGCACCAGGTTTTAGTTTAGATATGATGTTTTCTTGGGGTCTGTGATATTGAATGGTATTCTCTACAAATAACACCAAAGATATATAATATATAATGTCACTGAGTCCCCGAGGATCTCGAAATTCAGAACTACCTAAACCTGAAATTATCATTCATGTGAGTACCTATGACTCTGAATAGCACCAAATGGGAATACTTGTGTTGATAGTGAATATTTTTTACCTTCTAAGCAAAATACATAATTAGAATTGATTCTGTTAAATATAGCTACTCTAGCCAGAATTCTAATGGCTTAAATTTGACAACTTCAATTCTCATGCAAGTGTATATCAGAAATTTCACTGTTGCATTATCCCCAAATCTACTTTTAATCAGTTTTCTTTTTTTAAAAATAAAATTTCATAAGTAGTAGTTAGCATACAAATTAAAAAGGTGTCTAGTTTGTTCTCAAAATTTGAAGCACTTTATATTCTCAAGTCCCAGTTGTAATGTCCATTAACTGACAACTAACACAGTCCAAAGCCATAAGAAGTAATGACATGTAAGGATGTGACTGAAGATATGAAGCATAACAATGTAAATGCTCTTGTATTTTAATTCTTTTTCAAAGAGGAACACTATTTTTATGATATGACCAAAAATCTTGCCTTTCAAGCAAGCTGAAAACCTGTGATAAAAATGTAATAGCCAGTTCATCAATCAGTGTATGCTGGTGTAGCTATACAGATATCAACAGAACTTGGCCAGTTTATAGCAGCTGAAAATCTATTCATAAAATTAAATGCATGTTAACACAGAGTAATGAAAATAACTGCACATCCTTTCAAATATATTTATTATAGTTTTGTATCACAGACTAGTTTTAACAACAGTACATTCATAGCTGAATATAAGATTCACTCCCAAATTACAAACTAAAATCCTGCATTAACATACTTGTTTTAAGTCAGTGTTTCAACACTTTAAATAAAAAGATACATAATAACTCCCTACTAAATTAGTTGACTGAAATTTTCAGACAGTTAATTTATTTAAGCTTAATAATGAGGTAAAGGTGGCTTTGCATCCATTTCTGTCAGATCACTGGAACAGCACACTAAATTTTATGTGTATTGCTTGTAAAGTCAAGACATTATAAGTTAAGACAAAGCTCTCAATAATCATCTATAAATTTCACATCTGTGAGTCTTCACATAAAGCCTTAATTCCAAAGGAAACAGTGAAAATAACAACATTCCTTTGTCATCAGGTTTCCTCTGGAAAATTTGCACATGAATTCTATCAAAACTCATATGAATTGAGATAATTTTGGAGACAGTTTGGAAATATTCCTCTCAATTGAGCTATTTCAAGCAGTGAAGGTAAATTTTGAGGTTTCAGATGGAGAATATTGAATTGTAAATTAACTCTTATTTATTAAAGGTGCAAGATATGAAACTTTATGTAATCATTAGGTCTAAATTAAGACTGAACAGGAGGAAAAAGAAAACATCTGAGTAGTCCACACATGGGAATCGCTCTGACATATGTTTCTAGTGAAAAGCTCAGTGGTGGTCTTGTCATTCGTGAATGAATTAGGTAATAGATTATGTTGTCCTTTTTATAGGAGTTAAAGACTAATTTCACCAATAAGATTTATGGTTAGAGAGGAAAACGTTGTGCCCATGCCATTTAAACAGGCACGCATATACATCTATATATGTAGTCATACGTACGTAGACATATACATGCAAGGATGCATATACTTACACATTATATATATATATGTGTGTGTGTGAGTTTCTATGCCTTGCTTGGTTGTATTTGCTGTTTTATAATTTAAAGGCAGGGAAAAATACAAAACATTCCTTTAAGCTATAAACAACTGCAGTAACATAATTAGTTTTTATGCATATATGTTTACACAAATGCATGTATATATGTGTAAATTTATACAAACACTTTTACCAGGGGGCTCCATCAAACAGCCTTTGTGCTTCTACAGGCTCACCAGTACCAGTGCAGCTTTTTCAGTACTTTCAGCCACATGTTCATTTATTCCCCAGACTTTCTCCAGTGCTAGTTGTTCTCTGTAGCCCTGGTGAGAAAAATGTACAGCTTAGGGCTGCCAGTACAATGAGAAAAAACGTCTCCTTAGAAACAACCTGTTCCTGCTCCCTTGGTGCTATAAGTGATTAAAAGGGGGTTGGATTTGGTTCTTCAATCCCCTCCTGGCCTTACATACACATTGATTAACACAGAATAGACCAGGTTCACAGCCCTACTTATTTAAATAATATCAAAGGAATTAAATCTAATCTGCCTAACATAAACACTTAACTACAAAAGAATTCTGAAGACTGCAAAGTGGATAACAATTAAAAACCAAAATCAAAATGTAGCATAATTTTTCTTCTTCTCGGTTTCCTTCTTAAATAACACATCAGCTGTCATCTCTCCTCACTCAGAAACCCTAAACCCCAAGAGATCCCGTTTACTTGACTAAATTAATTATTTAAGTAAGTGATGGATTACATGACACAGATGTAGCTAAAATGCCCTAAGGAGATGATGAAAGAGTAAAAACTGTGAAACTATCTTTGGATGAAGAGAGCAGAAAATAGGCCAGTTATTTCTAAGCCTAGTCCCAAGTGAAGGCTGAAAAAGAAATGTTCCTTCTTACAGCAACCTATTGTGCACAGTAGTTACTGTATTTTGGTATTCTGCATTCAGATTGGATTTCTTCTCTATACTATGTTCCCAGAAGGATATTATTTTTATATTGGACAGAATTTATCTTCTTGAGAGGTAACATCCAGAGTGTGTTGGTAACTTCAAGATTTCTCACATGATGTTCCAATTTCTGCCTAGTTTAAGGTATGGATTATTCAGCTGTCTTGATGAAAATTATTAATTCATTATAAATATTTATACTTCATGTAAGTTACTATATACACTCAAGAAGGATCTTGTAAGTCAGGACAATATTGGATTTTCTACTTGCATTGATTGTCAAGATTTAAGTATGAAATGGAATTTTTTCCCTAAAGTAAATATTTTTCTTTCCTGCATAAACAACACCATTAAATAACACCGAGCAGGTGTTCATCTAACCATAAGATGCTATTTCAAATCACTTGGGTGTTTCAAAGCTGTAAGAAAACTTAGGCCCATGACATAAAAACCTTAAATTTCTGATCAAACTGATATAGGTTTTACTTCTATGCCCTCATGTTGTCCTGTAAGTCTGGCTCTGAAAACACAGGCTGACTCTGTCAAGAGCATTGAAGAAGGACAGGACAGGTAGTTCTTCCTTAGCTAGTGCAGAGCTCAAGACTGCGCGTGGTCATATGGTGAACTGATAACTACTGTTTAAAAGAAGACTATGAGGTACAGGCAATTACTCTGAAATCCCCACAGGGATTATCACTGAGTGGGTAAAACACTTAAGAAAAGGAACCACATCCTTCCTGTAACTGAAAATCTGTACCTTAGTTAGGGGTGATGTGCAGAGGAGTGGAGAACTTCTGAGCAGAATATAAAAAGCAGTGGGAATGATACCACTGTCTCCAGTAACTTGAGCCGTCCATTCTGTTATAGAATCATAGAAACATAGAATGGTTTGGGTTGGAAGGGAGATTAAAGATCATCTAGTTCCAGCCCCCTGACATGGGCAAGGCCATGTCTCACTCCTCATAAGACCTGTTCTCCAGCCCCTTCAATAGATTTGTTGCTCTTCTCTAGACACTCTCCAGAGCCTCAATGTCCTTCTTGGGGTGAGGGGCCCAGAACTGAACACAGGATTAGAGGTGCAGTTTCACCAGTGCTGAGTATAGAGGAAGAATAACCTCCCTGGGACTGCTGGTCACACCATTTCTGATACAAGCCAAGATGTCATTGGCCTTCTTGGCCACCTGGGCACGCTGCTGGCTCATGTTCAGTCGCTGTCAACAAACATGTCCAGGTGCCTCTCCTCCTGGCAGCTTTCTACGCAGACTTTTCCTAGTCTGTAGCTGCACAGGGTTGTTGTGCCCCAAGTGCAAGACTTGACATTTGTCCTTGTTAATCCTCCTGCCATTGGTCTCATCCCAGCAGTTCAGCCTATTCAGATCCCTTTGAAACCTCTCTATCCTCCAGCAGATAAACTCTTCATCACAATAATTGAACACTCTGGCATGTGAACTCAGGAAGCTGCAGTGGATGCTAGGATATATAAAGCTATTGTGATAATATTTTTTTAAAAAATCTTTTTTTTTTTTTCAAATTAGGGCTCTATTCTCCGAGGTGTGTCCACCTCCACCCTTTTTTTTAAAGAATGACAACTCTGATGAGGGGAGCATGGTAGAAGAGAAGCCTGAAGTTCTAGTGTCAGACTGCATTGAGGACTTTGTGCAAGCTGTTTTTTTCATTCTAAACTAGTTCTCGGATCTTAACACATACACTCATATTTTTATCTAAAAATTAGCAGTCATTTTCGTTGTCTCCTCTATTTTCATGCATAAGACATGAGCCTAGTAAAATAAAGAAGTCAGGAATAAGAATAGCAGTTTTTGCCTTAGTGGAATACCACAACAGGATGATATCACCAGGTTAAACCCTTTTACCTTGAATTGGTCATGAATAATTCAAATGTTCAAATTATTGTTCAGCCACATAACCTTCTCTGTCATTCAGAAAAGGCGATTCTTTCTCCCTGCCCAAATTTAATAGGTGTTTATTCACCTCCTCCCCACTCTACCTTTTCTGTCTGAGACTTAAATTTACATGGACATGCTGCTTAGCTGTGGTGACTTGTGTCTGTGCAGGTCTGCCTATAACAAACTTTATATCTTCCTGTTTCATCTGTAGGTATCAACAATCTAGATATATGAAAGCTTTGCTGATTGTACATTATTAGAGTGATAATGAAACATCTTGTTTAAGCTTCCTTCTTTCACAAAGTAAAAAATCCACCATAAAATCATTTGCAAGCTGTGACATTTCAAAATCACAGAATCACAGAATCACAGAATCACCGGGTTGGAAGAGACCCATCGGATCATCGAGTCCAACCATTCCTATAATACTAAGTGTATCTGGACACAGAGAAAATACATCCTAGCTCATAGCACTGGCAAATAATTATTTGATTAACTCTTTCCAAACATTGCTGAAGTCCAAAGAACAAAAGAGAAAAAAATTAAATGAGGAAAATTCATGAAGTAAATATACAAAATAAGCAGTTCATATCTTCAGTATTTTATTTGTTTAGATTGAAATATAAAACGTGATGTTGTTCATGTGTTTATGAACATAAACTGAAAAAAATAGCAACCCAAACCAAATCTCCTCCTTAATTTTTGTCTGAGGTACAACTCACCAATCAATTAACTTGCTTGATTTGAACGTAAGATGACATAAAATTGTTTGTTGCTATGTTTGTACAGCAGTTCTCATATTAAGGTCCTGAATGACAATGGAATTCCAGGGTGCTATTGGCAGAAACACACTAAAGACTCTACCCCCTGTCATCTCTTGCATGTCAGAACAAAGGTTTCACAAGAAATCCAAGGCAGCAAATAAAATCTGAACTTGGACCTGTACTCAGAAGTACAGGTCCAAGAAGAACTTGGACCTGTACCTACCCTATCTCTGCAAGTTACAATGTTTACAAACTGTATTCAGTTTTCTACCTTTCTGCTTTAAAATTTCTTAACAAATTTATCCTTTCATTCTTTTCTTCTATTGCATTTATAACGGCACAAAGAGAAGAGGCAATATGGCCAAGCATGATTTCTATGTTTAACTTTTCTGCCTGGGTCACCAACCAGGAAATTTCGGTTGTCATCTAGTTCCAACTCATCTAATGTAGCAACATAACTGTTGTATTAAGGGAACTTTAATTCTGACTCCCCAAGATCAGAAGAGAAGAGAGGCAGTTAAGAAGTATTTTTCCCTTGCTTTAGGTTATGACAGTACCCACATATTCTAAATCTTGATATATGACTCAGTTCCCTTTTCCTATAATTCCTTTCAGGCTGCAAGCCTGTAGTGGTTCTGGCATTTCAAAATCAATGTTGTACAGAAGCAAGGTTGTCCTCAGTGCACGAAAACAAGGAGGTTTTGTAGCTTCACTTCATTGCTTCTACTGGCAAATTAAAAAGGAAATAATCTGCATTACAAAATACTTAATAGCTTATATAAAGACACAAGAAAATTATTAGGCTGTAAACACAAGTTTAACCTATATTACATGACCTATAATAGCAGCTGTAAATTTATCAGCCTATTTGGAAGCAATTCAAGCCAACAACATGGAGATTAGCAAAGTGGGAGAGTGTGTACAAAGGTGCAATGCTTGGCTTCAAGTCTGAACTCCTCCAATTTTTGCAAAGTACGAGAGAAAATAATAACATTTTTTTTTTATGGTTTCAAAATCTTCTCAGTCTAGTTAATGAAGGTGGAGCAGAAAATCTACAGCCTTAGATTTTAATTTAGGACCACCATTAACTTGATATCTTCTATTTCAGGCTGGGCTAATGTGTTTATTTTTTATTTTTTTATTTTAAACTACACTTCAAGCACATAAAAGATTTTAGGTCACAGCAAAAGAGAAATAGGGCAAGATTATTTTACATATGAACCTATTTCATATGTCAAATTTCTGGAGTCCTGATTTTACAGATGACTTGTAGGTCTTCTGCTGTCCTCCTATACCAGGTTAAAATAAGGATCCCAAAATGCATCCAATTAATATTTAGTCCATTAAATCTTCTGGCTGAGAAATAAGAACTAAAAAGCACCATCTGATACCAATAAGCCCACTTTACTCTTGAAGTAGCCTCTTACACAGATGTTAAGAGGGCAGTGTTTGGGGTCAGTGGGATGATTCACCTTATTGACAGTAAACTAAGTACTGTAGTATAGGCATTTAAATTTGTATGCATTTCTCAAAGGGTTAAGACAATTAAATAAGAATGAGAAAGCTTCATTTTTGCTCATTGTGTTACACTTGCAGATTTAACATGAGGTACAAGAGTAAAGCTTCTCTGGAGAAATCAAACCCTGTTTTATTGTAATGCTTAAGATATAACCATAAGCAGGCACCATTGTCCAACTTGTGTCAAACAGCAGGAAACAATAGCAAATAGGAATCTGGAAGGTGAGTTAAAAAAAGAGGAAATAAAAGTCACCTGCTTGGAAAAACAAAGAAATTTTACTTTAGGAATAGACAGAGATTCAAGGGAAAGAATTTTGATTTACATCTAAAACAGAAAAAGTAGAGAAAGAGTGGAAAAAAAGGAAGGAGAAAAACTTAAAAGGAGAAAATGAATAAACATGAATAAAAATACAGAAAGAAATCTGAAAGCAGAAATAGACAGAAAGAAAAAGAAACAAATATATTTTGTCATCTCTATGACTCAAAAGAACAACCCAAATAAATATGACAGAGTTTGTATTAAATCCAGGTCTGTGAAAACACTAATATTGAAAATATAGCTAAGGAAAACATGGAAAGATTCTAGTTTCCAGTTAATGGCTGGTCACTAGTGGTGCTCCCTATGGTTTGGTGGTGATTCTGTTTAATATTTTTATTGATAATCTGGATCATGGGATTGAGTGGTGTCTCAGTAAATTTTCAGACAACACTAAATTAAGTAGTAGTGTCAACCTGATTGAGGGAAGTCAATCTATGCAGAAGGACTTGGACAGGCTGGATTAATGGGCTGAGGCCAACTGCATGTTGTTTACCAAGGTCATGTGCCAGATCCTGCACTTATGTCATGATGACCCCAGGCAGTCCTCCAGACTTGCAGAAGTACAGTTGGAAGTCTTCCCAGATAAAAAGGAACTGAGGGTAATAGTGAGGCTCCACCTTAATCCTGATGAGGTTGATTAACCTAGAGAAAAAGAGGCTGAGGGGAGACCTTGTTGCTTTTTATAACTACCTGAAATGAAGTAGTTGTGAAGCGAGTCTTGGTCTCTTCTCCCAAGTAATAAGAGATGGGACTAGAAGAAATGGCATTGAGTTGAACCAGAAAGTTTTAAAGTAGATCTTAGAAGAAAATTCTTCACTGAAATCACAGAATCACAGAATCATAGAATCACCGGGTTGGAAGAGACCCATTGGATCATCAAGTCCAACCATTCCCACCAAACACTAAATCATGCCCCTCAGGACCTCGTCTACTCGTGACTTAAACACCCCCAGGGCAGGCGAATCAACCACCTCCCTGGGCAGCATATTCCAATGACTAATGACCCTTTCCGTAAAAAATTTCCCCCTAATCTCTAGCCTAAATCTCCCCTGGCGGAGCTTGAGGCCATTCACCCTCGTCCTGTCCCCTGACACCTGGGAGAAGAGGCCAGCTCCCTCCTCTC
>WAAB01006863.1:82711-100189 GCA_013389865.1 Piaya cayana
TGGCCTCCAGCTGGATTTAACACCATTTACCACCACTCTCTGGGCCCGGCCATCCAACCAGTTTTCTACCCAGGAGAGTGTGCGCCTGTCCAGGCCGGAGGCTGACAGTTTCTGAAGCAGAATGCTGTGAGAAACTGTGTCATAGGCTTTGCTGAAGTTCAGGAAGACCACATCCACAGCCTTTCCCTCATCCAGTAGACGAGTCACTGTGTCATAGAAGGCGAAATAGAAATATAGAAATATCAGGCTATTTTTTAACCCTTAGTAAATAAGTACAAGAAAACACTCATTATTTGACCAGAAAACAGCTGCAATGCTCTGCACATGGATGTCATTCAAAATAGACCAATTTTTTATTTCAAATTTCAAATACTCAGGCAAAATATCATAATATTTTCAACTGATGCTTAAAAGAAAGAGACTTCTTTCTTTCCTGTCTCCTTATGGATGGTAATGGAAATAATTGTGAAAGGGGAACAAAAGATTATTTTTCCCCCCTCATCTTTACTTATTTTGTTCTTTAAAATACAACTTTCTTTCAAATTCTTAGTGACTAGAGGCTACAGTTTTAGCGTGCCCTTCCATGAAACTGTGTAATGTTATTAATAAAGGAGAAGTCATTTGGAGATATTTGGAGTCAGCTGTTCAGGTGTGTCACTCAATTTTATACATATCCACAAACTGCAGCATTTCAGAGAGTAGGTTACAGACTGTGAGAACAATAGGGGGGGAAACAGATAACACGCTCGTGAGAAGCTTTAATTAATGTTAAGCCAGTGTTGGCCTGTATAAAATGTCAAGTTCCACTGGATAAATCAAGGCTGCTTCTTGGTTTTGCAACACATCATGTTATGTGCTCAATAAGATGCCAGGTTACTTATTTTGCCTGTCATTTATATGCAGCATTTTTCATGTAGTCTTGGAATAAGGTGCCAAAGTTGTCTGGTTCCCTGACTTTATTCTGCGATTAATAATGCATCACCCTAGCAAAATATTTGCTCCTGCTATTACTCTTGAGGTTATGAAATTAAATATATATAACTAAAAAATACGGTAAGTATATAAGAAATAAATCTTTCTCTGATCTTCCCTTTCCCATTTTCATTAAGAGAGCTCTTTTAGTTACAAGACCAGCTCCTGAATTTCAAAACATACACACAAAATTACTTCATTAAAGTTGCTCAGCACTGATTTTCCTGCCTTTGTGAGCTTTAAAAACCATTACTGCATAAACCTAAGCTTCATTCAGCATTGTGATAACCTGGCTTTATAACAGAACAGCTTCACTGCTTTCAACAATTTGTTGCATGCATCAGAAGCTTCATATTATTAAAAATGCTTTCATTATCTTAAATGTTTTAGGTCATAATTTGTACATACAAGTATATAGAGGTCGTGATTGGGTTTTCTTTCAGGAGAGAGACATTACAGAAGGTAACTTTGATGCTAATTTCAAGCCTGATGCTTGTCCATGGCATGACAATTGCTGGGTACACTCGTGTATTTTCCTTGCTAGTGGAGCTACAGCTTCATAGAGTAACACTTGTTGATTCTGTTCTTTGTATTCCTTTAACCCTTTAAAATTGGTTTTGTATTGTTATGTTTTACTCCTCCTCATTTCTTAGCACTGTTTTCCCCAAAATCTTTTCTTCCTGTATCCTTTGATATTTCCCTAGGATCATCCTCCAGTGATGGAGCAGCCAAAGAGAAGCCAGGCAGCAACAGTTGTAGGTACAGAGAGAGAACTGCTCAGACAGCACTGAAACTATGTTCTCTACCTGAGTTTTTTCACCTTCTTAAACATCCCCATGATGTATTATAGGATGAGTGTCCAGTCCCCCCCCAAGCCTACCCGCTTCCATCATTTACCAAAAGTAAATACTTGACTATTTAGGACATTAAGGGTTTGCATGTTCCAGTTGTTTGGAAAGTTATAGGGGTAACTGATCCTTCACATCATCATTTAGTTATGAAATTCAAGGCTTAATAATAAAAAAGAATGGATTGAAATAAATCCCAAATGAATATTGTCTTTTTTTAATTAGCAAAAAAAAAATCATGTGCACAGAGGATTTTTATTCTTTTAAATATATGTAATTTATTTCTAATTAATATTCTAAAAATTTACATTTCGGCAGTTTTCTAAGCAAGAAATTGCATTTGGAAATGAAGAAGTGAAATACTTTAAAAAAACTCTGAATATTTTGCTTTTCTGCTTTATATTTTCCCTGTTCAAAATATTTGAAAAATTAGACTTATGTTTTTGCCTTATTCAAACTGTCAGAAAAGAAGAAATAATTTTTTTTTTTTTAAATGTCTGTTTCCTTTTCATCTTAAAATTCTCTTCTGTGGAAATCAGATTCTATAGTCATGTAAACTTCAGGACACTGGCAATTTAGATGGAATTATCTGACTTTCTACTCTGTTAACACCTTTCAGAATCAAAGAGATCTGCCTTGCTCACTTTATTCCAAGACATGTTTTCATGGTTAGTATCGAAGACTAGATGTCTTTCTGCTCCAATGAAATAAGCTTGTCTTGTTTTTCATCTGTTATTTAGTATTAATGAACGTGGATGACAAGTAGAATTGGGGTTAGCTATACAGATACCTTTGTAATGGTCAGAAGACAATCAAGGAGATAATTAGATTGTAACATTGATGCATAATTAATGCAATATAATGGGACAGATCTCAATCTCTTGCACCAATGATAAATCCAAAGTAACCCTGCTAATGTCAGGACAGTTGTCTGCATAAGTTGTACATTGATTTAGCTGAAGTTTGATTCAAGCTTATTAAGTGACATGGTTTTTTTTACTTGTATCGTTTGTATGGGCAGACAGTGGATGATTAGCCTCAGCTTGACTGCCACTGTATATTAACTGTTCTAAGACATGCAAATTAAACTCTGACCAGATGCCAGAAATCCCCTCATTAGAAGCTTAAGCCATCCCCATGCTAAATTCAAGGTTCCATAAAAAAAAGCCACTGAATCTTTATCACCAGCTGTAGATAAATTAGTATCTTCGAACAGTCCCTAATCAAAACAGATTGCTGTTTTATGTAACATCATGTAGGTTTGCTTATTTGTTTATTTGGTTTTTAGTATGTACACCACATAAAATGTAATTTAAAAGAGGAAGAGGTTTTAGTAGAAAAGGTCAAAACTGTGTTCTGGAATACTGTACTGATATGATTTATACTGGATTGATACCCCATAACACATGCTAAGAGAAGCTGTGATGGAGAAAGAGAGGTACATTGACTGAGATGAGTCACTCTTATGATGCCAGTTTTTCTGTGTGACAACAGGAAGAACCCAAACACCTGGCTTAGCTTTAAAAAACAGATTTTTTATGTGGGTATTAGACAAGATGATTTCCACGTGCCATGTGATATCTTAAAAGTCAATTAGACCATATACAACCAGGTGCATCACTTTGTGAGTCATCATTTCTTTCAAGGAGTTCAGACTTATGTGGTTAGATCCAGCTGAGCTGAATATAGTCTCTTCAGGTGGTGTCTATGAGGGTGGATTCGACTGTTTGTTTGCTGGTGAAAGCAAATAGGAAGGACAGTAATTTATCTTAGATTTCAAAACAGAATGCCTATATGCAGACTGTGACTGGGGAATTAGTCCTTACTGTTCTTGCTACAAAAGCTTATCTCAGCTCATTTTTTTGTTAGAGTACTAGTTAGGCTTCATTATTATATAAGTAACTTACAGTATTCCCTTAAATATTATACAGCATAACATGATGAAATTAGTATTCTAGTGACCAACCCAGATATGCTGTGAGTTGATGTAAACTAAATGATGACTGTTTCTTGCTACATGAAGTGATTCAAAGCCCAGCTAAGTTAACAGAGAAACTCTTTGATTTCTTTCAGTTGAAACAGGCCCATCAATCATGTTGCACATCAATAACACTCAGATGCACGTCTCAATACCTTATTCAAAGAGAATGGTAAATGCTGTCCTGCCTCACAGAAGGGTTAAAGACATGAATTTGTGCATGTCTGCTAGACATCTGGATGGCACAAAGATGATAATCAAAAAAATCCATAAAGATTTGACAAGTGATGGTGTTTTTGGATGGTGCAAGGCAGCTAAGTCCCAGTCTGGTACAATGTACAAGGGAAAATAAAATGTGGTGTTGAAGGAATGATGTATGTCCTAGTCTCTCAAGGTATAAAATAAAGCAATGCTTGTAAGCAAAACACAACTTATGACTAGAATGTTAAGGATTATCTAATAATGCTGTCAAAGAAATAAAAAATTAGAAATGAATGTGAGAATTCACAGGACTTCTTAATAGTACTTGTTTTTGCAATTCAAGGTACAATTTTGAAGTCCAGGATGTTATCTTTAAATGAAATTTAGTGTACCAATTGAGTATCTGAGATTTTGGCTACTTTTTTTTCTTGTTTAAATGTGCTGTCCCTTCTCTATCTTATCTTGAAACAGAAGAGTCTTTGGAAGCTGTTCTACTGTGGAAGATGTCACTGTCTTCATGGTGTATATTTTGTGTCATGGTACATGGAGTCATAGAATTGTTTAGGTCGGAAAAGTCCTTTAAGATCATCAAACCTAACCATAAGCCTAGTACTGGCAAGGCACAACCAAACTATGTCTGTAAGCATCAGAGGTACACATCTTTTACATACCTCCAGCAATGGTGGCTAAACCACTTCCCCGTGCAATCTTTTCCAGTACTTAATAACCTGGTGATTCTGTGTGTGATTCTGTGTGATTTCTATGTTCATACAGCAGTTAACCGAATGAAGGAATAATACTAAAAAATTGTGATTAACATTTATCTTGTCTAACTCTAACCAGTTAAAACTACATGTTTCTAGTCATAGTCCATTATTTAAACTGTCTTTGCTTTCATGGGAGAGAGCATGGTATCACCAGAGAGGAATTAATCCTGTCCTAAAATAGATACTTAAAATATGTGTGATGAATTATTCTCTGAAGAGAACTTATTCTCTCCTTTCATTAGAGAGGAAATATAGGAGTCTACCTTAATTAAATGACTAATTTTTATATGGCTAAAGGTAGATGAGGTGAATTGCAGATGAAAGGAAGAACATTGTAAAGCTAATTATATCTTTCTTGGTTTTTTCTTTGTAAGCCATGAAGGAAAAATTCCATGCCTGGGAGATGCATGCCCTTCTGTCTGTGAAAAGGGACACAAAGCAGGCACAACACAATGAGTGCTGTAGGAAAAGATGTATCAGGAAAAAAAAATGGTGTCAAAAATATTATTTCTATGGACCTAGTAATAATCTGGAACAGGTATAAAAGTACATTACAAAATCCGTGGCATGTTTTTATTATTGGTTTAGGTTTCTAATAGAAAGAGGTTTTGGTGTTTCATTAGTTTAAAAAGTACATCTTGTTAAATGTTATCTCTGATTCCTCTCACGGCTTTGAGGAAGCAGTCTGGGATATATCCAGATCATCTGAATTCCAGCCAAGTCCCTATGGCAGTCAATACAGAAATCTTAAAGCTTCAAATACCTCATTTAGAGAGCTTGTGGAAGGTGTGTGACACAGAGTAATTTATGTCCCCAGAATGCAGCTTTTGTATCTTCATGACCTAATTTCCCCATCTGCAAGATAAATGCTGTGATAATTTTGTCTCTTTCAAGGGTTTTAAAAAGCTTATATCCTAACTCCCAGGCTTTGCTTTTTACATAACTCATAGGGGAACTGCTGCAAAAATAAAATATATTGTAAAATATTAATGCAGATATATTTCTGGAGCTTACTTTTAAGGAACAGCATGAACTAGTAAAGAAAAAAAATCAACTCATATATTGAAAAAGTACAGCATATTTTAAAGAAATGAAGATTCACTCTTTTCAGACATTGTAATAATTATCTATATATTATCTTTTGAAACAATTTGCCAGTTCTGAGGAGAAAGATATAAATTTCTTTGTGATTGAATGGAAATTGACAAAATATAAGGATTTCAGTTGTCAGCCTCTTAGTCATCCTTCAGTTTTGTTCATATAAATTTTTTAGCAAGATCACAGAAAATTAACGATCGTTACTCAGTGGCAGTAGAAAGAGTTCATGATCAGTGAAGAGCTGGAAGGAAAAGTCAAAGAATGATTTTCTCCCATATTTGTTCAGAGAAAACAGAATTGGTATGAACACTGCCAGGTAAAGCACTTTTTTTCTAAGATATAGAAAATCTGTTTTCTTGCAGTGACTGAGTGAATGATAGAATCAACCTCACCTCTAATTACCACCTATCTATATCTGAAAAAAATTGTCCCCAAGAGTCACATTCTTCTGTGTAGAGATGGAGACTCATATAAATTCACAGATGAGCTTAGGTTTAGGATCCATATTCTGGTGAAAGAAAAAGTGGAGTTTTTAAAATGAAGGGTTTGTTTCTGTGTTGTCATAAAGTGTGGGATATGCAAAGTGTTAATATCCAGATATTCTGAGAGAAAAATATCCACAAGGATGAGAGGAGAACATGTAAAAAATGGATATAATAATGTGTATACTATGAATGGTTCAGATCAAGAAATGGTTCCATCTTGCTAGCTTCTGTATGAACAAACAGGGAGATACAGTCCCATCCTCCGAGCATTTAAGATTTTCCAGTGTATCTCACTGAGTTATGAGGATCCTTCAAGAGACAAGCTGTGTATCTGTGAATCTTTTGGGGAAGAATAATTTAAACAAGTCTAGAAGTACAAGCCTGACATTTGACATTTGTCTGATTTCCTTTCTTGCTAGAATTTGTGCTCAGCTACAGTATCTAATGTGTCCTCATTTACATCTCAGTACTCAAGTTTTATACACATTTCCCAGACTTGTCACATATCTTTAATCTTCCTTACTTCTATTGCTAATTCTCCCTATGCAAGTCCTCCTCCCTATAGTAACACCTAAAGAAGTTTCTGGGGCATCTCCAATCTCTACATGCCCCAGTCCATACTGAGGGGAAGGAAAGAGATATTTTGAAGGAGCATACTTTAGGATCCATAAGAACATAAAAATGTAAGACATCTATAATGATTCAAAAAAGGTCCTTCTACTTTCTCCAACACTAGTCAAAGGTGGATGCATCTGTTCTTACTTTTTGTCTCTGCAACATCTCAATGTGGGGGTTTTTTTGTTTTATATATTTTTGGGTTTTGTTTTTGCTCTGTAGAAAAGCCATGATCTCTAAATTACAGACATCAGCAGGCTTATCCTTATAACAGTAGTAGCAAACCAATCAAGCTAACATTGAGCCTTTGTAAAAGCAAGGAAATATAAAATAAAATGCCTGTAGAACAACCTTGTGATTTTTTAGTCAAATGATCAAACTTGCTTGGAATTATCCACTTAATGCACTTTTACAGGACAAGAAGCCTGCAAATATAGATGCATAAGGAAAATTACAGCTATGAAAATATCTAAAACATAGTGAAGGCAGCAGTGTGTGTGTGTGCACGTGTATGCTCTCTGCTTATGGAGTTAGAACTTTACAAAAAAAGAAATGCTTTCCTAGCATTAAGGAGACATTTCCTGTCACCCTTTTCACTCCCTGCCTTGAATGAATGAAACTATTAATTGTGTGAATCGAACAGTTGTTATGGCTAAATTGGACAGCAACCTCAGGAGGTCATAGAATTCCTGCTTGTTAAAGCTACTGTCACATTTTATGGTTTTACAAAATGTCAGTCCATCATGCTGTAACTTTGCTGCTGAGGATCCTGTCTCTCGTAAAACACTCACAGCTGCCTTATGAAACTTTCAAGTAAAATCTCAAATCTGAAACTGAGTCAAAACTTCCCCCTCCTCTTTGCACTTCCCTTTATATTTTTGTTTACAATCTTTTCATGAGCCTGTGGGATTGTCTTTTCCTTTTTTTTACTCTGTCTTTTTTCTACTTTTTTTTTTTTTTTCAGGCAGAGCTGCAGCTTCAGAGAACTTGAGTGACAGCAACCTCTGTTGCTTTCCTACAACTGCAACCTCTCAAATTGGTGGAAAGGAGCAATTAAAGTAACCACTGGAGTTTGACAATTGGCATTCAGCATCTGCTGTGTCTCTGGCCACACACAGCTGTCTTCCTTCCAAGGGAAATGCAGAAATGGGTAATACTTGTAATCTAAATGAACTGAGGTCTCTCTGAAGCATGCTGTGATAGTAACTTTATTTTATTCTGCTTTTTTTCAGTGCCAAGATAGCATTGCTCTGAGGGTGATTCATGCAACAGAAAGACTAGAGAGGTGTTTTAAGTGCTGTTCTAAACAATGACATCCCAATCTGCAGTATAACTTAACAAGTTCTCAATGTTTCTGTGATCTAGTAATAGCTACAGTAATCTATCATATAAAAATGCACTTTGAGTTTATCTAGAAAAATATATTTTTATTAAGTATATTGTGCTATGGTTTCATTGAATCAGAATGATTTGGATTGGAAAGGACCTTTAAAATTCACCTAGTTCATCTCCCTTACAATGGGTAGGGACATGTTTCACTAGTTCTCCATCCTACCTGACTTTGAAAAATTCAATGGATGGGTCAACTATGACTTCTTTCAGCAACCTATGTCAGTGTTTCACCACCCTCATAATAAACAATTGCTTCCTTACATCCTATTTACATCTACTATCTTTTATTTTAAAATTATTACATGTTTTATCACTATAGGCCTTGGTAAACATCTCTGTCCATCCTGCTCTTGGGTACTGAAAAACCACAACAAGGTGTCCCCGGAACTCTCTGCTCTACAAGCTAAACAACCTCAGGTCTCTCAGACAGTCTTCACAGGAGGATGCTACAGACCTGCAAAGATTATTGTGTTTGTTTCTTTTTAATATATTTGCATGTCTTAAATATCTGTCTAGGTGAGAAACTGTATTATGGATTTAAAGCAGTCTGGCAGCAGCAGAGGAAAGAGAGGNCAATTGCTTCCTTACATCCTATTTACATCTACTATCTTTTATTTTAAAATTATTACATGTTTTATCACTATAGGCCTTGGTAAACATCTCTGTCCATCCTGCTCTTGGGTACTGAAAAACCACAACAAGGTGTCCCCGGAACTCTCTGCTCTACAAGCTAAACAACCTCAGGTCTCTCAGACAGTCTTCACAGGAGGATGCTACAGACCTGCAAAGATTATTGTGTTTGTTTCTTTTTAATATATTTGCATGTCTTAAATATCTGTCTAGGTGAGAAACTGTATTATGGATTTAAAGCAGTCTGGCAGCAGCAGAGGAAAGAGAGGGAGGTGCAGGAAGAGGTGTTGGCCTTCTCCTCCCTGCCCTCTACCTGTGTTTGGGCTGCTAAGGTTTGTTGGATTATCCATGCCAGACTGACCAAAACACACAAGACTGAACAAAAACACCCCTGACTGCATAAACATGCCTAAAGGGTTCAGGCAGTAGTTATTCTGGAAATGTTCCTTTGAACTGTGTGGGACCCCTGGATCCTCCAGCCCCAATTTGGGAATTTTCCAGAGGGGACATCCATGCATGATCCACCCTTGAGAGCCTTCCAAGGAGAGACACTGCAGAGGTACATCTACACTAGAAGTCTTAACAGGACCACAATATATACCTGAATATTGCTGTGTTTAATTATAGTAGTTAATTGGAGGCATGCTAACTGTATGGTTTTAGCCTATGACAACTTGTCCCAGTCTCCTAGATAGTCAGATATAGGTGCAGAATAATAAAATTGTTCCAAATAAGCAGCAAGTGTCAGGCCACATGGATCTAAGGGGAAGGGAAACTGAACTGCACTGGTACAAGCTGCTACAAAGATGGGAAGTTTTGGGATCCATTACTGAGTAGAAGAGATGTAGGTTGTGTCTCTCTACACAGACAAGCTCCAAGTAAATAAAATTAAGATAACTTTTATTTTATCAGTTAAAACACATCTAGGGATAATTGTTAGTGAAAGGATCAATGTTTCCCTAGAAAAAGCACCTTAAAACGATGATGTTTGAGAAGCTTCAGTGAAGAGTAAACAAGAAACACCTATGGAATGAATCTCCTGTCACATTCTCCAAACAGATAATGCATTTTTCAATATTTAATGAATCACACTGTCTGAAAGATGGAAGATAATACCCATTTTTTATTATTCTTATTATTTTTAAGCTGAACATATGCATATGCACAGGTAGGGTGTGTTTTTAGGAATAATATCACATATCACAGAAAGTGCAAAAATATATCTGTCGGAGAATGGATCTTTGTGTGTGTGTGGTAATCATAATCAGTCACACTGTATTTCTGCCTTGGGGTACACAAGCTGAAAGAAAGGTTGAGAACTACTCTTATAGATAATCCTCTGTAATGATTTTCCTTTCTTCAGGACAATCTTGACAACAGCACCTTGCCCTAGGATAGCTTTCTTTGATCCATTTTGTGACTGAAATACAAATTCCACATTTTTCGTTTGCCTATTTTCAAATTAATGAACCCTGCAATAAGGATTCCCTACCTAAGAGTGATTTCTCCAAATAGATTAAATGAAACAACAAAGCTAAAACTCAGGATCAGGAATTGAGTCTGAAAGGTGGAGGGTGCTTGGTCTTTATTTGCTTTTCTTTCTGCTTTTTTGAGGCTGCTGTCATGTCCTATTAGACAGATCATCTATTCAATATTATTTCACTTACCAAGAATGCAAGCAGTCATCACTGTTAGTGGTAGAGGAGATCTGAAGATTTTTAAGGGATTATACTGAATTATGGAGACAATTTTAATGAAAAAAAAAATATATACCAAGTAAAGTATGAACTCTTGGAACAGGGTTCAAAGGAGGTGACAAAGATGATCACTGGGCTAGGCACAGCTGCTATGAGGAAAGACTGAGAGAGTTTGTGTTGTTCAGCCTGGAGAATACAGTCCAAGGAGATCTTATAGAAGCCTTCCAGTACCTGAAGGAGCTACAAGAAACCTGGGGAGGGCAAGTATTAACAGGATGAAGGAGAATGACTTTAAATTGGAAGGAGGAAGATTTAGATTACACATTAGGAAGAAATATTTTGAGGGAGGTGAGGTACAGGCACAGATTGATCAGGGAGGTTGTGGCTGCCTCAACCCTGGAGGTGTTCAAGGCCAGATAGTACAGGACCTTGGGTAACCTGATCTAGTGGGAGGTGTCCCTGCCCAAGTCAGAGAGATTGGAACCTGATGATCTTTAAGGTCCCTTTCAACCTATTCTATGACTCAATGACTATATATGGAATCATAAGAGATCCAAGCTCCTCTGGAACTGTAGCATGAGATTGCTTAAAATGGCAGCATTCCTGTTTAGGTAATTGAATACCTTCTGCTATGGCCTAGGTGGATGTAATGGTTTGAGTCAAAACTCTCCCCCAAACCCCTCACAGTATGCAGCAGCCCCTGCTTCCTTCTACCCCTCACCCCCCTGGGGAGAGAAGGTAGGAGGAAAGCAAAGCTGAGAATACAAAGAAAAACAAAACAGGCAAAGGCTAAGTGAATATATATAATGTATTAACACTATATGTAACTAACATACTACATTGGTGGTTCAGTGGTAAAATTCTCTNATCAAACTATGACAGTGGACTTGTCTACAAATCTGCATTTCTACATTCTTATACTTCTAAGAAGCCAGAAATACATCAATGCAAATTATCAGTTGACAACTGAGTGTAATGACAGTAAAGGAAAATGATGTAACAGTGTTTGGAAACAAATGAATTTCTAACCTGTATGGTACAGAAAGAAAGTGAAGCAAAGATCTTCAATTCCTTCTAAGAAATAGGTGGTTTTCTGTTGCTACAATTTTTTTCATCAACGACTTGACCACTTGTTTTAAGTACTGATCTAGCTGTTTATTATATAATAAGTAATTACCTTATCCTAACATTTAAGAAAATAGAGAATAATAAAATTTAAAAAATATTATGCTTTTGATATTTTCTTGAGATGGATGTATGCTTGCAGCCCAGAAGGCCAGCTGTACCCTAGGCTGCATCTAAAGGAGCATAGCCAGCAGGTCAAAGGAGGGGATTCTGCCCCTCTATTCTGCTCTTGTGAGACCCCACCTGGAATACTGTGTGCTGTCCTGGACTCTTCAACATAAGAAGGATGTGGAACTGTTGGAACTGGTCCAGAAGAGGCTACAAAGATAATCAGAGGGCTAGAGCACCTTCCATAAGAGGACAGACTGAGAGAGTTGGGCTTGTTCAGCCTCAAGAAGAAAAGGCTCCGAGGAGAACTTATAGTGACCTTCCAGTACCTGAAGGGAATACGGGAAAGATATGGATGGACTTTTCACAAGGGAGTGTAATAATAGAATAAGGAAGAATGGCTTTAAATTAGAAGGGGGATGATTTAGATTAAATGTTCATAAGCAGTGTTTTATGATAAGGGCAGTGAGGCACTGGCACAGGTTACCCAGAGAAGTTGTGGATGACCTTTCCCTAGAAGTGTTCAAGGCCGGGTTGGATGGGGCCCTGTGTAGGCTGGTCTAGTGAGAGATGGCGCTGCCCATATCAGGGGCGCTGGAACTAGATGATCTTTAATCTTCCTTCCAACCCAAACCATTCTATGTTTCTATGATTCTATAACAGAATGGACGACTCAAATTACTGGAGACAGTGGTAGCATTCCCACTGCTTTTTATATTCTGCTCAGAAGTTCTCCACTCCTCTGCACATCACCCCTAACTAAGGTACAGATTTTCAGTTACAGGAAGGATGTGGTTCCTTTTCTTAAGTGTTTTACCCACTCAGTGATAGTCCCTGTGGGGATTTCAGAGTAACTGCCTGTACCTCATAGTCTTCTTTTAAACAGTAGTTATCAGTTCACCATATGACCACGCGCAGTCTTGAGCTCTGCACTAGCTAAGGAAGAACTACCTGTCCTGTCCTTCTTCAATGCTCTTGACAGAGTCAACCAAACTATTCTATGATTCTGTGATACCATGATCCTATGACACTAGTGGATTTCCCTGTTTTTCTCAATACTATTGTTATAGGAGTCTAAGTTAGACTCAGCATCTTCATTGACTTCAGAGTGGCAAGCACATGTAAAAATAAGATTACCATTTTTATGTAAACAGCTGCCAGGGTTTTTCTTCTGTGACTAGCAGATGTTAATACCAGGTTATATTATTAATAATAATNATTTATTGCTATCTATTATTCCTATTTTGCTGACTTTGTCAGGCAAAATTCAAACTTCACTCTCCATGGAATAAAATTAATGACTAATCCAGCAAGCATTATATCTCTGTTTTACTACATAACTGGAGTAAATGTAACTTCCATGAAGGTTTACAATTTACCACTGCAGCAAGAAAGTCAGAAATGCAATTAACTGGCTTTCAATCTTTTTAAGTCACTTCTTCCAGTGCCTGGCTTGGCAAATTAAAATTAGCTTGTCCCAATATTAAGTTTTGTTATGTTTACTGCCTTAAATCATGGAAAAAAGTAAAGAAATAAAAACTATTTCATGTGGTAAACAAGTTGAATAACTATTGTCCTGGGCTATCAAAAATGTGTGGAGCTGTAAAGTGAAAATTTGTTCTATTTATAATATATTGTTTAGAGAAAAACAACATTATGCTGACATGTGAGTAACAAAGAATTAAATCGTCATGGAAGCTGTGGTATTTATTTCTTATTTTCTCATCCTTCCAAGATAACAGACATAGACACGGCCCTAGGAAAACTGACCTGTAGAACATAAAGCCGATGACACTGGAAAGTGTTGAACTAGTGTGTCCAAGAAGGAGGTGAACCAATTACCTATCACAGGAACCATTTAAGTTCAAATTGCTGCTGACAGCATGATTATTAGTTTACTTATTCATGTAACAGTAGCAAATTAGAAACAGGGTTCATGTTGGTGGGTGCTTTAGACGGGTGCAAATGCATGTTGACATGAAGATTTTTCCAACAAATTTTTTAAGTGATTCATACAAAGGAGCCCTGAGTCATCTCACTCTTCATCTGCTTTCAGCTGAGCACAAAGACAGGTGAAATCCAGTCATACAGAGTGTTGGCCAAGAAGGCTTGCATTTAGCTTAAAACATAAACAGGACACATGAGCAGATGTTAGGGTCTAAGAACTGTTAAATGATTAACTGGATATTTTCATTGTCAGCATATGAAAGATCAAAACTTTATGATCCTTGCCAATCAGTGTGGAAAGTGACCTTTCCCTGAAGAGGTCAACTGCTTATTCTTGCCTTTTATACTCCTAGGCATTAGAATACTTTAAAAATCACAGAAATAAAATATTAAAATATTTCCACTGCATCAATGGAAATGATTAATAATTCAGGTGCATTATGTGTGCAAAAGGAAGAGAACTGTGTTCATACGTTTTTCTGTCAGATTATCATGAAGATAAAGGGTAGCAGATTTTGTAACTAGGCCATTAAATTTTCAAGAAGAAATCGTACATAAGAAATGGTAAACTCTGTTGCACAAATGGTAGCCAGGTTGAAACCCAGGGTCTAGTGAATGGAGTTGAAGGACAAATGTTCATTCACACATTAAAAGTGAAATTTCTCAGGTGAAGTCAAGCATCTTGAGGAAGTCAAGGCTAAAATTCTAACAGTTCTTGGACCAAAATGTGGCTAAGCCTTTTGCTGCCATAGCAGTATTGATAACAGACAATCAAGGACTGAACTCTCTATTAATTATTCAACCCCCATTTTCAACAGTCCTTTGAGTAACACAGGCAGTTTGACTTAGAAGACATATGCAGCTCAATAGAGCACCTGTAAGTGTCTCGGTTGAACGATGAAGCTCTTTCTGCAAAAGGTAGAAAAGCTAAGCCTTTTATACATCATGGGAATAAATGAATGCTTTACCTCATAAAGTAAAGAGGCAAGCAAGGTACCTGACCAGGAGACTACTGAAATGGATTTTTATTTCCCAGCACAGAAGAAGGGTCTCAGCAACAGGTTGTGTTCCCTTCCTTGCCCCCAGTTCCTCCTCCCTTACTGACATTCAGCTATTCATTCAGCCTCTCTTCCAATATTCCAAGCTACAGAAAACTTCCAGTCTGTATGGCAATCAGAGAATACAAGCAAGACATCCTGCTGTACCCAATTCCTTCTCATAAGAAGGTAGAAAAGGATATAAGTGGTGACATCATATGATGCAGTGTGAAAATTCTTTATAAGACTGTGTGAGGAAATGGCGACACTCAGGGGAAAAGTTGTTTCAAAGTGCCACTCCTTGTGACCCCAACAGGGGGCCACACTTCTCCCAATTTCTAACAAGTTATTTGTTGTTTCACCAGAAGCTTTTATTGAAAGCCTTTTAATTCCACACACTGCAGCTATAATATGGCAAGAAATAGTCCCTGCTTCACATAATTTACAATTGACTAGGTATCAGGCAGAAAGGAAATCAGTGGCACATAGAGTTCACAAAGGATTTGAGCCCAGTATGAAAAGCCCTCAGTCCACTGAGGGTGCCACTTCTCTATGAACCATCACTTTCTCTGTTAGGACAGCATAGTTGGCTACAGGAGACTATTCACTCACCTTCATGAGTTTTGGTGATTCATTAACCATTCACATCCCAGAGAGAACAAGGAGGTCAAAGACTTAACTGTGTGACAGATTAGTTTACATTAAAAAAAAAAGTATTTGAAAGTGCTCAAATGGGAAAAGCTACAGCACTAAAGGGTTTAGCTGCTAGATGATGCCTCAGATGTGCCATACCAAATATGGTAGTAATTCCATCTGTTCCCAGGAAGAAACCTCTCCTGCAGTAAAAATGCAGAATTAAACAGGATGCTGGAAGAAGTATCCAGACCACTAACAAATATATGCACCTCATATGACCTTGATCAATCTGGACATCTTGGTTGGAAAGGGAAATATGAGTTGCTGTAAACCTCACACCTCAGGTGTGAAGGTGGAACTGCATGTATGTAGCCTGATGTTGTGCTGCTGCCCAGTTTACTTCTGAACTTCTGAAGAAAGAAGGCATCCTTATATCTAACAAACAAGAAACAGTCAGAAGTGCTTAACTGAAAGTGCTTACTAAAAACCTTTTCATTGGATGAGAGATTAAAAAAAATGTTAAGTCTTAAAAAGATGGAGAGTATGACAGCCTCAGTGTAGAAAAAATCAACATTAAGTTCCTCAATTACAATTAAATACCATACATGTGCATTCCTGTCTGGCTGTAGATAGTGCAGGGTCTATGCCTCCAAAAATTGTTGCCAAATTATATTTATAAAAGAGGAATAAATTTAGAGAGGAGTAGATAGAGATTCTTTGATTTCTTTGTTCCCTTTCCATAAATATTAATGCATTTCCTAGGTGCTGCCATTGTGACATGCCGCGGATGGGGGCAGAATGTGTGCTTGCCTTGCTGTCAGCCTTGCTGCATACAAATGAGAGCTCTCACAAAGGCTGCAGGTGAAACGCACACACAAAGTGAAATTATAGCTGCCCCTTGTCAAATGCAGCAACATGGGCCAGTAAGAGCTGCTTATTCCATCAGTGGATAATGCAGTCATTGTGTCAGAGACCTTCTCAATGGTGTTGTAGTATTAGGGGAAAAAATGTAATGTAGGTTGCCAGAGAAAGCATGAAACTGGCAGTTTATCACTAATACTTCCTCCCCAACTAGACATCAGAAATGTTTCCTTTCTGTCACACTAGTTCCTTTACAACTTTCTATTCACAGCCTTTGTCGTATTCATCAGGAAAAAAAAAAACAAAATAAGCAGTACAGAATATAGAACAGGCTGAAAATGTACCAGATATGAATATATTATCATGTACCAAAGAAGAGACTTAGTTTTAGTTGCAGAAAACAAATGAAATGGAAACCAATATCAGAAAATATCTCAGACAGGATTTCTAGAGTTATCATTGTTTTGATGATGACAATGTGTGAAGTTTAAAAATATGAGTGAATGGTGGTAGATATCTTATAAACAAATTACAAATAGCAATCTTGCCCTTAAGAATCTGAAAGAGACAGATAAATAAATTTTTATAAAGAACTTCTTAGACAATGTGTGTTTATGTGAAAATGAAATAGACTTTTAAATTCAGTATTTAATATCACAAGTAGTACCATACCACAACTCTTTTTCTGCATTCTTTAAAAAATACCACTTTTAATATGACTTGTTAGTGGTCGAGTTAGCTTAAGGGGGATTTATTTTGGCTTTATACATTTTATAGAATCAGCCTAGCATTCTCATGTAAATAAAACGTAATAATTTTCTAAAGATAAGTAACACATGGACAAATCATGGAATCATGGACTGGTTTGTATTAGAAGGAAGTACTAAAGGTCATAAAATTATCTTGAGTTTCATGACTTATTAAATTGTTTGCTCAAAGCTTATTACAAATTTATTACAAAATGCATGAAGCAAGTAGTCTGACAGTCAAGAACATTATATTTTGGAGATATTTTCCTTCATGTGCTGAATAGAGATGTTTTCTCCAAAGTGAATAAGATCTTTCATAGAATAGAATCATA
>WAAB01006864.1:6980-18933 GCA_013389865.1 Piaya cayana
TCTCCAGCCCCCTCACCAGCTTCATTGCTTAGAAGACACTGAGGACTTAGTTTCCTGAGGAGTTTGTTCACTCAGCGCTCGACTGCACTGTCAAACTACAGCAGGTGTTGCAAGAGATGCCTGAACATCTCCAGGCAGGAGAGACCCCAATTTTGTGTCCTGGAAGGAGGTGGCACCATGGGGTGCACAGCATGGGATGAACTGCAGCCACAGGGCAAACTGGTTATTTTGTTCAGGCAAAGGCGGCCACAGGGTGTCAGGGAGCCCAGGGATAGATGAGGGGCAATGGTTTTCAGCTGAAAGAGGGGAGACTGAGGTGAGATCTTAAGAAGAAATGTTCTGCTGTAAGGGCAGGGAGGCCCTGGCCCAGGTTGCCCAGAGCAGTGGTGGCTGCCCCATCCCTGGAGGTGTTCAAGGCCAGGTTGGATGGAGCTTGGAGCCCCTGATCCAGTGGGAGGTGTCCCTGCCCATGGCAGAGGTTGGAACTAGGTGGGCTTTACCCAAACCATTCCCCGATTCTAGTACAGCTCTCCAGCAGGACCTGCACAGTGAGCCAGTGTCACTGTGGGTGGTGTAGGATCAGTTGGAGATGGGAGCAGATTCAGTTTGGGGTGAAATGCACGGTCATTATTGCAAGCAGAGACTTTGGGGAATTCTGGGTTGTCAAACGTTAAAAAAAAAAAAAAGTATCTCCAAAGCAGAACTGGGCCGTCACATGGAAAATCACCCCCTCCTTCACATCAGTCTGACTGACAGAGGGGCAGACAAACACAGCCTCCCACACAGCTACGGTGATTCCAAACAGTTTCAGGTTTTTCCTGGGGTAACAGTGAGAATCCCAAACCAAATTAACTGAAAATCCTGCATGTTAAAATGTGGAGTGGGTTTGTATCTTTATGTCCTCTGCCAGTTTGGTTTGAGGTCAAACTCGAGCGTTGGGTGGGAGGACGGGCAGCGATCGCAGCTGAGCAGAGGCGGCAGCTGGCAGCGCACAGAGTGAACAGTCCACCTTTCCCCACAAGCATCGGGGAAGAGAGACACCAGCGGGGCGTGCGGCTCACGGGCTGGCACTGCTGCCCAGCCACGTTCCACCGCAGCCGATGACCTTTGCTAGAGCCAGAAAAGCTGGTGGGAAATCCACTGAGAGCCTCGGGGGCAGGAGGAATTTAGAGCAGTGTCTGATTCCCAGCACGGCCACCACGTTCAGTGTCAGATGACAGAGGTTTCTCTTTTACTTTCAAACTAGAAGCCCAAAAGCCCCGAGAGCCTGGACCCAACCAGCCCTGCCTGGCCCTGAGGAGCTGTCATGGGTGAATCCATGGTGGAGCTGCTGCCGTCCCGCTCGGCCTCCTCCTCCCTGGGATCTCTCAGTGTTTGCAACAAGCGGTTGCCAAGGCCAAGCGTGGGGCTGGCGCGTGTGCAGGGAAAGGCGCGTTCCACACGTGGAGCCTGCAGAGAGCCGCTCCTGGCTTCTGCACGGCTTCCCACCTTCTGCATGGCTATGGCTACCACCCACCCTCTCTGTGGCCACAAGCCACCCTTCACAGGCTACGGCTACCACCCACCCTCTCTGTGGCCACCAGCTCCTTTCCCACAGCAACAAGCATCCTTGTCACGGCTATGGCTACCGACCACCCTTACTGTGGCCACCACTCACCCTTGCCATGCCCATGGCCACTGACCACCCTCTCTATGGCCACCAGCTCCCTGGCCATGGCTACCGGCCACCCTCTCTGTGGCCACCCTCTCCCCTTGCTGTACTCTGTGACCACCAGCTCCCTTGCCACAGCAACAAGCTCCCTTGTTATGGCTATGACTACCGACAACCCTCTTTGTGGCCACCACTCCCCCTTGCCATGCCCATGGCTACCAACCACCATCTCTGTAGCCACCCCTTCCCCTTGCCATACCCATGGCTACCAACCACCCTCACTGTGGCCACTAGCTCCCTTGCTATGGCTACCAACCACCCTCTCTGTGGCCACCAGATCCCTGGCCATGCCCGTGGCTACCCACCACCCTCTCTGTGGCCACCCCCCGCCCCTTACCATGCCCATGGCGGCCCCCGGCGCTGACCCCGCACTCACCGCGGCCCTGGCCACGAAGGCCAGCATGGCTCCTCGCCCGCGCCGGCCCCGACAAGGACACCGGTCGCACCGGGCGCCACCGCCCCCTCCGCCCGCCGGGGCGGGGCCTCCGCGCCGCCATCTTGGAGCGGGGTGAAGCCCTAGCCGCCATCTTGGAGAAGGGCAAGGCCGCTCTGCGAGAGGAGGGAAGGCGGTGATCGGTGTCGCGGTTTCTCTGCCGGACGCCTTCTCCGGGAGTCGGCGAGGAGCGTTCTCCTGCTTGCCGAGGCGCTCCTCCTCTTACTGGCGAGGCGGGCCCGTGCGGGCGGAGAGGGCCGTGCCCTACACAAACATGGCGGCCCCTCGGGTCACGACGGTGGCCGGGAGGGGTCAGCGCTGCCTGCCGGTAGCGCGGGAGCAGCGTGCCCTGCTCAAAGATGGCGGCGGCGGCGGCGGCTTCAGGGTGTCCGGAGGTGAGGGGTGAGGGGTGGCGGCGGCCGGGCTGCGGGAAGATGGCAGAGAGCGAGCGGCGGGCAGGTGAGCGGCGCCTGGGGGGCTGCGCCGGGGGTCCCGGAGGGGCCAGGGCACGGGCAAGGGGTACTCGGGCTGCGGGGCGGGCGGGGGGGAGGGAAAGAAGGGGCCCTGGAGGCCCTGGGCCTCGGCGCGGGGTGGGGCCGGGACCTCGGGAGGGGGTGAGGGGATGAGGGGATGGGACTCTCCCTTTGGGCTGGGTGGGGGGTTGCGGCCTCCTTGAGGGGCTGCGTGAGGGGATGGGACTCCCTGGAGGCGCTGGGGGGTGGGGAGGGAAAGTCTGAGTCCCCCCTAAGAGAGGCCTGGGTGGAGGGTCTGACCCCCCCAAGAGAGGCCTGGGTGAGGGGCTGTGCTCCCCCTAAGAGGGGCCAGGGTGAGGGGCTGAACCCCTCCAAAAGGGTCCTGGGTGAGGGTCTGTGTCCTCTTGAGTATTTGTGGTCTCCTCTGTGAGAGGAAACACAAAAATTGCACCTTGGAGAAGTG
Source organism: Piaya cayana (assembly GCA_013389865.1). Taxonomy (NCBI): domain Eukaryota; kingdom Metazoa; phylum Chordata; class Aves; order Cuculiformes; family Coccyzidae; genus Piaya; species Piaya cayana. The sequence continues at coordinate 10,061 of WAAB01006864.1, forward strand.
GTGGCTGAGAAACAAATGCAAAGAGATGAAATGAGTTCCACGGTGAGGCAGAGGTTAGGGTAACACCTGGATCCCCTTGATGCAGGACGCTGCCCTGGCCGCATCTCTGGGCTTTATGTATCCTCTGTATTAACAGACAATTCTGTGTTCTCTGGAGTCTTTCATTGTTTTCACATTATAAGTTATTTTAAAGTAAGAGTTCCATCATCATTGTGTGAGGCGTGAGCGTGTGCTGAATTTTCAGCAGTGAGGCAGGCGTGTCTTTCATTTAAATTCTTCGTTTGGTGTTCTTCTCATCCCTGTACCTGGAAGTTTTGCTCTAACTTATGTGCAGGACTGAACCAAATGCCGTAACGCCCTAGGCAGGGGATGAGACTGTGTTAATTCTGTAGCTGGGCAACTGGGAAGGCAGAGAAGTTAAATGACTTTCTAAGGTGACGACGTGACAAGTCTCTGTGTGGTTCCTGGGACTTTGGATTCCTTTTTTCCTAGTCTGCCTGCTAGGCAGCGCTGCTCTGCTGCAGAAAAGACTGCTTGTGCTTCTAGGTAGTGTTTTCTATGTAAATGCAGCTAGTAATACTTTAAGGAGTTGGATTTTGGTGTCTGTTAGGGAGCTGGTGCCACAGAGTGGAGCACAGTCACTGAAATGTCACCAGGGGGCTGGTGCTGAACCTTTGGATTTTCTAGGATATAAAAGATGAACTGGTTGACTTTAACAGAAGTAAAAATTCGCATTAGCACCCAGTTCCCTTAGCAGAAATAAACTAACTGGGTGTAGACTTCGTTATCTCCTGCACCAGGCTCGCTGTCTGGATGGGAAATGCATTTTCAGTGGTGCAAGTGAACAAGCATAATGCCACTTTGTGAAGTGTTATTGTGTTCTTAGGAGTGTATTATCCACGGATCAATAAGATATTGTTTGGCAAGGAGGACTTTTTATAGTGGCACAAGCTGGGATGGATTTGTTTGCTTTCTCACAAGAAATGGATGTTAATTTCTAAGAAAGAAAGAAAAAGGTTTTCTTCTTCTCCACTGCTTTTATTTTACCTCTTTTTTGTTTTCCTCCCCCAGGCACCTCTGAGGAGGTGACTCCTCCCATCCAGCAGAACTTCATGATCCCTAAAAAGGAGATAAACATGGTTTCCGACATGGCCAAGTGGAAGCGCTCTCAGGTATGCTCTGGGGTCAGGGAAAACAGTTAAGTGCTCTTTGTGCTTCAGTAGCAGCCAGGACTTGTCTGGGAACAGCCTAGGAATGAGTAAAGCAGGTTTAGGCAAATAAAGGGAAATGAACTGATTTGTGTTTTAAAGCAGAAGAGTTGCTGCCTGTTTGTAGGAGAAAGCCTTGGCAGGGAGGTGTGGAGTCTGGCAGCCAAACGCTCTAATGAAGGAGGGAGCAGAGCCCAGAGGTTGAGGGAGACCAGAGGTGCTTAAAACTCATTACTGCTCTCTCCTAACAAGCGAGACGGGAAGCTGGTAATTATTTCCTCCCACCTGTCCTGTACATTACATCAAAACTGGGTTTACCCAGTGCTGTTTGAACTCAGCTTGAACACAGTCCTGCTGCCTGGCCCTTGGTCGGCATCAGGCTGGGCTGGTTCCTGGGCCCTTCCCACCTGGCTGTGCTGGAAAGGTCTCCCGAACCCGTGCCGTTCCTGGATAATTCTTGTTTACAGTCTGTGTAGAGCTGGTGGAACAGGGAAGTTCTCCTTGCTCTGCCTTTGAGGGATTGGTGTGTTAGCCCAGACTTGTCCCACCTCTTAGGAGCAAATTCTTGCTTGATGACTGATCTGGGATGTGTTAAGAGAAGCTGAAGTTATAGCCAGCTCTCAAGCAAGCCTCCCGGTACAGCTTCCTCTGTTAAATCTCCTGGGTTTCAGGACTTGTTCCTTGTCAGGATTACTGTGCAAGAGGGGCGCAAGGAAGGAGAGGTAGAAGTGAGCTAGTCTGATGTTTTCGAAGACTCAGAGCTGCACTGGGTATGATACTTAAAAAGCAGTGAATTTAAAGAGAGGAGCAGTGAGGAGCTGGGATGTGTCTCACTTTCTCACTTCCCCACCATGCAGAAGCATGTAAGAAGAATAGAAAGAGGAAAGGGGAGAGAACGGCACAGGCCTGGGAGAAGCAATGCCGGACAGGATAATAGAATCATAGGATGGTTTGAGTTGGAAGGGACCTTAAAGCCCATCCAGTTCCAACCCCTGCCATGAGCAAGGACACATCCACTAGATCAGGTTGCTCCAAACCCCATCNTTTCCCATGCTGAGGATGTGTAGAGCTGAGGGGTTTGTATTTGACCTGATAGGAGGCAGGGAGCTGAGGGAACAGTTTTGGGGGCAGTGCAGGCATTTTTAGGATTCTCCTTGCTGTAAGTTTTACAGTGTTCTTGGTGCAATCACCATCTGCCTCTGAGCTCTGCCAGAAATAGCAGTAACCTCGCAGCAGGCCCGGCGTTCCAGGTATCTCCAAGAAAGCAGTGTTATGTGCTGGGAAGGGTTCTCTTGGTGTGCAGAAATGCTCCCATGCTGTGTTGCTTGCTCAAACAGACTGTGGGTGTTCGCTAACGCCCTGCTCTCTTGGGTGTGTTTGCAGGCATTTGCAGATTACATGGGCTTCATCCTCACTCTGAACGAAGGTGTCAGAGGCAAGAAGCTGACCTGTGAATACAAAGTTTCAGAGGTAGGAAAAGATCTCCTTGTTTCTCCTTTTTTTTCCCTTTTTTTTTTTTTTGTCTCTACAGTGAATGTTTCCATGGCAAGGAATGAGTTGGCAGCTTTTCTAGGAGCCAGGGAGAATAAATGCAGTTGGTTGGGGATGCAAATGTCAGCCTGCAGTCCTCCCCGCAAGATGCAGAGGTTCTGTGTGTGCTCACTGGGTGGGAAACCAAACAAGTTATAAGTGGATAGGAGCTGGTGGTGAAAGGAGGATGCAGAAAGGACATGGTCTGATCCTGCTTTCGCAGTCTGGCTTCAACCAGTGATGTTTAGGTGATCCTTCTGGTTTAGGTATTCCCTCCTGGCTGCAGGCGAAAGGCTGAGATGTCTGTACTGTTCTGTTTCTCCCACTGGTCGTCCTGTGATTCCCTGTTCCTGGGCGTCCCTGTTGCTCAGACTATGTTCACAGCACTGATCTCCTCACCCCACGCTGTGACTGAGCTGTGCAAGGTCTAGTTTGGCAGCGTGCGAGCGCAAGGCACGTCCTTGAGTGAACTTGAGGGCTGCGGGGGCTGCGGAGCACGCAGGAGGGCTGGGATGAGCAGCTACTTTTAGCCTGTGGAGCAGAATTACCCCTTCCAAGGTGTTAAACAAGAAAGGACCTATTATTCCCCTTGCATTAATGTGATGCCACCTGGTTCTGTCGTGGCTTGGTTTTAGTAGCTGTTCACCTTATCTTGTTTGGAGTCAAAGGGGAAGGGGATGAATCCGCAGCCTGAGTCTCTGTGTGTGCTGCCCTGATCTGCAGAGCGTGCCTTGGCTACCAGCTTGGCTTCTGTGTGGCCCACTGGATCCTCCTCCCTTGTTCTGCATTGCCATAAGGAGATTCTTGGGTATATTTTTACTGTTCAAACCTAGCACGGCTGTGCAAGAAAGAGGGCATCGGTCTAAAAAGATGTAGGTGGAATGGGTAGCTAACTGTGTTTATAGCCTCATTTTGGTGAGGGAAGACAGCCTTTATGTTTAAAGTAGGTGCGTTTTTGATCTTTAACCTAATCATTTATGTTTAAAGGAGGCGTGTTAAGTCCAGCCTTCCCTTGTAGGAACCCTGTGTGAATGGCAACCTTGCTTGTAGTTCGTGGGGGGGATCAGGGATAACAAATCCCTCCCTAACAGGCTTTGTGTCCCCCTTTTGTTCCTTCAATTCAGTAGAAACTGCTGTCAAATGCTGCTTTTGCTTTCTGCTGTTTGCATTTCACCTTTGAGTTGTGTCTTTGTGGTCATCTCCTCATTCCCAACCATTCACAGACCAGTCCTAGGGAAACAAAGCATTAAACATCAGCAAAACAAAGAGAAGGGGGGTGGAGGGTGGGAAACTCTCTTCCTCCAACCCCTTTGAGCTGTCAGCTATGTAGGAAAAGCTGTATCAGGGCTGTGTCCTGTGCAGCGGATCCCTCTTGGAGTGAACATTTTCCATCCACGCTCCAGGTGACAAACAGAGACACGATCCTGACTGCTTGGGAAGTGACAGGGAACATATCTCATTCCCCTCAGGCTGGTCTCATTCCCCTCACACTGTGGAGAGCAGAAGCCTGTGACTTGCGGCACAGGTGGAGCATCCCCAGGGTTGCCTTGTTGATGAGGTTGCCTGTTCATGCGGGTTCGTTTGTAGATCAAACTGCTTATCTGTGCTTTTAAAGGCTCGGCCCCTTGTGGCCTCTGCTTGCATCTCTGGTCTGCTTTCTTCTCTTTTGCTGTACCTGCTGCTGATGCGCTTTTGTGCCGTCCCATCTTCCTCCCTGATCAAATGCCGGGGACGCCTGCCTTTGGCAAATGACCTCCTGGAATCCTTTCTGCTGAATGCGAATCCTCTGCATGACTTTACTGGTGTTGCTTTGCCGTGGAAAAAAAAAAAGAAAGCATGGTTCTCCCCTGCTTTGAAAGAGATGGCTTAATGGTTTCCAGAGAAGTGTGTGTCGATACCAACCTGTCTGCTGGAGCTAGAGCTGAAACCTTTGGGGGCTGAGCCCCCTCTGAGGTTTGCTGAGCCTGCTCAGCTCTTATGGAAAAATTGCAAGGAGCTGTCTGGGGTTTTGCTGGAGGCATCTGACAAGCAGTGATAGCTGAGCTGTTGTTCAGGACTCCAGTGCAGACGCTGTGTCTGGCACAAGGTTGTGTGAGTGATAGGCTGTGACCTGCCTTCTCCTCCTGGAGGGAGTGCTTTTCACGTGGGGATCCCGCAGTAGCTGCAGGGGTTGTGACTTTGATCAGAGGAGCAGCGCAGCAAGGAGGAGGTTAATTTTGGCCATGTGAGGAGCAAACTGGCCAGCCTGTGGGCTTGCTCTGATTCCTGGGACGTGGGTGAAGCAGCAGATGTCCCAATTTTATCCTCACCCACCTCTGACAGGGTCCATGGAGCCCACAGCGACAGACTTGGTCCCCATGAGTGGCTCTAGCTGCTGCGATGCCTTCTCAGCATCTCTGGCTGCCTTGCCCCTGTTCTTGAGAGATGCTGACAGGTCTGTGCTCTGTCGGAGTCTCTGTGCTTTGCCTTTGGGACTGGTGGCAGGATCAGGGTCAAGGGGATGCAAAATCAGCACAACGAGAAAAGCAGGGAGGGTGGGAGGGGGAGCTGCCCTTGCTTTGATCACTGGAAAGGTAAAGCAAAAATAGAGCTTAGAAACCCAGCCAGGCAAGAGAAGGCTGCAAAGGTGCTGATGGTTGTGTTCCCGTAAGCTCTGCTCTTCCCCTCCTTCTCCCCCGCTGGGGTCAGCCCTGGATGCACGAGTTTCCTCTGCTGGACAATGGGAAGCTGCCTGTTTTAGCCACCCCGTTTCAAAGGGCCTTGAGCCCAAACCGAGCCTCATCTCTTTAATTATTTATTGGCTTGGCTGAGCCGGCAGCTGGGTCCTGCTTTCCTGTGTTCAACCGGGCTGGGCTTTTTAATCCCTTTAAAGCGAGCGAGTGGGGAAACGGAGGTTGGACTCTTGCTCTCACCAAGGCCTGCGGGCAGATCTGGGGAGGGGGAAGGAGCGGGTCCTTGCCAGCCATTTATCCAGGCAGCACTGAGTGCTTGCTGAGAGGGGTTTGAAATACGGTGGCTGCTCGTAATGAGCTGCTGGTGCTGGCGGATAAATCACCAGCACGATTTAATTATTTAATGCAACCCAGTGCTGGGGATGCTGTTGCTTAATTGGAGGGGAATGCAGTTGCCAGGAAGGAGTAGAGCTGAGCCTGAACCTGGCCCGGTGCAGCAGAGAAACACCGAGTTTCTGTAGTGTTATGTGCAGCAGGGAGCTGAAGCAGAGCAGGTCGCGCTTGCTCAATCCACGTGAATCTGGGGCACTGGTCTGTCAGTGGCTCGAGGTTGCAGCCTCACAGGGCACCCAGAGCTTCTTCCCTCAATGTCTCTTGGCACTTGGGTCTTTTCTGTTCCTGCTGTGTCCAGGTCTTGTCCTTTATCCCAACCGCTAGCCTGGTGCAGCGGCCAAGCGTCAAGGTCCTGTGGGATGGGTGGATGCCTCCTCTGCCTGATCCCTCTTCCTGGTGGCTGATCCCACTGTGCCCTCCGGATGGCACCTCGGGAACCACTGACTGTGGTTGGCTCTGTGTGCCATGAGACCCTGGGAGTGGAGGGCATGGGGAGCAAGCCGCAGCTGGTTCAGTGGCAGCACGGCTCTGCCATGGCTGTCTCTCTGCCCGCCCCCTTCGGGTGGCACTTCAAGGGCTAAAAACTTGCTGGGCTCGGCTGTTTCCTTGTCCTCCCGGCACGCAGCATGAAGAATTGAACCACAGCCCAGGAGACCAGCCGGCTTCACATGGTCGATGCCTCCAGCAAAGTCAAAGCAGCCACTGCTTCTGCTGTCCTCTTTGTCCCCTTGAAGGAGGAAACCCCTCTCGAGACAGAGGAGCCTACATTGCCCGGGGCCTGGCCAGCTGCTGTGGCGGCTGATGGCTCTCTGGCTGCTTGGAGCTGGGTGAGGAGAATCCAAGAGCCCCTGGCAGCCTTAGCCAGTTGTGGCAGAGCCTCCTAAATCTGTTTGGAGCTGCTTGAGGTGCTGCCTGTGGTATTGCCTCTTGGTGCATGGGGCATAGCTGTTCCCTAGCTGCACAGACAAGGCAGGGAGGAGGCTGTGTGCTCTGGTAGTCCTGGGCCAAACAGTACGGCTTGAAACGTGGCCTGTTGCATCTCTCTCCTCCTTTGTGTCCACAGCAGTGCTACCTCCAGTCACTCTCAGGCATCTTACAGAGGCGCCTCACTTTCTCCTTTCAGCACTAGATGTAAGAAATGTAGCTCTGTTGTCCTGCTTTTGTCTCCCCATCAGCTTTATGTTTGTGTTGAGACTTTTCTCTCAGAGCCAGGAGCTTCTCCTGCTTGCTTTGATGCCACCAGCAGTGGGTAAACCAGGCTGCCTCTGCCCTCGGTTATGTTGTGTTGTGCCATGTACACTTGGTATCCCCAGGTTAGAGCTGCCCTGGCAGTTGGGCTGGTAGGAGTTTGGAGCAACAGAAACCATGCTGAGAAGGCTGATTTGTGATTAGACCCTGCTGCGCTGGGCGCTGTACTAATGCTAACATCATCACTGCTAATCTGGGCTCCTTAGAGACACTTCAGGACAAAGATTAGAGGCTGTGAGACGGTCCTTTAAATCACATCATCAGCCACTGGTGAGGATACATGGTAAGTGCTGAGCTGAATCCAGTGGGCAATGCAGGACCCTCAAGATGCAGAGCCTGAATTTTGTGTTGGAGAACCGTGAATTGTCTAGCCCTTCCCTGCTTCCCAGCCCTGTACATCCTAATCTAGGAGCCTGCTGGAGCTCTTCTCCCAGAGGTTTTAGTGCTGTCACAACTCATGAAAAGCTCTGTGGGCGACTGGAGAGCTTGCCTCATGCTGGGCTTTGTACTGGCCTGATCTTCTGAGGGGAGGGATGCTTTTCCCACTCTTCTGTGTTTCAGGGAGGGTTGGCACATTGCGTTTCCACTTGCCACCCTTGGGAAGGATGATGTGGGCTTTAATGACTCCAGTGCAGGGCAGAGATGTCAGAGCCTGGGGGACTGCTCTGTTTTATGTCACTGTTGACTCCTCGTCATCTTTGTTCTCTGTAGCCCATTGAAAAGCTGGTGGCTCTTTTGAACACCCTTGACAGATGGATCGATGAAACCCCACCAGTGGATCAACCTTCTCGCTTTGGGAACAAAGCCTTCAGGACCTGGTATGCCAAACTGGACCAGGTGAGTGTGTCTTTCATGTGTAGTTTTATGTGTAGCACCTATAGAAGGGCTGTGCCCCCAGCAGGGTAGCAGAGTGGCTCTGTCATTGTGTGGCAGCCGAGCAGGCTGCAGAGGAATTGCTTGGGTGAGCTGTGAAGGATCCACCTCTTGCTGTGCATCACTCACCTCTGATCTTGTGCAGTCTTCTCCTCTTACAAGAGCATATAGCCTGTATAAATGCTCCTGGCTGGGTCTCCCAAGTCCTGGATGAGCCGTGAGGGCTTCTCCAAGCCCAAGGAACTCCTTTGCTCTGTAACTGCCCACTGTGTCTGATGGTGACCTACAAAATCAGAGGAAGGTTGTGGAACTCCAACTTTCTTCAGTTTGGAGCACTTGCCCTGTGCTCTGGAGGTGGCAGAGGCACAGACCCAGCAGCAATTAGCTTGCGGGTGGTCTGGGGCTCTAAGTGCCTTTGTCCTGGAGATGACTCTGAGTAACTGGGTTGATGTTCTTAGATGGTGACTTTTTTTTTCCCTGCATGATGCATGTGGCCTACATAAGTGTCAGGATGAGCGCTCCTTGAATTGCTCCATCTCTGGAGATGACTTCGACAGGAGAACTCGCCCCTCGTTTGTGCTGGTTCTGGCCATTGTAGGAGTGCCCCAGTGCAGCTCCTGCTCTGCAGCGCTGCCTGAGCAGAGACTGATTTGTTCAGGGGACCAGCAGATCTGCGCTCACTCGAGGGAGTCTTTTGTGTCTTTCAGGAAGCAGAAAAGTTGGTAGCCACAGTGATTCCCAAGCATTTGGCTGATGCTGCACCGGAGGTGGCCGTGTACCTGAAGGAATCCGTGGGGAACTCCACCCGCATTGACTATGGCACAGGTACCTGGGTGTGCGTGCTGGCTGAGGCTGGACTCCTGCGGGTGGTGACCCTTTAGAGCCTGGTGTTTACATTATTGCCACTATTTTTAGTGCCAGCTTGAAACAAACACCTTCCTTCAGGGCC
>WAAB01006864.1:20689-40610 GCA_013389865.1 Piaya cayana
TGACTCCCTTTTCACCTCTGATCTGAGGAAACAAACTGAGCTGTGCAGGCCATGCTGGAATAAGCTGTAGGAGCCGCTTTACTGTGTGCAGCAGTCTTACACTTGCTGATCTGCAATAGGAAGTTCAGAGGGATAAAATATAATTGCTTGAATTGGAACCAGGGTGGGAAGCAGGTTTGTGTTCAGTGGGAGGTACCTTGAGGACTGGTGCTCCCTGGAAGCAGCATCACTATTTGCAGAGGGACTTGAAATACTCAAGGTATTTAAGCATTTAAGCATTCTGCACTAAAGGAGATACTGAACTGCAGGATGAAGTAACTGTACTAGCTGCAGTTAGACGTAAATCCAGAATCGTCTACATGCTCTGCTTCTCTGTCTGGAGGGCAGGGATGTCCTCACCAAAGGGCAGGAGAGCGGGATGCTGTGGGTGCAAGGAACCGTGACTTAGGACAGGGGCAAGGAGAGGAAGAGGAGGACGTGGGTAGAAGGATGAAGAGCTGGAGGCTGTGCAGTGCCTGCTATGAGAGCTACAGCTCGCTGGCACCAGGGGGAGATGTTGCCTTTGGAAAGGGACCCACTGGCTGGGGTTTAGTCAGCTCGGGGAAGGAAATTCAGCCTTTCCTCCCCTCCTGTGTGTCCCAAGCCAGAGGTCCATGTCCTAGCTGACAGTGGCTAGAGCATAGGTGCACTTTCTTCCTGTGCTGGAAGCAGCACTTCTTCACAGTGTGGAGCTGCTGGTCTTGTACTCTCCCTTCCTCTGTGGTCCCTTCCACTAAAAGTAATTTCTGGGTTTGCTGGTGTTTCTTTCCTTTGCTGTTAGCAGAAGGACTGAGCTGCAGAGGCTTAGCCTGACCTCCCAGTAAGTACCTACTGGGACGGACTGTTCCCGGCAGCATCATGGAATCTGTATCCTTCCGGCACAGAGATATTTTTGAAGTGGGAGGAAATCTTTACTTGCAGATATGAGGTTCTCTCATGTCCCCTGAGCAGATGACCGTGGTGCTCCACGTCCCCTGCTGTACCAGGCTCCTGGGAAAGGCCCTGCCTTACTCCCAGCATGCCCAATATTGAAGCTGTTTTTCCTCAAGAACAACTTCTTTTTTCAAAGCTTATAATCACCGTATGAATATCTAGAAGGTATTGTTTGGGTGGGTGCTGCACGGGGATGAAATATTGTCAGCTCGTGGCATTAATAGGGGCAGTAGGGTTGGAGCTCTTGAGACAGGAGTGATTTCTGAAGAGCTGTCGTGTTGTCCTGGGGACCAGAGACACCAGTGTCACATCTCTTCGTGTCTTCTAACTCTAGGGCATGAAGCTGCATTTGCAGCCTTTCTCTGCTGCCTCTGCAAAATCGGTGTGCTCCGAGTGGATGACCAGATGGCTATTGTCTTTAAAGTATTTAACAGGTGAGGTGGTGGAAGGAGAAGGGCTGGAAGCATCGGGCTGGCTGGGGGCATGTTCCTGACAGTGTATCCTCCCAGTTTTCTGAGATGTATGAGATGTTACTGTCTGTCCTGTGTGCCAGACGCCTCTTGTAGTCAGGGCTGGTTGTGCCCCCTTTCTTCCACTCATCTGCTCCCATTTTGGAGTGAGAAACTGTAAGAGTCTCCTCCTGGGGTGCTAACTGGGTGAAGCAAGGGCTTTCTACAAAGACATGTAAGTAATAAGAGAACATGAGTGCTGAAGGGGTTGGTGGCTTAGGGAAGAAGGGCAGAATGGGAAAACTGAAGACAAATTTAGACAAAATTAGGAGGTAGATTTCTTTTTAATAGACTGTATGGTGACCTATTATAACCATCTCCAGAAGGTGATGGTACCTTGTCTGTTAGAGGCCGAGTGCCTTTCCACAAAGTCATTTTAGCTGACCAAAAGTTACTGAGCTCCACAGAGGCATGTGGCGAAGCAATCTGTTCTGTGATCGACAGGAATATCTGATCAGACAACCTAACATCTCTTCAGGCATTAAAAAAACCTCGAAACTATGAAAACTTGCAGGCGCTAGTCCTCTAGATGTGTTTCCAGCTCAGGAGGTAGAGTTGGTGATGATGAAACTGGTGGAATGGATGTTTGGAGTGCAGAGATCTAATCCCAACTGTATCACTGCTTGGTGGCGTGGAAACAATTACCTTCAATAGTACTTCCAGCTTTAATTTTCTACCTGAAAAGTGGAAGTACCCATTGCTGTAAGGTGGAAAGCTTTCTGAGCTCTTTTGGAAGTTGTTGAAAGAGTAAGTGTCAGTGTTTTCAGATAACAATGGGCGTGGGGAAAGATCTGCACCAACATAAGACACTACAGATAAAATAAACCCCTGCCACTTGATTTCTTAGTGAATTTGGTGTAAAAAAAATCCTCACTTTTTATAAGATGCTGGTATTTTCTACTATACAAACCATCTGACCGCTTTCTAGGGCAGAAGAACTGAGTATATATTCTGTGTACTGTGCTGTACATGGGGTCCTCCTTGCAAGTGATGAAGCTGCATCCTTCTCCAGGCTGGTTGTTCTTGTCCACGTATAAGTCAATGAAGACAGAAGAAAGCCTTGTCTTAACTCTTCCTTCTTTCTTTGGTCTCAGGTACCTAGAAGTGATGCGAAAACTTCAGAAGACCTACAGGATGGAACCTGCTGGCAGCCAGGGCGTGTGGGGCTTGGATGACTTCCAGTTCCTACCTTTCATATGGGGCAGTTCCCAGCTGATAGGTACCAACAAAAATCTTGTGTCACAACCTGCCCCATCTGTCTGGGTTGTAAAGATGATGGGGTTTGGGAGTGACTTTTAAATGTTTCAAATTTGCATATGATACAGCAGAAGGGTTTGCTTGGAGCTTGGATTTTTATTTTCTTTTCACACAGCTTTCCAAATAAAGCTACTTGCTTAGGTTGGGAGATGGGAGGCTTCCTTGTACAGTAAACTTGTCTTTATTGCAATGACTACAAGCTTTTGAAAAGGAGAGTTTCAGTTTCGGTGCTAGAAAACACATTTTCTGCCCTGGTGAGTTTACCAGCTGCTCTCACTGCTGAGGCACTGAGGTGGGAGATGAGATGGGGGGAGGAGCAGCTCTATGCTGACTTCTGAAGAGCTCCGATGGGAGGATTGTGTTTCTTTGGGAAGAAGGGCAGGGCAAGACCTGGTTGAACGTAGTCTCAGAAGAGGGTGCAGTACACTTGTCTTTTTTTGATTTATAGATCATCCAAATTTGGAGCCCCGACACTTTGTAGATGAGAAGGTGGTAAATGAAAACCATAAGGACTTCATGTTCCTGGAGTGCATCCTCTTCATTACAGAGGTGAGGTTTGTCCCGCAGCGGAGTTCTTTTGACATTACATACTTGGCTCTGCCCGTGGCTTTCTCTTCCTCTTCTGCTTGTTTGTTTGCTCTCATGGGACTGTGTGGATGAACTGTTGTTGCGTATTTGAGGTGCTCCCCTTGAATAAGTTGAGATGGGGATGTTGAGAGGGANTTGCTTGTTTGTTTGCTCTGATGGAACTGTGCGGATGAGCTGTTGCATATTTGAGGTGCTCCCCTTGAATAAGTTGAGATGGGGATGTTGAGAGGGAAGTACAATTAATCCAGATGGGCTGCAGATTGCACTTGGAGGAAGCTGTAACAAAAGGAAACAAATAACCTTGGATCGTCTCTTGGATCACTCAGTGGGGACTTGGATGGAGAAGACTGGAATGGAAGTGTGCTAGGAAGGTGGAGTAGGAGTTGTGAAAGGATGGGGCTTGCCAGAATAACCTCCTTTCCCTCCAGCTGTTGGGTGCTTCCTGGCAGGCCCTGGCTCTCCTCATGCTTAGAGCAGGCTCCCAGCCTCCAGGCAGCTTGGGTTCCTCCAGATTCTACCCAAAGTTGCCCATTAAATGCCTCCTCTTGGAAAACAATGTAAAACAGCAGTGGTGCTGAGATTCACCCAGCTGGCAGTGCTATCGGAACCACGTTTGTGCTCAAGCACTGTAGAGCCCCTAGGGTGAGGGACCAGTGATACTTAGCTGGTTACCAACGATGAACTTAGCCTTTCATGTAGGACATTTTCAGATCCCAAATGCCGGGAGGTGCTGTGTCAAGTCCTGCTGAATCTGGTAGGGTTTGTTGGTGCCCAGCACCTCACACGGTATAACCCTTAATGCAGGGATAAATCACGCCATGGGTAGTAAAGAGGTGCTGGTGGAAGAGACCAGATGAGGACAGAAAAGCAGGAGCCAAGATGCTCTAGAGTGTGTTTTAGTATGGGCCTCTGTAATATCCAGATTGCGCACTGACCTGTTAAAAACCTGGAAATATCCATCTCGTGATGTGCGTACAACTGCAGTGCACAGGTGACACTTAAAGTTTAAAATACACAGCACTGTGCTGCTTCCTCAGGTCGCTCTTGCTTTTCCCTGCAGGAAGATAGCTTTGTATTAGGCTCTCGAAATCGGTGATTTCACTTCTTTTTCAGCGCGCTTACTGAGAATCATGGAATTCCATGTTTCTGCCAAGTTCCTCAGTGCCACCTGGTGGCAGGGAGCCCTCCTCTCTGGCCCTCCTGGCATGAGCTGCCGCTAAGGGATGGCAGCGACCTGCGTTATCAAGTGCATGGCATGTTCTATCCATCTTTGTGCAAGTCCTTTTTATTTTTATTGTAAAGATTTGGCTTTTAAAATCTGTTTTTTTCCCCTCCCAAACACCTGGGAAGGCCGTTACTGCCACTAGGGGGGGCTGAAACAGCCCTGACTGCCCTCCAAATGCTTTCTCTCCAAAATCAACAACAAAACAAAATAGCAGGGAAAAGACAGAAGGGATTAAAGACTTCAATAAATGAACAATAGTATTTTCTATTGAGCTTGTCGGCTGGAAACAGCTCTCCTTTAAAGGTGTTAAATGCATATCAAGTCCCACAACAGTCCCTGTAATGGGTCTGGTATATCTTACGGCATGAGAGCAGGTTTTGTTTCAGCAGGCTACAGCCCAGGGAGGTTGTTTTCTTTCAACCGAGAGAATACTCTCTTGAGCAGGTGTTTTTCTCAGCCCCTAAATGGCATTTCAGGGATATGAATATACGCTGCTGTGGTGTTTGCCACACGTACGTTTAAACCTCAGGCTCTTAAAGTAGTAGCGAGATGATGGCTGAAGCCACCAAGGTTTTCTCCATACAGTAACACCACCCCGCACCGCATGCAGGCACGACTGCAAGCCTTGTGTAAACTGCCTGCTGTTGGGAAGGCTGCAGAGTGGCTGTGGACCACGGTTCTTGAATAGGATGAGGTTTACAGAGCTGGCTGGGACTTGACCTATCCCCTTGTTGCCACCTTGTACCTGTAGGTGCAAGGATGAGGGGGATTTGGGAGCATGTCTGGTGCCAACTGCGTTAGGGGCTGTGGATAGCAGTGATAGCAGGGCTGTGTGTGTTTGTGCAGGAGAGGGGTGCCGGCTGTGTCCCGGCTGTTACACTGGATCAGTGCAGTCGCCCAGATGCTCCTCTGAGGGCCCAGGGCAGGCAGCAGGAATTTCAGCTTCAATCTGGCTTCTAAATTTGGAGGTTTGGGAAGGGAGGGCTCAGATTTCGACTGGAAGGGAAGGAGCTGACAGGAAAGCACGGCTTCAGCCGTCCCCCTCCCCCCGGCACTGACAGAGGAACCATTTACAAAAGGCCGATTCTCTTGGGAACTGAGAGGCAGGAACGCAGCGTCTGTGAGTAATTTCCTGCTCAATATGGCTGCTCTGACTCACTCCGTTCCCCTGGGGTCACTGCGGGACTGCAGCGCACTCGCTGCCTCTCGCTCTTCCCCTCAGCTCTCCCTCTTCGCCCTTTGTGGATGGAAGGGGAGGATTTTTTTGTTTCCCTCTTCGTGCCCCTTGTTTTTCCCTCCCCAGTTTCAAACCATAGCCAAGCAGTCCCTCGCTGGGTGCCCTGGGTGAGCAGGGCCGCGGTGGTGGCCGTGCCGGGCATGAGCGTGGGGCTCACCAGCCGCATTTGCTGCCTCTGTGCTCTCCAGCGTGCCTGCTCCAGCCTGGGAAGGAGAGGAAGCAAAGCAGAATGGTGGTGGCTGATGAAAGCTGTGCCCCTGCAAAGGGCGGTGATGCTAGGGGAAGGTTTGGTATCGAAACGCATGCAGCCAGATCTCCTGTACAGGGAGCAGAGATGCTTTGGGTGACCTGCTTGGTGCTGAGCTCCCTGGCAGCCTTTAATAAGGGTGCCCGCCAGTGCCAGATCTTTGTGCTTAATAACACGCCAGCTCTGTCGAGCAGCATCGTGCTTTGTGTTTCATCTTGTATCCGCGAGGAAAGCGCACACGGCAGAGGGGAGTGGGAATGGCTGAGTGGCTCATCTGTCATCCCCCAGCTCACAAGAACTGCCGAGGGGAAGTGGGGATGTGTCTGTACTCTCCCAGCAGCCGGCAGAACTACAGCCCTGCTTCCCCTGCTGCTCCAGCCCTGGGGTCAGCAGGTTTGGAACACGTTCTCTTCCAAGCAGTGGGATGAGTTCCCCCTACTCCTTTCACTCTCTTTCTTTCTCTGCTGCGGGTTAGTGCCACACAGACCTTGCAGAAGGGCAGCAGCAATTTCCCAAAGCAGATTGATTGGCCTTGCTTGCTTTTACAGCAGGCAGAGAAGAGGTTTGGGAGGCTTTTCCCACCCTTGCTCCAGGCCTGTGCGTGCGTGGAGGGAACGGGTTAGTTGTTCGAGCCCTGAGTCGAGAATGAGAGTCCAAGAGATTCCTCTCTCCCCACGCTCCTTTTTAGCATGAGCTTCAGCCTTGTGGTTTCTGATGTCATGGGAACTTCACTCAGTCAGAGAGGCTGTGTTGTATTTCTTTTTCTCCCTGAGGGTCTGTTTTTGTTCATGGAGGAGAAGGAGAGACAACTACCCAGGGAATCCACACGCAACTGTCCCTGATTGTAACGTCCCTCCCTGCCCTCCCTCCTTCAAACCCCTCGCCCTAGGAGGAGAAACGCTGGAGTGTAAAGAAAAATAAAATTAAAACCATTTAAAGCTGTGACTTGCAGCTTTGGCACTGGTTTGGAAAGCAGAACTGGAGAATGTCCCCTCTACTCTTGCCTCCCTCAGCGCCCTCCTCTGCTGGAGGCAGGTGTGGAGTGGACTGCGGACACCGGAGCCGCTGCCAACTTGCGCTGCCCTCTGTTCGAGGAAGGCAGCGGCGGTTGTTGCTGTTGTCCCCGTCGCTTGTTGTTGATCTGAATGGGGCGTGAGTCATTTTCTTGGAAAGCCCAGCAGTGCTGCACTGGGAGGTTTCTGGGTAGAACAGGAACAGCGCTGAGCCAGGCTCTGCTGGGGTGGGGGGAGAACGGGACTTATGTGGGGCTTTTTAAAGTGTTCATTAAAAGGAGGTGTGCAGAGGGAGGTCTGACTAGGAGAGCGTGGCAGGAAAGGGCTTAATTCTATCGGGGAAGGAGGGGGAGCTGGATTGCCACGGCTTCATGTGATGTGGCTGCAGCGGGAGGGAGGGAAGAGAAGGCGCAGTGAGGTGGCTGGTGCGTGGGTCACAGGGCTTGGTGGGAATGTTTGCTTGGAGAGAGTGTGAGCATGAGTCACCGCTGGTGCACGAGTTTCCTGGCTGGCCTGGCTCCCTCAGCCTTGCTCTTGGGTCTCTTTCAGATGAAGACAGGCCCCTTTGCTGAGCACTCCAACCAACTCTGGAACATCAGCGCCGTGCCCTCCTGGTCCAAGGTCAACCAGGGCCTCATCCGCATGTACAAGGCAGAGGTGAGCGCCATGGGCAGGGGGAGGCTGCTCGGCCACACGCCTCTTCTCTTCCACATCATCGTGCATCAGCTCTTCTCCTGTTCCCTGGGTGGGGGCCCTTGGCAGTTCAGTGCTTCTAACCAAAGGAGGCTTCTGCCTACCTTTTGTTTACCCCCCAAACCAATCCCAGAATGGCTATTCCTTGCTGAGGTGAATTTGCCATTTCTTGTTTGTCCATGGTGCAAGTTGCAGGTCTCCAGCTTAGGGCCAGTGCCTTGACATGCTCATCCCTCTTGTCCCCACACTGCTTTTTTACCAACCGGAGGGGACCTAAATTATCATCCTGTGTTTTGAGAGCCCCAGAGCAGGCTGAATGCTTCCTACCAACCTCCCCTTTTCTGTGCATTGTGTGGGACCGGTGAGGCCACTGCTGCCTCCACGGCTTGGCAGCATTCCACCCTCCTGGGCTTTGCCCCAGCAGGCTTTCCTGGCGAACCCTGACCTGGGGAACTGGGCAGTTTCGGCTCTCCCTTATCTCTCCTTCCTGCTCGAGCTAACTCTGAGCAGAAGGAAGCAGGACAGGAACCACTGCTGCCATCTCTTGCTGGGAAGGATGGGACTATGTTGGCTCTGTGGGGAGTCATCGTCGGAGGAGCGTGGGTGGTGCAGCTCCCCAGTACACCCGGAGAGACTGGTGGGATTTGAAGGACTTAATCCCGTGTCCTGTGTTCTCTGCTCAAGGCATCTGTGCTCCTGTTGCTGGGGCATAGAGCTGAGAGGGCAACTCCACTCAGGCCCAGTGCACGAAGGGGTTAACCGAGCCCAACTTCACGCTCCCTCCCCCAGCCCTTCCTCTGCGCTGCACATCCTGTGTTTAGGTTCCAGGCCACATACCTCTCTAATCTGTGAGGTGTCACTCCCAGGCCCGCTGGCTCCTTCCGCCCCCAGCTCAGCTTTCCTCCCGGCCTCCAAAGAGGAGAAGCGGGGCTGGGAGTCGACCCTCTCCGCTGGCTGCTCCTTGGAGGGGTGCCCCGGGGTCCCCCCTCTGGGACTGCTCCCACTCACAGCTCTGTCATGGGAGCTGGAGATGCTTCCTGCTGGGAAACCCTGAGCTGGAGGCTCTGGAGGGAGATTTGGAGGGGCTGGAGGGAAGACTCCATTGCTGGGAGCGCTGTTAAAGTGAAACATTGGTCCTCTAAAACCTAGGGCCTGAGCATGGTCTGCTGCTGCCTGAAGAGTCCTGCCTTGATCCTCACTTTCACAGAATCACTAGGTTGGAAAAGACCCACTGGATCATTGAGTCCAACCATTCCTGTCATTGCCTTTGGCCCAGTTCCTTCCCACACTGTCCTGTACCCCTGGTGTGTGGGTGATCCCAGCTCGTACACCATGAACTCTTGCCAGAGGAGCTTGGCTGTGGTGTGACCAGCGTGCAACACGCACATCCACTCGTGTCTTGGAACCACCACGTGCCAGCAGATCTGGGGACAGCACAGCTCAGGGATCCTCTAGAGAAAGGGATATTCTCTGCCTCTTTTAGGTACCCCAGACATGGGCTTTCCTTGAGGCCATGGTCTGTTTTGAATAGTAGATGATGTTCTACGTGGAAATTCTGGATCCAGTGCTGGTGGGTTTCTAGAAACATCCAGACATGTAGGTGTCTCAAGGGAAGAATGCAGACACTGCTAGAAAGAGTAACGGCACAAGTTTAGGCTGAAGTGTGGAAAACATTGAGTCAACCAAAGTGCTTTAAATTTAGGTTTTTTTCTCGAAGAGCGTTTGTAGATCCTGAAGGACTGTTCCTAAGAACATGACCCTCAGGCAGCAGTGTCTTCTGCCATTGTACGGTGCCGTGTTCACCTGGACAAGCAGTGGAGGTGGGGACGCCTGCTGAGGAGTCTTCAATAGATGCTTTAAATCTGCTCCGGGGAGCCTCCCGCCCTGCTGCCGGCTCAGCCTGTTCCTGCCTGCCTTGGGAGATGAGAGGAACGTGGATGTGGCGGTGTGGCTGGGCAGAGCTTTCAGTCATGGTGTGCTGGGCCTTGCAGGTTTTATCAACATTTGTAACTGGAGTTGCTCTTTGACTGATTTGCTGGGAATGACACAATGCTCAGGAGTCGCTGAGGCTTCATCCTTTGAAAACTGAATCCTTGTGGGTGTTTCAGGCTAGGCACCCAGTCACTGCTGAAGATGTCTGCTTGTTGCTGGGTCCTGGAGCGAGTTTCTCCTCGCTGTACCCAGCTGTGCAGCCTTAACCGTTGCAGTCTTTCTCCAATGAGTCGTTGCAAGCATTAGCAAAAGATAAGTGAGCCGACAGCCCTCAAGTGCTGACATGGCCCTTCATCCAGCTCAAGGCTGAGAGCTTCCGTGGCAGAGCTCAGGGCATGTGATGGAAAAGAAGGGAGGTTTGGGGTTGTGTTGCTTTTTGTCTTAACTGGCTAAGGCGAGAGCAAGAGAGCACAGAGATGGGATGAGGGGCAAGGGTTTTAAGCTGAAAGACAGGAGATTTAGATGAGATACTGGGAAGAAATGTTTTTCTGTGAGAGCGGTGAGGCCCTGGCCCGGGTTGCCCACAGCAGTGATGGCTGCCACATCCCTGGCGGTGTTCAAGGCCAGGTTGGATGGGGCTTGGAGCCCCTGATCCAGTGGGAGTTGCCCCTGCACATGGCAGGGAGATGGAACTGAGTGGACTTTGAGGCCCCTTCCAACCCGAACCATTACGTAATTCTATGATTCCCTTCTTTGTTCTCCCCTCCCTATCTCTCTCCCCCTCTGATCACCCATTGCAATTACATCAGGTGAAATCAGGCACTTGGATGGAGGCTCCAGCTCCTTCAGACATTTGTGGTGCCTGAGAAGTGCTTGATGCTGGACAACCCTGACCATGACTGGGTTTTGAGTGGCGGCAGTGGCAGGGCGAAGGGGTCACTTGCTTGAAGCAGAGCAGGAGAAATCAAATCATGCTGACTCACAATCTGCTCTCACTTGGAAGGAGTGGGATAGTCCCCAAACCTGGTTCATTTAAAAAGCACTCCGGATGCTTTATCTTTTCTCTGTTCCCATTATAGGATGGCTTTAAACCACCATCAGAAAGCTCGGGTGTGTCCATGTGGCTGGGAGCTCTAGCCTGGTTCCAGGCACTCCACGGTGCTTGCTTCAAGGCATGTGGATGGGCAGTGGACTGAAGGCAACTTGTCTTCAGCTCTAGGTGTTTGTGAAATCTCAAGCATGTCTGTTTATGCTGGATAAATATAATGCGTGAAGATGTGTTGACTTGGAAGCACAAGGGCTTTTCTTATTCTCTCCATTAAAGAGGAGTGAAGAAGTTGACGGAATAGAGTGTGGTTACAGCAGCAGCCTCTATGTTTCTCCCCTGAACCTGCTTTTTGAGTCTCCTCGCCTTTCCTTCTCCGCTGTACTCGGACCTGAAATACTTTTCGTTGTGACTCTCTAGTCCTGCTTCCATCTGTACGGGTTGGACCTGATGCATGTTTCTGCTCCCTAGTTGAGTCCTGAGCAGGGCTTCAGTGTGATTGAGCTGATGGCAAGAAGAAAATAAGCCTGTCCCCTGCACTGAGTGAGTGTTGGCTAAGTTTCACCCACAAGTGGTGCAGGGAAGGTCCTGTCTCTTGGCATCTCTTATAATCCAGTAAATTTGTGCTAATCCTGCTGGCTAGAGGAGGAAAATTTGCTTGTCTCTTGTTGGGCTGACAACATATTAAATAGAATGGATACCCGTTCTTCCTGCTGATGGTAAAGTCTCTCCATCCAGAGCCCAAACCAGGCTGGTCTTTGTGAGACTCCTGGAGCTGGTTGGGCTGACATTTCTAGCTGTCAACATCTCCAGTTTTCACTTCTCTCTCTCCTTCCCTCACGTCACTGCTGTCCAGTACTGCTTCTCTGAGGCTTTGTCTAAGTGGTTGTGCTGGGAGATGGCAGCAGCTCTGAGCATCCCACGCATTAGGAAGCTTTGAAGGTGATATGCCCTAATGGTCACAGAGTTTTTCTCCTTGGTGCCTTGCCATAGATGCTTGTGGGTTTCCACATGGCTGCTATTCCCTGGGAGTGGATGCAGCCTTGCTGTGCTTTCAGCACCTCCAAACTTGCTTTGGCTCCTTTGTGCTTGTGAGTTCCAATGGAACCTGTTGTCTCACCTCTGACTTCAAACCGATTATCATAGGCAATATAACATAATTTTCAGAGCACAAATCCTCCTGCTTGCCCATGGTGCCAGCATGAGGACAGGCTACCTGCCACTGCCTGTGCCCTGCCTTGGGGGAAAGAGCTGCCCAGAGCACACTGACCGCTTCCTCCTCATCCAAGAGCTGGGATCTCTCCTGCTGCAGCAGATTCTCAATCCGATGGGTCTTTTCCCACCTGGTGATTCTGATTCTATGATTCTGCTCAGCCCTGTGGAGAGCACAATGCTCCTTCCTATGGCAAAGAGGTTTTGTAACATCACCATGGCTCTTACCTCCCTTTGGTAGGAAGGAGTTGTGCTTCAAAAGCAGCGCCTGGAGGAACTGAGCCGTACATCCTATCCCCAAGATCTGTCAGGGAGGCTGCTGGCTGCAGGGCTTTGACACCCTCCTGCTTCAGGATCTGCCTGGTGCCGCACCCCATCCCCCTGGCTCTGAGCAGATGCCATTTGTGCCAAGGAGTTGTTGGGGCTGGATGGACTCCTGTTGGTTGGTAGCTGCTGTGCTTTCGTTGTGTGTACTTCACACCTCTCGTGGAGCAAGACTTCTGCGAGCAGACTGATGGCTGGGCACAGGGAAAGGCTCTCTTCCCAAGACACTCGGATTCCTTTTCTCCTCTTTCTATCAGTGCTGTCTGGGGAGGGAAGAACTTGCCCCTCTGCCTGCAGCGAGGAGGTGGCCACCATCTTACTAGCCGTGCTGCTGGTGATGAGTTCTTGTTGCAGTACAGTGAGGTGATCATCACCCTTGTTTAGCGCAACTACCACGGGGATGTTAGTGTAGGCGCAGCCACTGGCTTGGTGCACACGTACTGCTGAGGTTTGTGTGTCTGGAGGTCTGTCTGTGCTCTGAGTTTTGGGCAGTCTGAATCTGCAGTGACTCAAATAAACAGCTCTGAGTGGCTCTGCCAGGCTAGTGCTGGCAAGCTTTGACGTGGTTATTGACCACAGCCACCGACCTCCCTGCCCTGGTGGGGGGGTGAGCAGAAGGGGCTTTGCCCTCCAGTCCAACCCTCCCTGCGCAGAGCAGGGGCTCAGCTGGAGGAAGCTGAGCTCAGCTGCCTTGTAGTGGATGTGTATGATGGATCTGTGATCCACACTCCCTCTATCATTGCTCTGCAATGCAGGGTGGGAATTTCAGGAGTGAGGGGACGTTGGGAATAGGATCGTGTCTTAAACTATGGCAGCAAAATCACCGGTGCTTGTCTGTCAAAGACCTGAGAGTCTGGAATGCAGTTGGGGCAGCGCCTTGTGGCTACAGGATGGTGCCTCAAACCCAGAGTAGGGGCTCTGTCCTGGGGTGAGAGTCTCTTCCCTGGGGGGTTTCTGCAGCTCTCAAAGTGTTTGTAGGGTGAAGCTCTTCAAAGAGATCATCTTGAGCAAGGAGAGGTGGTGAGAGAGAAAGCTGCTGACATAAACATGCCTCTTCTGCTCATGCTCCAGGCCTGAATTTCAGCAAGGAAAAGGCTCTGGCTGAAGGAAAGGGGATGGGGCTATGAGTGTTACTGGCCTGAGGAACCTGGTGGGAATGTTGAGGGAGATGTGGGGCTGATCCCTCTGCCTGAGACTGACCTGAGTGGGCCCCATGCTTGCTGCCTCCTGACCCCGAGGCTCTGGCTGTGTGCGTAAGGTGGAAATATCTCCTGAATTCACCCCTCTTTATCTCTCCCCCTGCAGTGCCTGGAGAAGTTTCCTGTGATCCAGCACTTTAAGTTCGGCAGCCTGCTCCCCATCCAGCCTGTGACGTCCTAAGGAGCCGCGGGAGGAATAAAGGCAGCGGAAGCATAGCGTGGCGCTCTTCCTCCTCCCCTCACCCCCTCCTCATCACCTTGCCCGTTACACACAGCCCATTCGTTCCTGCACATCCTCATCGGTAACCGCAGATCCAAAGCACTCGTTGACCTTGCACGGGAGACAGGACCTGGAGCAGCTCCTCCTGCACGTCCCCAGGATGGGGATGTCTTGCCAGCGACCAAGCCGGGGCTGTGCTTCTCTGCTCTGCTGCGTCCATGGGCAGCGTGACTGCCGTCTGCGTGGCTCTGGGCGTGTGAATGGGGTTTGAATAGAGGCTGCCTTGCAGCAAAAGGCTCTCTGCTTCCCTTCCTGGGAGGAAGGGGGTGTGGAGGGGAGGAAGGCACGCGTGTATGTGTTGGGCAGTGGGAACTGCAATTTCCCTTTTGAATTTCATTGAAGTTTCCTGTTGCTGTTTGGTTTGGGAAACCACTGCAAGGGGTGAGGCGTGAGCCTGCACGTGCCCGTAGGCAGCCGCCTCCGCTTGCACGAGGGGCTCTGAAATGGGTAGAGGAAGCTGTAGGGAAGGTCTGTGGGTTGCTGGAAGCCCAGGGTGCCATCTCTCCCTTATTCTGGGTAACTAACCCCCCTCCTTCCTCCATCTCTTCTACAAGGTTCCCTAGGTCTTCCTTTCCCACCACCGCCTCTTCTTTCTGGTGAAGCTGGGAACCTTCTGGGCTGTAGGGGGTCTGAGCTGGCTCCGGAGCCGGAGATAAAGTCCCTGGAGGGACCCGGCTCTGTGAGAACAGCTATGCAAGGACACTGCTTGAGTGGCGCCTGCTCCGGCTCCCTCTTAACGGGCACAAAACCTCCTATGTTCACGTGTTCATCGCTGGGTCCAACCTGCCCCCTACACTCCCTGTTTCCTCTCTGTGCTTTGCTGCCCCGGGGCTGGGCTGGCCTCAGTGGCACAAGGTGACTGTGTTTGCTGCTGCTTGGTCATAAATTGTAGTGACAGCCCCATCACGGAGGGATTTCTCCACGAAGCAGTGTGCTCCCCGGCTCTTTTAGGGAAACATCCCTGGAGCAAAGGCAGCATGGGGGGGGGCAAGTGAACAGCTCTGTCTGCATTTATGTACTTGCGCTGGAAACAAAAGGCCTGAATAACCCAGGACAGCGGGTTTTATCTGGAGAAAGCTCTTCCCCTTTGCCATTCCCTGCTGGTGTTGCTATGCTGGACCTCGGGCAGAGGGACCACATTTCCAACGCCACCAGCAGCAGCATCTTGAAGACAGGCAGGTGAATGAACAGGGATGTGGTCCAGAGCACACCAGCAGCATCACTAGGAGGGCAGAAATCGCTGGTGCTGTGGTTGAATTGAACCGTTGTGTCCACCAACACAGTCCACAACTTTGCAGATGGGGAGATGTTTCTTTGGGTTTCCAGGCTGGATGTGGGGGAACAAGGCTCTGGTCTGGTATTTGTTTGGGGTCAGGGCAGCAGGAGGAGGCGGTGGGGCTCCCGCCAGCCAGGCTGCTTGGCTTTCGCTGCTGTGTGGCTTTACTGAGGGAGGGAGGGTTGGGAAGGAAAACCAAAAGGCCTGCTTGTGAATAGTTTTCCCCACAATTTTCTTTTTTCCAGACCTGCTTGTTCCCTCTTCTAAAGGTTCTCTCAGGCGCTCAGGGCAGGGAGAGCAAGAAAGGAGTTGAAATTAAGAGCCAGTGAAATGCAGGTGTCTGCAGAGTGAAAGCAGAGCTTTCCAGCACTGCTGCTGTCCTGTCTGCTCCTGGCTTGGCCCTGGGTGGGAGGGGACAAGGATCTTCTGACCTGCCTAAACCAACTCTATAAACTTGCATTATAGATGAAAATGGAAGACTGGAATTAAGTCTTGTTTTACTCCTAAATGGGATGTGCGATTTATCTTGGCTCTCCAAGTGGAGCGGTGCTGGAGATACGTGTGCTTGCTGGGACTTGATGAGTCCAACTCCAGTGGAGCAGTTTAGCAGCCAGTGCCTGCATCAGAGACCCCGGGTGTCTCCGTCTGTGTCTCCTCGTGTCGCTATGTGGCTTTTGGCAAGTGTCACCGTGCTTTAAAGGGCTGTGCAGCGGCTGAGCTAAAGCCCATGGTTTCAAAAACCCTTGAAGAGTTGGGTATGCGTCTCTCCTGGTCATGTTATGGAAATGGGGCTTGCAAAAGGATGGGTGGAAATGCTGACATCCGTGCATGGGAGGGACATCAAAAATGTGAAATACGGCACCAAAAAAAAGGCTGAGGAGGCTCACATACTGCTCTGTGTTTCTTGCTTCCCTGAGTCTGTACGTCCTGCTAGGGAGTTTTTGGACTTGAAGCAGCTAATTCTTGTTTGAATCTTATCAGCCCACTTAGGATGTGTCCCTGTCACTTGGCAGTCAGCAGCTTGTGCTCCTGACCCTCCACCAGCATCCATCACTGGTTCTTGGAGCTCTGCTTTTCTCCGGGTGGGTCCATGCATGTAGCAGCACCCAGGGCTGCTCAGTGTCCGAAGCGGCACTCCACCTCCTCCTCCCACGTTGTGGTTTTAATTAAAGTCTCTGTGTTTTGCACTGGTGGCTGCGTTGGTCTTTCTCAGCCTGGGGTTTGCTCCGCTCTGGGAGCAGAGCCAGCGAAACTGGTGGCTGGAGCCTTCGGAAGAGGCTTTGTGGAGGCACTTGCCTTGTTGGTGGTTCATCTCTTGCTTGCACCAAATTGACTCGTTATTTAAGTGCATGAATCAAGTATATCTGGTCTGTCTTTGTATTCTTCCTAGGTGTCTTTTTGTCTTTATAGTATGTTTTATTTATTTATTTAACAACTTGGCTGTGTCCACCCCTCTCTCTCCCAGCTTGGATTTGGCAGGTAGGTGATGTGCAAAGCCTGTTCCCAGGCCAGCAAATACCTCTTGGAAGATCAGAGACTCATAACCAAAGGACGTTTGAGCCTTGTTTTTGAGGCAGGGTGAGAACTGGAACCTTTTCCTTCAGCTGTTTTTTCCTGTCCTGCTGCAGGGGCTGGCCCGGGACTTCCAGCACCAGTTTAGAGCAGCAGTTTTGTGTTGGATTTATGTAGAAAATTATACCTGGACCTTCTTGGGAGTGGTTGGAGGTAGCGTAAATGTGCTTAGGGAGTGCTGAGTTCCTTGTCGCTGGGTTGTATCCTCTCCGTCAGCACAGGCCAAGTGTGTGAGCGCACGTTGCTAAAAGTGGCAGCAGCGTGGAGGGACGGATGGTGAGCAGAAATGTCATCTTGGATCACAGATGTTTTCTTTGAAGGCGCTTGGATTCGTCTTGAACGTGTCCCTTGGTGAACATGACGTGCGGTGAAGGGAAAGCAGACGTCGTGTGGGTTTCTCACCATCTTCCCGCTCAGCCCCCTGCCCAAGCCAGTTTTTGTTTAAATTGGCTTGTGATGCGTAGGCCGGTTTGTGTTCCTCTTCAGCAGCCGTCGCCTTTACATGGGGTGCGTTTCTGAAATCGCCGGCAGCCTGCCCCTGTCTTTTACTTTGCAGCCCTCTTTTATAAATGAGCGTTCATGTCAGCCAGTAATAAATGAAGAGTTAAGAGAAGCAGCCTCATCTGGTGACAGCAGGAAAAGAATAAGAGGTAGAACTATTTCATGCCATTGTTGCTGTATTTGCTTGTCCCCGGTGTGCCACTCAGTTCCATTACGCAGCGCTGGGCTCCTGCTATTAAACAAAGAAGTCCCCACTGCAGGACCAGTGTGTGTTGAGCAGCAAAACCTGACAGTTTTCAGGATGAAGATGTATTTCTTATCCCAAGGAGCTGGTATTGAACCCCACAAGAGCCCTGGATGCCACATTGTGACTTCCTTCCCGAAAGGGAGAAGGAGCAGAAGTGAGTGGGAGAAGGTGAAATCGGTGGTTAACGATAACCTGAACTCTCCTGGTGGGAACCTTCTATGCTTGAGAAGCTCAGGGGCATCTCAG
Source organism: Piaya cayana (assembly GCA_013389865.1). Taxonomy (NCBI): domain Eukaryota; kingdom Metazoa; phylum Chordata; class Aves; order Cuculiformes; family Coccyzidae; genus Piaya; species Piaya cayana. Next base: position 38,265 of record WAAB01006864.1, read on the forward strand.
TGCTTCAGCAAGGGCTCTTCTGGCTCAGATGCAGAATTTAACAGGGTCATTTCATGCTCTAATAGCCAAGAGGATTGATCTTCTCCTTGAACATTGCTTCCCCTCAGGTGGATGAGCACTTCCCATTGACAATGGAGCAAACTCCTTGAGCATCTCGGGGACAGGCACATCTTTTCCTGGACTGATCTTCTAAAAATGGTGCCAAACCTCAAACTAGGATGAGCTCAATTGAAAAAAGGCTGCTTCCACATCACATTTAGCGAGGGCTGAACCATGATGGGCATCTCCAACTTGGAGATATGCTTGTTGGGAAGAGCACAAGGCTGTGAGCAGGCTTTGGAGGTTCAAAAAGGCTTTTGAGGGGGTGGAGTGGGTGCTTCTGCTTGCTATAAAAAGCCTGGGCTTGGGAATGTCTATATCGGCCGGCACTACGTGGGGCATAAATACAGTTGTCGCTAAAATTGGAATGAGTCACTCCCCATGTTCCCAGTTGCAACTGTAACACAGATAATAAATTACGTCGAAATCCCCCATCTGAATGTGGGCTTCTTAATACTTGGTGCATGCAAACCCGTGGCAGTGGGAGCGGGGTCCTGTGGGCACCGAGGTGTTGCTTGAGTCCTCCTGAGAGCAGACTTGCTTCCTTTTGTAAAAAGGGACGAAGGATGTGCTCGAGGATTTGCTGAGACTATGAATGCAGGAAGGGGGGAAAGCAGAGGAGCAACTTCCTATCACTTGTAAGAAACTTGGGAGAGGCAAACCCAAGCAGACCATACTTTGGTTGCCCAAAGCCCCATCCANTAAACCCAAGCAGACCATACTGCACGAGTCAAGGTAGTTATCTATTTTGACTTGAATTCCTCCCGGTTTTAGGTATGGAAATGTCTTTTTCTTTGGAGGTGGTGAGGTCTGTGATGCTGGACCAAGCCTGGTGAACGGTTTGTAGAATCGTAGAATGGTTTGGGTTGTAAGGGAGCTGAAAGTCCATCCAGTTCCACTGGATCAGGTTGGAAAAAGCCCTGTCCACCCTGGCCTTGAACATCTCCAGGGACGGGGCAGCCACCAGTGCTCTGGGCAACATAAGCCAGTGCCTCCCCACCCTCATGGTGAGGAATTTCTTCCTAATGTCTGATCTACATCTTCCTCCTTCTACTTTTAAGCCTTTTGTGGAGCTGTTGAGATGCCCAGCACTGCAGCCTTCATGTAGACACAGCACTTTGGGATTCAGCTGGAGGTGGTTGCAATGCTAAAGGAGATAAAGGAGATGTGTGTGGTACAACTGCTAAAAGAGCAAAACATTCCAATATTCCTAAGAGCCTATTTGTCCTGTGATGTCTATGAACTATATAAAATTGACTGGTATGGTGGTTAGAAAGAAATTCCAGCCAGAATGAGCTACTGGAGCTTGTTCTTTTATTGGTACCAGCTCCTCGCTGAAAACAGTGGCTCCCCACCAGGTCTCACTGTTCCGTGTTCGGAGCATATACCTTTAAAAATATTAGTTTAGGTATTACACATCCGCTTTGAAAAAATTCCCTTGTAGGCGAGAATAAAACTTACAAAAAGGCTGTTACAGAGATCATCAGCTCTCTATTAGATAGCTTGGAATATGCTCCACTAGCACCAGAGTTTAGTCTTCTCCAAATTACTGTGGAGGATTTGACTGTATCTTGCTGATCCATCCACATTTTAATTTCCTCTGCACGGATACATATTGCAGGATGCTGGAAATCCCCAAGCCCAGTGGAGCTGCAAGACTGGATGTTTCATCCTGTAACACCAATAAAATGTTAATGCATACTAATAGCAACAGCAAAGGGGTTTATGGAGCGAGCGGGGAAGTGTTTTATAATTGCCAGGGTAGCTGTGTCACAGAGAATTTGGGGTTAGAGTCATCAAGGGTTGCGCTTTGTCAACACAGGGAAAGGAAACCCCTCAGATACACCTCAAACCTACTAATTTTTATAATTAGGGGGAAGAGGGGAGATGACTCCCTAGGGAGAATAAAACATAAATTGCATATAGATGTGACAGCCGCCCAGTGCTTTGGGNCATTTACATGGAGAGCTGCTTCAGCTTGGCCCTGCGGTGCCTGCTGGGTTAGGCAATGCCTCTGGCTCAAACCTTGGCTTGGGATCCGTTGATTCTGGAAAATCCCCAGGTTTCAGAGCACTCCTATTAAAACAAGCAGCGCTGTGATCATCCAGGCTTTTCCTCTTCTGCCTGTGGACCACGGAGACCCTGTGCTCTGGTCCAACGTGAGAAAGAGCGGAGCTGAGACCAGCTGGGGCAGATCACTGGTTCCTGGCACGGTGCTTCTAACGGGGCATGATCTCCACAGCCTTG
>WAAB01006866.1:1543-25030 GCA_013389865.1 Piaya cayana
AGAGAGGAGGGTGCTGGCCTCTTTTCCCAAGGGACAGGATGAGAGGGAATGGCCTCAAGCTCCACCAGGGGAGATTTAGGCTAGACATTAGGAAAAAGTTTTTAACAGAAAGGGTCACTGGGCACTGTCAGAGGCTGCCCAGGGAGGTGGTTGATTCACCTTCCCTGGAGGTGTTTAAGGGAACAGTGAACGAGGTGCTGAGGGACATGGTTTAGTGTTTGATAGGAACGGTTGTACTTGATGATCTGGTGGGTCTCTTCCAACCTGGTTGTTCTATGATTCTATGATCAAGGCAGCAAGAAATATTTAGGAATAAATCTGGCTATTCCTGAATTTAAAAATATGCTATATTCTATTATGAAATTCTAAATAAAGCTAGAGAAAGGTCACACCATCCAAAAGAACAAGATTTAAGGGAACTGAATTATTTATTTTGATTTAGGGTTAGCGATCCAAGATGGGAAACTGAGACTCCTCTGCATAAGCAGGTTTCAGCACAGAGTATGCTGAGCTTAGCCACAGCCAATTCCAAAAGTGCTTTTGCAATGGAGCTCACATCACCTAGGTGCAAGCCAAATCAGAATTAGAGTGAGGACTTCCCAGAGGTGGCTGCTGATGTACAGCCAGGTAAATATGATCTGTGTATATGGATAGACCATCTGCTTATCCTTGATATTCCAGCCTACACAACCCACTTAACAGTATTTGGGAGGAGCTGGGGGGCCTTTAGCATGAATCAAGACATGAAGTGAATTGATTTCCCTAGGACTGTAGAAAAATAGCTGAGGATTTTGGCTAGAACTCCACCCCATGTTAAGTAAGCATCACCAGGGGAGGGAGCCTGCATTGATCTGGAGGATTCAGACAGGTTTGTACCAGGAATCTACAGAACAAAGTTCAGAACAGTTCTTGGAAATGTTTTTTTGCCTGTTTTTTGACAGTTTGCAATCAAAATTGTGATAATAAGAGAACAGGGAAGATAGTCTTTGGCAAGGCAAAGCATTGTGGATTATCCATGGACTCTCAAGGTGTGCTCTTTCCTTAATTATCATTAAGCATCAAATAATTTGGAATTTAAAAAAACCATAAGAAATGGATACATTTTTAATTTCTGAGGGATTTTTGCTCAGCACATCTTTCCTACTTACAGGAAACAATTAACTAAATAAAAATCAGTTTGAGTAATGCCAATCTGCATTTTTCGGGATGCATATTCTGCCTTTCTATCCTTCCACTTCCCAAAGAAAACACTTTTTGAGAGAAATATTTCTCAGTTTTAGTATTAATCCTCTCCTCCTAATCTAAGCATTCAGAGATACACCAATGTTCCTTCTCTCTCTTAAAGGGGGAGCTCTGAACCATACAGAGCAGCAATGATGCAGTCTGATGAATTACAGGCTGGGAAATAAGAAGGAATAATTTCTTTAGCTCACCCTGTCCCTTCAAAATACCAAGTGTCAATGGATGACATTAAGTCTACGTGCTAGTTTTCAGCTTGGCTCACTAAGCTGCTGCGGCCCAGTAAGACCTTGGCTCCTTCATGAACATTCACACCTTTGTGCACTTGACCTTTTCATTATGAGACTTGGCCCCAACTTTTCTTTTTTTTCTTTTTTTTTATTTTTGTAGCTCTGTGCTCATTGAATGAGGATAAAATGTAATGCAGGGAAGTTGTCTCTAAAAGGATGGGGTAGAATAATAGAATCATAGAATCACCAGGTTGGAAAAGTCCTCCTGGCTCATTGAGTCCAACCATTCATATCTGCCACTAAACCATGTCCCTCAGCACCTCACCTACCTGTCTTTAAAATACCTCCAGGGGTAGTGACTCCACCACCTCCATGGGCAGCCTCTGCCAGAGCCTGATAATCCTTTCTGTGAGAATTTTTTCCCTGATATCCAGTCTGAACTTCCCTTGGCCCAGCTTGAGACCATTCCCTTTTGTTCTGTCCCCTGTCCCTTGGGAGAACAGCCCAGCTCCCTCGTCTCCACAAAATCCTCTCAGGGAGTTTCAGAGAGCAATGAGGTCTCCTCTCAGCCTCCTCTTCTCCAGGCTAAACACCCCCAGCTCTCTCAGCCGCTCCTCCTAACCCTTGTTCTCTAGCCTCTTCACCAGCTTCATTGCTCTTCTCTGGACTTGCTCCAGAGCCTCATCATCCTTCTTGTGGTGAGGGGCCCACAACTCACCCCAGAATTTGAGGAGCGGTCTTACTAGGGCTGAGTCCAGAGGGAGACAAGAAAAGGTAGACAAGAAAAGGGTGGTAGGAAAAGCAACTGTGCATCTGGAAGCTTCGAGCTTGTCCTGAAGGGCATGATCACTCTTCTCTGCACCAGGCTCAGTGACAGTTGGCGTTGCAATTCAGTGTGTCTTGGCCATGCTAGCCCAGCTGGCTGGCCACTTCCTTCAGACGTTTGACTCAGCTGAATGTTCTTGCTACCCCTCGCCAAGAAAGAGCGCCCTCAAACCACGCGTGTGCCAAGTGAGCATTTTTGGTTTGTTGTCTATTTTTTCTCCCCCACTGAGATTCACATCTCCAGTCATTTCAGTTGTTTTCATTCATTTTCATTTCCTGGATGATCTTAGCCAGATATTCTCGTTTCAGAAAAAAAATATCATAGTAATAATACTCCCACCCTCCCCTTCCCCTAAACCACATACACTAACACACTAAATTTGTAGGTGGCATCTTGCTTCAGGTTTACTGCTTTTTTCCCAAACTCAAGCCAAAGGTTGGAATGCACAGTTACATTACCAGTCACATTAGTAACAAAAACTAACAGCTGAAATGAAGACTCCAGTTGGATTACTCTGTCCAGCTGTGGAGCCCTCAGAAAGGAAAGACATGGACATGTCAGAGTGGGTCCAGAGGAGGGTCAGAAAAATTATCAAAAGCCTGGAACACCTCTCCTAGGAAGAGAGGCTGAGAGAGTTGAGGTCGTTCAGCTTGGAGAAGAGAAGACTCTAAGGAGACCTTGTTGTGGCCTTTCAATAATTAAAGGGGGCTTATAAGAAACATGGGGGAAAACTTTATTGCAGGGTCTGTAGCAATGGGACAAAGAGTGATGATTTTAAACTAAAAGAGGACAAATTTAGACTTAATATTAGGAGAAATTTTTTCACACCGAGGGTGGTGAAACACTGGCACAGGATGCTCATTGAGGTGGTAGAAGCCCCATTCCTGGAAATACTAGAGGCCAGATTAAACGGGGCGTTGAGTAACCTGGTCTAGCTGAAGATGTCCCTGTGCACTCCAGGGGGGTTGGACTAGATGACCTTTGTGGTCCCTTTCAACCCAGACTATCCTATGATTCTATGACTGCGAAAATCTCTGGACATCAGGAGGAACATATTCCAGTGTCTTGCTTTGTGCAGCTCTAACGATGTCACAGATGGTTGCGCTCTTTTGTTCAACATGCAAACATTGCATAAGCAGATCCTCTGATCTGAACTCTAACTTGCTGCAGGTGACATCCCATCTTGTTTTCCGGCTACCAAATACTCCCACTGCTGCAGTGACTTTTTACAACCTCTGGCAGAAACAAGAATTTAGTGATGACAACGGGCTCATAAACTGGTGCTCCCACAATGGAGACCAGTTGTGGACTGGTTAAAAATTCACTTTGGGAATGCTGGGGAGGGGATTGATACAGTTTGAAAGGTCTCTTCCTGAGCCGAATGAAACAGCCAAGAACTAGTTGCACTTCATCCCTTGCTAATCAGTCCTATCTCATGTACTTGGCTTCATCCTCCAGAGTTAAAGTAGTCTTAAAATTGACTTCCTTCTGAAAGCTCGTGAGTGCCGTCAAAATGTCAGTCATAAAACCACTGAAGAACTGTACTGAAGTTTCTCTTCACGGTTATTCTTGCAATTGTTCCATTTCTCAGATGAGTTTTATGGCTTTGTAACAGATTTCTTTTAATTCCCAGTAGGATAAAATTCATGCAAAAGTGAACTGTCGAGGCCCGAAGGCTTAAACCCTGTTAGGATGTTCAAAACAGTTTCTAGTATGCATCTCGTGGTTTATCACATCGCAAAATGTATCTTTGTATATAAAGAAGACTAAAGTGGTTAAGAATATTCTGAAAGAGCCATCAAAAATATTTCTCTTACAACTACATTTTCTAACTCAAGGAGAGGTCTGATCTGAAGTCCATGAGCAAAGAGATAAATCTTGATTCATCTCAGTGGGTTCTGGGGTCCTTTTGGGGACAAATTTTTAGTTCTTTTCCTGCAATTAAGCTTATTTACATTAGATAGGAATCTGACCTTCCCCGTTTCAGTGCAGAAATGTTACCCTGCACAGGCTGAAAAATCTGAATTTTTGTCCTCTCTGTCAAATATTTTAATGAATACAATATAATCAGACGAATTTCCAACTTTGATCAGATGAATTGTAGGCTTGACAATCTAGCCAGACTGATAGATGATTGCTGGGAAGAAGGGAAGAAAGCCTTGCCTTGGTGCTGAAGGAAAAAGAAAGAAAACTTCCCAAGGGCTACTTTATGTTACCTGTAAAAATTTGTTCTGCTTTGGGAGCAACCAAGGGGTTCCTGTTTTCCCGTTTTATGATTTGGAAAGCTTGTTTGGCCAGATACTGATAACAGAATATCGCTGCCGAGTCAGATTGGCGAAGCAACTGCCACATCTCCTGACAGGGCGGAATTCATTCAAACCTTTGTCATGCAAATGCCTCCATTTGAGCTAAGAGCATCTTCTACAGAAATTTAGTCAAGAAGCAATACAAGTTTGTACTTCCACCTCCTGAATTTTAGCTACAGGAACAGCAGATGGCCTGATGATGTGATTTGAGGATACACTATGTGCTTTAGAAACAGCTGAACTCCAAGATGTCTAGACACACTATAGAACTCTAGATAGTAGCACAGAAGTCCCTAATTCAACAGCTAAAATAGTGGGAGTAGTGGACATTGTGGAGGAGATAACTGGAGATAACGGCATCCTTTGAAGACAGAACCCACCATATTTGCCTGGCTAAATTCTTGATGCTTTTTGCCACTAGTGTGGTTTGGGAAAGGAGATGAGAGCATCTGCCCAGGCGTCTCTTGCCGTGTCACACATTTAGTTGTGTTGATGTGGCACCTAGTGCTGAAAGAATTACACGCGTCCTGGTGTGCAGAAATAACCTCTGATTGGCTTGTCGCATGGCAAAGCATCCTGTGGCTGCAAGGACATCAGTCCAGCTATGAAGAAGCTGCGTTTGTTCCAGCAGCTAACTTTAGCCTAAACTCACGAAAACAAAAAAGCTTTTGAGAAGACAAGGTTTTTGTTGGCTCTGTCAAGCCTAAAGGCATCCCAGTAGGCAAGTCAGGCTTAGCCATCATTATGGGAACCTTGGGTCTGATCCAGAGCCTACTAAGTCAAAGGCAATCTATCCATTGACTACAGCAAGGTTTGGATCTGACCCACTGGGTTCAGGAGCAGAGACCTTTGTCCATGTGGAAGAGCATTATTCTCTTCTAATTCTCCAGTGTATAACAATTTTAAAGCTCTTGCTTTTTAGTTTGCCTCTCCCCCTCTACCCTTTTTTTCATGGTTTTTGTTTATTTTGGGTTTTTTTTCCTGTCTCTCTCTTCTTTGGCAGAAGACGATCTGGAAAATATAGAGGAGAAACATGATCAGGCTGTTTTCTTCAGTCGTGTGCCGCCCTCAGCTTTGTCTCAAGTAACTGGGCTGCTGCTTGTTAACCGTCATTACCTATTTCAAGTGGAATTGTTATCTGGAGCTCCAGGTTCATCAGGCAAACTGGTGGAGTGCAGCAGAGACATGGTTTTTCTTTTTGATTGATGTTTTTTATTGCCTTTTTATAGTCAGTGTGGGTGAAGTCCAGAACCAAGTCACTGCAGGTGTTCCACCCAAGTCCATAGCTGGAGTCCAGCTGCAGATTATCACCTCCTGGGGTTAGGAGGCAATGTCACTGACTCCTTGTTCTTCCCACGCTTTCCTCTGCATCTGATACACAGAAGAGCATCTGGAGGTTTTTGCTGGAGTACTGATATTCTCTGACTTTCTGGGTGTGAGATGTCACAATGTGACATAGCTCATATCCAGGAACAGCTCTTAAGTTTCTTTTCTGAACACCACTGTAACTTAACTCCATTTTTCCCTATATTATCATGGTCTATGCCCGGATGAAGGAACAGGGAAGCAGCCAAGGGGTCTCACTGTAAAATTCGTCACAACTCCAAGTGCCTCAGTTTCACTGCTTTTAGCATCATCATGATGAACCCTCATCACGTTCCCTCAGCTTCTTATGAATCTGTAGGAATGGAGATAGATGACGATTATTGTTGCAAGCAGGGAAGTGCAAAAATTAAAGGCTCTATTAAGTTATGGGAGTCCTATTTGATTGGAGATGCCTTCAAGATGAATTCAACGTGGAATGGAAGATATGAATGAAGACATTGAGGAGACATGATAAGAATGGTTGGACTCGATGATCCGGTGGGTCTTTTCCAACCTGGTGATTCTATGATTCTATGACTTGCATCCTCCTGTGGGTGCCTTGAAAGATACCCTGTGCATAGGCAGCTGCATTGCCTCAAAACTGCACAGAAAACGTGTGTTTGTACAGGAAATTGCATCCGAGTCTTATAAATTACAATCCTTCATCATTGTCTTTCATAGAAAAAAGATATGGTTACACTTAACATTTCCAGTCCAGAGCTAGCCTTGAGAGCAACGAAAGGTCCTCTATCCAAATCTAGACATCACGTGTCCTTAATGATGCCAAGTTCATGGAATGATAGAGAATCATAGAATAGTTTGGGTTGAAAGGGACCTTAAAGATCATCCAGTTCCAACCCCCCTGCCATGGGCAGGGACACCTCCCACTAGATCAGGCTGCCCAAGCCCCATCGAAACTGACCTTCAACACCTCCTGGGATGGGGCAGACACAACTTCCCTGGGCAACCTGTGTCAGTGCCTCACATCCTCATGAAATTCTTCCTTATATCAAGCCTAAATCTGCCCCTCTCCAATTTACACCCCCTCCCCCTCATCCTATCACCACAAGCCTTTGTGAACAGCCCCTCCTCAGCTTTTCTGTAGACCCCTTCAGGGTTACCATAAGGTCTCCTCAGAGCCTTCTCTCCTCCAGGCTGAACAAGCCCAACTCTCAATTTCAATTGACTTAACCTGAGTCAGGGTATCTGCTTGATTAACTTTTTTCTAGACCCATTGGCAAAAAAAAAAAAGAGGCACTTTTATTTCCATAACACAAAGTCTGTACTAAAGTAACCCTGTATCTGAGTGTATGTTAAGAGAGTTTGCATCACCACCCCCAGCCGTACTTGAAACATTCACTTCTACCTCCAGGGCATGAGAAATTATGGAAGTAGTCCTGCAGTTTGACTCATTTCCTTCTTTAAATGGGATGTTCAGGAAACAGTCCTGGAAATTCCTCTGTGGACTTTACAGTCCTTTATGCATCCAGGCTCTTAGTCCTCCTGCTGAGCCGCGCTTGAGCTGAACAAAATATATCCTCGGGCGGTTTTTTTTCCCACACTTGATTGCTGGCAAAGGAGCTTTTAGCAGCTGCACACAGTCACCTCTGAACTCTGTTTTGCTTGCTACAGGAGGTCCCTGGCCTGAACAATGTAGAGCCTAATTAAATCAGCGCATGATGCCTTTGGTTTGGAAAGTGACAGCTGAATAACTTCAATGACACAACAAGGTCTTTTTACCCAGCCACCTTGTAATAGATGACTTGGTCATGCAAATGTTTCCCTGACATCCAAGCTTGTGCAAATCCTAGAAGCTTCAAGGGTTTTGGCCTACGGACTCCACAAATCCACTGGGTAGGGAAGTAACCGAGACAATAGGACCCTGATTCCCATCCCTATCTCACTATCTTTTGAAGATTTGCCTGTCTGCTGTGCCTAGGATGGATGAACAACTTTGCCAGTGATCTGTTATCTCAATCAGAGGACAGAAAGCCCCAACACAAATCCCTCATTCCAAAGATAAAATAGAGATTTGAACTTTACTTGTGCAAGTGGAGTCCTGAGCCTGTTGCAAGAGGAGTCTCCAAGCAGTCTCTCTCCTTATCTCTGGAATGGGAATTACCTGTGGATGTGACGAAGATATTTGGAGGACCAGAGAAGACAGGCTGAATGGGATAACCAAAACTTACAAAAGTCCTTTTAACACTTTGATTAACTAATATTTATTATTTTTTGGGGTTTTTTTCCCTCAGAAAAGCTACCTGGGAAATGAAATGTGTACACTGAAGCAGCATTATGCAGCTCTTAACTGACACTCTGACCAGTGTGGCTGATCAGACATATCCCTTAGCTCTACTGGGGACCTGGCTCTGGGCTGATGGAATTCCTCCTTTTACAGAGCTCTGTGTAAATACTGATGCTTGTGGCTCCAGTTCCTCCTGGATGCTTCTCACTCCTCTGGGTTACACTAGGCCCCAATCTGCATCATGGAGCCAGCTATGAAAGATGATTATTTGCCTAATCTGTTTTAATGCAAACTCACTCTTACCTATTACATCAGATGCTGAAGCAGACTGCAAAATACTTCTGATTTAGAAACAGAATTTGGCTTGAAAACTTCATCATGTATTTGAAGGGTCTGTGGGACAACGTAACCTCTGAAAAGAAAGATGTCATAGAATCATAGAATGGTTTGAGTTGGAAGAGACCTTAAAGATCATCTGATTTCACCCTCCCTGTGGTGGACACGAGGCAACAAATTAGTACTCAGGAGGCTGGCGTGTGTATCTGGCTTATAATAGTTTTAAGACCAGAAAAGTCTTAAATCTGATATGGAAAGCATGGGCTAGAAATAAAAATTATTTCTCTTCTTCTGAATCCAACAACAGGTGATTGCCTTAGGAACCTCTCCCAGAAAGTCATTAAGTCCTGAAGCAGGACAGCTGCCTTTTCCCTTGACAGATTGTTCCAACAGTACGTTATCACACACTCTCAAATGTGTTCCATTTTTCAGCTGAATTAATTTAGCTTCACATTCCAAATGCTGGGGTTTATTAGAACTGCCCCTGCTAGACTGAAGAGGCCTTTAAAATGCAGTGTACGTTTTTAGAGTACTTCTGCATATGCTTATAGGATATGATTTTGAATAATAATGGTAGTTAAGCACTCTTTCCTATGTTATGGCTGGATGCATCTCTCTCCCTTTCTCTCGGCCTATGGAAAGGCACCTGGTGGTGATGTAACATGTAGATTTTATCAGATGACTCTGTGGATCTGGCATATCTGACAGGTCTTACAGAAGACCTCAGGTCTCTTTGTCTGGCACCTGCAGTCCAAGCAGGGTGCACTGGATTATCTACAGGAAAGATGAAGAGGGACTCCTTGCCCAAGAGTGTAGCAATGACAGAGGGATAATGGTTTTAAGCTGAAAAAGGGGAAAGATAGATTAGATATTAAGAAATTTTTTACTATAAGGGCGGCGAGGCCCTGGCACACGTTGCCTAGAGAAGTCATGGTTGCCTCAGCCCTAGAGGTGTTCAAGGCCAGGTTGGATGGGGCTGTGAGCAACCTGATCCGATGGGAGGTGTCCCTGCCTGTGGCAGGAGGGAGTGGAATTGGATGTTCTTTAGGATCCCTTCCAATCCAAACCATTCTATGATTCTGTGGTCTCAAACAGTAACGAGCACCTCTATTTATGTAAATAAACCCTTCTCTTCACTCACATGGAGGCATGAACATTTTGGTTTGTTTAGCTTTGAATTTGTGTTATTTTTTTTTCTTCCTGGCTAATTTAATTTAACTCAACTCAAATGTCAGGATCTGAAGTTGAACCCAACCTCAGGTGCCATTGTGAAAATTTTAGTATTGACTCTCTGTCCTTATTAGACCTCTGACGTTCTTTCTCCTGCCACCTGTATATTTCTGGAAGAGGTAGTGGGCAGCAGACTTATGTTCTAAAATAATATACCTAGCGACAACAAATAGCCCTTCTGAGTGATCATTGCTAAATGATAAAGGATTCTTGAAATGAAAAAAATCATATCTTCCTGATAAAATCAACAACCAGAACAACTTCGACACAGGATGCCCATGAATTAAAGATTCTTTCAATTCATTTTTTAAAGATCGTGAATTTCTCTTTGTATCTCATTATTAAAAAACCTGATTACATTTATTCTGGTCCAGAGAAACATGATGTCATGTCCTAAAATCACATTTTGCTGATGTCCTGGAATCTCTAAAATTGCTGGTGCTTCCCAGATGATATTCCCTGTAAACACAGGAGGTTTTGTTATTTGTTTTGGCTTTTATTTTTATGTTTGTTGTTCTAGATGGCAGTAGGCTTACTTGTTAAAAAAAACCCCTAAACTAATATTTTGTCTAATTCAGGGAAAAAAAGCTTGAGGTAAGTATGTACCTCTTGATCAGGTCCTTACATCACATTGGAAGTGTCAAATAGTTGTAGAGAAAAACACAGAGGACAGAGACTGGATACATCCAAGTTGGAATCAATTACAGTTAATGATAATTTGGGTTCACTTGCAGGCTAAAGAGGAAACTCTGCTTTTCAAGTACCGTTGTAACCATCAAGTGCTTTATCCTGGATATATAAGAAGTCATGTTACAAGCTCGAAAGATCCATTGAGTATAAAACCCCCCATTCGCAGAAGTGTGGAAGTTAAGTAGATCAATTACTTTGTGCCTCTCCTGAGAGAAGATCAAATGATTAAAAAAGACTCTCCTTAGCTATGATGTTATGAACGCCAAGTTCAGTTGTGTACTGGAATCTCCTTCTCTGGTAGTGTTTAAAAGCAGATCAGAGACACATCTGTTCAAAGTAAATATCCAGCCTCACAGAACAGAACTGGATGAGAAGATTTTGGAAGGTCCCTCCCAGCCCTGAATCTCTGTGATTGTTTTATTCCTGTCCTCCTGAGATTTTGCTTGGAGTCTGTTGTTAGAAAATGATTTAACCTACTATTTAAGGACCACATAAATTGCATCTTGACCAACATACTAATATCATAATTCTTGAACTTCCTTGGATGTACCAGAAAGTTATGCGCACTTCTGCCTGAAGAGTCTAATCCTCGAAGTCCTACTCTATATAGCTGTGTCTTCTACGCTTCTTGCCATTTACTGTGAACCAATCAGCCAAGTGGTTATCATTTAGGGTTGAATGACTTTTTGTAGGAAATAATGTCAGAAGATTGTAATCTTAGCACGTGTTCTCAAAAAACTGTGTTGTAGAATCATAGAATCACCAGGTTGGAAAAGACCTCTTGGATCATTGAGTCCAACCATTCCCCTCTGCCACGAAAACTTGTCCCTGAGCATCTCCTCTATCTGTCTTTTAAACACCTCCAGGGATGGTGACTCAACCACCTCCCTGGGCAGCCTCTGCCAGTGCCCGATGACCCTTTCTGTGTAAATTTTTTTCCTGACATCCAGTCTGAAGTTCACCTGGCACAGCTTGAGGCCATTCTCCCTTGTCCTATCACCTATCTGATTTTTATGATCTTCTTCTAATTCCAACCAGTAGATATGAAATGCCAGATCATACCTACTTCTCTCTGAGGCAATGGCAACACTCAGTTTTCAAAACTCTCCTCCCAGCCCAGTGTTTGATTTCTTTCTCCAATAAATATGCTATGAGCTGTTACAGCCTGCCTCAGCCTTCCTTTGCTGAATGAAAAAAAAACCTGATCTTTTTCTGTTCTCCTAGAAAATATAGCCTTTTCCCCAGTTACTACATGAGTGCGGGTAACAGAATTAGCAGAAATAATGATTCCTAATCTCCTTGCTTCAGATGGTCTGTTGAAAACTTGGAGATCTGCACCACTTGGGAAATCAGTGATATGGTTTATAAAAAGTTATTACCTCTATAGTTGATTTTTATGAGCCATTCAATTTTGTCCGCAGATATATTTGCATGTAAGCTTTTCCAAATCCATGTATCACTGCGACGTGTTTGGTATGGATACGGACACCCCGTACAACCTGATCTTTTCCATTTGACTGCTGGAGGCCAGAGGGCTGATGTCACGCCAGGATGCACATTCCTTTCAAGATGAGCTGTCTAGAAAACATAAAAACCCTGGGAGGTAAGGCCAGTTACAGTTGTGGAGACAACTACACAGTATTTTCTGTTACAAAAGGATCTTGGCAGTTGTAGCATATCTGTTACTTATTACTTGCAGGGAATATCCATACCCAGACACTTTGAATGGCAAACTTTGCTCTCATGAACCCACATACTAGGGTTCAGTCGGCAGATGTCATGAAGAAACAACTTGTCTATCATGGTAAGAAGTGTGAAAAGACTTTTCAAGGTCAAACCCAGACTTTCTGCAAACATCCTGAAATTTTCAGCTACAGGTTCTGCTTGTACAATGTTAAAAAGCTTTAAAAAAGGCTCAGGTAGGACTTAGTTGCCACAGCTTACGTGTAGAGTCCAGTCTTCTTTTCCTCGACCGTTCCTGATCTCAACCCTGTTCTGCTATTTCTAGCCTGAATATTTTCTCAATTCTGTTTTCCTTGACTGGGGTGGCTAAAAGCTCATCTGCCCACAGGTAGATTTCCCACCTACATCCCATCAACATCCCAAAACAAGGAAGAGGTGGCTTTGTTCCTGAGGATCCAGTGTAAATAGTGGACGTTGAGCCATCTCAGGTTAACTCAGCAGCAAGAATGGCAGCACAAAAGCTACAGCTACCTTCATTAATAAGCCAACGGGGTGATTTTCAGCAGTGGGGGGTGTTCACGGCATCTGCACAGAAAGTGGGAATCTGAGGAACAAGAACATCCTCTGATAGAATGGATTCAACCCTTTCATTTTTTTTTAGGATTTAACTTCTAGGTTTTAGACTCTCTTGGGCACTCTTCTTCCCTACATGCCAAAACTGGGAGGCAGTGCAGGAAAGAGCAGAGCACTCATGAAACCTGAATGGTAGAACCATAGAAAGGTTTGGGTTGGAAGGGACCTTATCAAGTGAACATCCAGTTAAAGATCATCCAGTTCCAAGCTCCTGCCATAGGCAGGGACTTCCCACTAGACAGGCTGAAGGGGAATGAGTGTGGCTAAGCAGTGTTGGCAACGTTATGTTTATGGTTGGACTTCATGATATTAAAGGTCTTTTCCAACCTAAATGATTCTGTGATTCTAACCAGGGTTTTAACGTAGTTGGTAGGACTCTTTTTGGGGTAATGTGTCCCCTGGGTAGAAGTGCTCACTGTGACAAGGTGATATCACCATGCTGACAGCGCTCCTAGCAGAAGTAAGTGGAAATCCCTTCACATTCTCGGAAATCCAAGTTTTAGATGCTTTCTCTTGAGAGACGCCCTCAAGCTTTAGTTTCTATTTAGAGACACCTGTCAACCTAACTCTGGTTTAGGCCTTTACGACCCAGAGAGGGATGGGATTTTAGGTAAGTCTTTTGATTATTCTTTCCTCCTATCTCTACCCCTTTGACACAAAGGATCTTTTAGATTGGCCATATGAGCCATCTAGCTTTGCACAGGGAACCCGCTCAGCTTGGAGCAGTTTCATAAACCCAACCAGCCAAACATCCCAGATATGACAACAGAGCTAACATGAATGTTATGTAGGTATCTAAGATCAATATTGGGGCAAATTCCCATGTAAGAGTGGCAACTGTCGCTTATACCATAGTTGCATGGATGGGCAAATCAGCCTGAGTGCAAACCAGGCTCCTTCTGCCTGCGTTTTGCAGCCTGGAAAGGCAAATTTCTTCCTCAAACCGGAGTTGGGGGGTGAGTCTACAGATAGACAACATGAATGGCCAAAAAATTTTGGGTTGCAATATGGACTGCACCCTCGATTTAATGTGCTTCATCCCCCTGCAAAAAATAATCTGAGGGAACATTTGCAAGAAGACACAGCTTTTCCATTGTTATTTAAAGAGTCAAAACAGTTCTTGCTTGCCCCTGTCTTGTGAAATCGGCTGAGGGAGAGCCAACCTTCTACAGACGTGTGACTTTTCTGGATGCTCATATACTGCATCGAGAACTACGTGTTGCTCTGGTCTCCTGGGTTAAGAGAGGACCAGATTGAAGGGCGGAGTAAGGGAGTTTCACGTCTTGGTCCTATAAGTGGTAATTAAATAAAACTTGTCCTCAGATATATTTCTGGAGCCACCCAGAATTTGATCTCCTCTTTTACACAAACAGCAAGCTTTCTGGAGCATGTTGGATGGGGCTCAGGATACATGGTCCTTTTGTCCCTTCTCCCTCTTGTATTTTGAGCAGTTACTTCTTATGCCTTTATTTCAAAATTCCCATTTATACAGGATAAAGAGATCACACTCACTTGTAAAGTGTTTTGAATTCCACTCATGAAAATGTCAGGTATTAATAACAAGTGCTAACATTATTAATGCACAAAGGAGTTCTCCAAAGAGTATCTGAGGACTTACGTCTACTTAGGTTTCATCAGTTTTTACTCTAGATGAGCCAGTACATAGTTTGGCTTCACTTATATGGTACTTCAGACCCCTCTGGCCTTTTTAAACAAGTCAGCACTCTAAGACTTTCTCAAACTTCTGTCATAAACCTACACCTGGAAAGCCTCAATGCCAGCATCTGTTTTCAGAAGAATAACTGCTACTCCACGAGCTGCTGTTGGTCCCAACTTGGTGGTGTATTTGTTTTGCTCTTCCCTGAGGTTGTTATTTATGCCATCCAGTTCATTAAATACACTGAATATCCAGTGCTGGGAGACCGTTGCCCTGTCGGTTCTGAGAATGCGTTTCTTGTTGTGTTTCTGCTCCAGAAACCACTGACCGGTGGGCAGAAACCCAGAACATATGCACTGCATTATCTGCCTGCTTCGCATAATCCTAGTAAGCATTGTTCTTCTTTGTGTAGCATACTTCACCCCTGGCAAAGCCCAACAGATGTAATTTAGATTTACTATTGCTACTATTATTATAATCATCATTATTACTATCATCATTATTCTCTTGGACGAGCCTTATTGAACAATTTATGAAGGCAATTCTGGGCTGCGTGCTTCGGGACATCCTCACACTTCAGGGAAAGAGGATTGTGATCCATCTGTAGCTGATCTCTGTGGATGCTGGAGCCAAAACACCGCTGAGTAACTGGGAAGGGTTCAGAAATTAGAACCTGGATGTTAGGAATAACTGAAAGAGCTGTATATATCAGTATCTCAGTCAGGATTTGAGTATACAAGGAAATAATTTCTGGCTGGATAGCAAAAGGTTTGTAGTTCAGTTGGCCCAGTCTTGTAGACACTCACACACACAGAGTATTTGGTTATAAACATTATTTGTGAGCTGCAGTGATTCCCAAAATAGTAAAGAATATCCTTGCCACATTCCCAAACAGGATGTCTTATAATTTTACCTTAAATGTTAGCAAATCTGTCATCAATTATCAGTCACGAATCAATGTACATTGTGAAGTATAAAGGACATATGAAAGAAATTATGTCTGAAATGAATCAGTTTCTGGCTACAGGACTGAGAAGCCACTGACTGGTGTTTTGCACATATAAGACAGCAATATGCTGTTTTCTTGCAATCTACAGGTAAGTTTGAGGCTCCTGGAGATGTGGAGATTGGAGGATGATCTAGCAGCCGCTGTGGCTCACTCAAATGATCTGGCATATGCTGCTTCTTGTAGGGAAAAAAGAAGGTATCTTGGGGCAGAAAGTGTTTGTTTCATGATATTGTCCTTGGTGAACACCACTAGAAAGTGATGCTCATAATGTCATGCAAATCTTCACATTTTTTTCTGAAAGGAGTAGCCCCGAAGTACTCTTAACCTTCTACAACCTCTCACTTTGAGCAATTCTTTTTAGCGAGCCTTGCAATACTATTATATCGTGATCCACAGGAGAAAGCAGATCCAGCTAAACAGTTATCCCAGAAAAGACAAAAGAAAAAAAAGGTCATGATTCACCACATGACAACTTCAGTTGACAGGAAAAAGATAGGTTGAATTATCTTTAGTTGTGAACTGAATTTTGACTTTTATTTCGTTCCCAGAAGGGATATGAGAGGACCTTGCTGAGGTCATGTAAGTGGTAGTTACCTTACTTCAACTGCATCAACCAGTTCTCCCACCCTGGCAATCAAATATATCTCAAATATAGAATCATGGAATGGTTTGGATTGGAAGGGACCATGAAGATTGTGTAGTTCAACTCCACTGGCAGTGAGCAGGGACATCTTCAACCAAATCAAGTTCCTCTGAGCCCCATCCAACCTGACCTTGATTCTTTCCAGGGATGGCACATCTAACACCTTTATGGGCAACTTGTACCAGTGTTTCACTACCCTCAGGGTAAAAATTTT
Organism: Piaya cayana; assembly: GCA_013389865.1. Taxonomy (NCBI): domain Eukaryota; kingdom Metazoa; phylum Chordata; class Aves; order Cuculiformes; family Coccyzidae; genus Piaya; species Piaya cayana. The sequence goes on from WAAB01006866.1 coordinate 17,850, forward strand.
TCCTACTATCTAGTCTAAGCCTCTCCTCTTTTAGTTTAGAACCATTATGCCTTGTCCTGTTGCTACAGACCCTGCTAAAAGGTTTCTCCTTATGTTTCTTCTAAGACCCCTTTAAGTGTTGAAAGGCAGCAATAAAATCTCCTTGGATTCTTCACTTCTCCAGGCTGAGAAAACAAGACACCAAGGAGATCTCTCAGCCTCTCTCCACTGGGTAGGTGTTCCAGGCCTTTGATAGTTTTGCTGGCTTCTTTTGGACCCCCTCCATGTCTTTCCTGGGCTGAGGGCTCCAGAGCTGGATGCAGTATTCCTGTTGTCTCACCAGAGAAGAGCAAAGAGGCAGAATCATCTCCCTTGACATGGAGGTAATGATTCTTTTAATGTAGCCCAGAATCTGATTTTCTTTCTGGGCTGCAAGCATGCATTGAAAGCTCATGTCCAGTTTTTCATACACCAGTGAGTCTGGAATTGTTTGGCTTTTAGGGTATTTTTATGTATATCCCTCTCTTGATTTACTTTTAAGGATATTTTAAAGCAAGTACTATCTGAAAATAGTCTGCAACAGTTCTGGCACTTTGATTCACAAGAATTACTTTGGCACGTTTAGGAGTTCAGGTTTTGTTTTTCATTTTTGCTTGTGTAACCGTCACGGCTTATTTTTTCTGTTTAGCGAAGTCCATTTTGCTTCAAGGGGCCGTGTACTCTCCATGGATGAGAAAAGCCCAAGTGCTGAAATCATAAGTCTCATTGCTGAGGCAGCTGCTTATGAGAGAATGAGTCCTGTGCCCAGATGAGATCCTGTGTTGTATGGGTAGAAAATCTGAATACTCTTAAAATGCAGCATGGCTAATTTAGAAAAGGGATGGATGCTGCAGTGTCTGTCAGAGTCGCTGTCGCGTATGCTCATATGGATGAGCTTGATGAGACTTCAGTATAAAATGCTTCATCTTTGAAACAGGTGGAAAAGGGGGAAAAATTACTCAGGACCCATCTCTAGATTGAATGTATGTGCCTGCATACCAGCATCATCACATAAGCTTGGTGCCTAGGCTCCCATAAGGGAAAGCAAAGAGCAGCACAGCTCTTCAGTTGCCCAAATAAACTCAGTACTATCCCTCACATTCAGAGAATGGGGAGAAAAAAGAAACATGAATGGAAGATGAGAGATCTCTGCATGTTACAGGTGATCGGAAAGAAAACATCCAGATCGAGGAAATTCCTACATGATAAAATTGAGACACCTCTCCTTTTCTTTTTCATAATCTAGAATGAGTAGCAGGATAAAAAAAAATTCTCTTTATTCTTATTTTCTTTACCCTCTTACTTTCCAACTGCACCCAGGGTGTCTAACTGAAATTCATCTTGATTCAGCTCTGTTCAGAAAGCACTGCTCTGTTCCAGATTAGAATGAGCACCATCCATTCCCTTGCAGAAAGGTACCTTGATCTTTACACTCATGGTCACAAGACTGACCTCTCACTTGTGGTTGAAGCTTAGTGCTGTAGGGCAAACACTGGTTCAGTTCTAACAAGTAAAGAAGGTCAAACTGTCTCATTTTCCCCCTCATCAACTACTCAATAAAAACCTACCCACGACTGTACAAGCTGGAGCAGGGTGTGCACATGGCTCTTTCCATGTATAATTAATGTGTCGCTGCACACTTAAGCACCTGAAATTGCCCAACAATGTGTGATCATGACCCCCTGATGGTGCCAAAAGCATTGACCCCTTTAGTGATTGTTCACTGAAGCGTGTGGTTCTCCATCAGGTTCACGCCAGCCCCAAACAAGCAGTGGAGGGACGTGACCATTTGCCCAGGTGCCTGTCTAAAAAAAGAAGAAAAGCGAATATTGATGGAGGGACTTTCTTTCTGCATCAAGATTCAGCTCCACAGTCAGATCATTGAGTTTAGTTTTTGAAACACTCGTGATTCCCAGATTAAGTGATGCCATTGGATGCATTGCCCCTGGTGTTAAGCCATCAGGCAGGGATATGGAAGGAACAGGCTTGACTGTGAACAAGCTGAGACTGGGAATTACATTTCCAGTCATTAGGAGTGTAAATTTCTGAGCATTTATAGGGATAACATGCCTACATCTTTTAAGAAGGTGTGTGACAAGCTCATGGAAGGCAATGAATTAACTCAGTAATTGATATTTCATAGAATCATAAAATAGTTTGGGTTGGAACGGATCTCAAAGATCATTTAGTTCCAACCCCACTGCAATGGGCAGGGACACATCACACTAGATCAGACTGCCCATATCACCCATATTTGTGATACGTTTAAATATTTGATCAGGTGAAGAACTTGAAGAGTGACAACATTGCTGCTTGTTAATCGCATTTGCTTATCACATCGATTATCACACTGAACTCCTTCCCCTGTGTTTCAGTGGTTCTCTTCAGGAGGCAGAAAACAATTTGGGACACGTGGGCATGTTGGTTTGAAAGAAGGACCTCATGTTTCCTTCCCGTGAAGCATCCAAGAACTTCTACAGATAAACACAATGCACTTAGTGACATTAGCGTCTTCCAGGTGCCTGATGAATATTCCTTGCTTACATGCTCCTTATCATTCCAATAAGTAATCTGAGGTCAAGAAGGCATTTTCATGCCTTTTACCTCCCTCTCAGATTTTGTCTGGATTACCTTTTATGTTCCAGAGGTATTACACCTTGTGGAGAGACATCACCAAGACCTGCAGCTATTAGGTCTCTTCCTGCATCAAAAGGAGTTTTATGAAGGGCCTACTATTCAAAACAAAAGGAGGAAAAAGGATTTATGGGAGGTCTAAGGTTTGTCCTGTGATGGCAGGAGACAAGCTGTGGCTGAGGGTTTAGGAGGAGTGTCCATAAATTAATTCTCTGTGATCAACATCATATTTACTGCAGCTCCTTTAAACACTTGTAAACACTTTTTAGGCACCCACCCCCCTGGGAATTAAGGGAGGTCAGGAAAGAGACTCAATTGCATTTTGGATGCTGGTCTTCAATTTATCATTTATGAAATAGGTCTCTGGTATCAAGGTGACCTCACATCTGCTCAGAGACATGTGACACCTCTGGATGGATTTAGGAGCAGGGCTAGAAAATAAACAATATAAATAAAGCAGGGCTAGAAAATAAACAATATAAATAAAGCTTGTGAGCTGCATTACACCTCTTGTTCAATCTGTGAGGCCAAGTTCACTTACCAGTACTAATCAGACTTCTAGGAAATTATTAGTCTGCCTTGTCTTACAGCCCCTGATACTTAATGGAACAAGGAAATTAGTTTATGGTAATTAGACAACATCCACAACCTAATCTCCCTGAAATAGCCTATAAATTTTTTTTAGATAGACAGAGCATGCTTTTTATGAGTCATTTATTATCACATTGGATGAATATCCCTGAATAGGATCATAATTTCACTTTCCTTGCAACAAATACAACAAATAGGTCACTCTCATTCTTGTCAGGGTTGTTCAGCCTAGAGAAGAGAAGACCCCAAGGAGACCTTGTAGAAGCTCATGGGAAAGCTGGGGAGGGGATCTTTATCAGGGAGTGCAGGGATAGGACAAGGGGTAAAGGTTTGAATCTGAAAGAGGGGAGGTTTAGATTAGATGTGAGAATTTTTTTCCTGTGAGAGCGATGAGGCACTGGCACAGGTTCCCTAAAGGAGTCATGGACGTCTCATCCCTGGAGGTGTTTGGAGCCAGGTTGGATGGGACTCTGAGCACCCTGATACAGTGGGAGTTTTCCCTGTACATGGGAGAGGGTGGAACTGGATGGATTTTAACATTTATTCCAACTCAAAATGCTCTACAATTCTATAGTAGAAAGCATCCTAAACTCTCATCTCTTCAAAGAGGAAACCTGACAATTTGAGGATTCCATTTCTTCTGAGTTATGTTTCTTTCAGAAATGTAACTGCAAGACACTTCAAAGTGGAAGGACATCTTTAAAAAGTTCAAATACATTTTTCTAAACAGCCTAAACTCCAAAATTTTTTTTTTTAATCAAGGATTTTCCTGTGTCTAAACCACTGCACAGCAATAGGGACTCCAGCCTGAGGTAGGTAATCAATAAACATTAAAATCACAAGAGAGCCCAAAAGGATTAGATTGCATTTTTAGGTTTAGTGTGCTTCCTTTTCTGTGCCCCTTATGTTTAAATCCAAATAATAGTAGTAATAATGATAGTAATATTAATAATAAGAATGAGAAGGAGAAGAAGGATAAGGATATGATGATGATAGAATAACTATTGCAATGTTACAAATATTTATGGGGAAAAGAAATCTAGAGAATGTAATTCCTAGTTTATCAGCATGTTTTGCAATCTTTTGTAGGGTGTTTGATGGTCATCATCGTTTCACAGGGAGACAGAATCCTTCCTGTTGAAACAGGTGACAAAAACGGTACTTCTACCTTTTGGTGATAATGCCACGAATTCTCAGTGATGAAGCCGTTCAAATACCAGAACCATTCCATGCATGGAAGTATTATTCTCATGTAGTGAGTTCTCAAATAAAGATTTGGTTGTTTCCATACNATTAAAAATATTTATGGGTCAAAAATCTAGAGAATGCAATTCCTAGTTTATCAGCATGTTTTGCAATCTTTTGTAGGGTGTTTGATGGTCATCATCGTTTCACAGGGAGACAGAATCCTTCCTGTTGAAACAGGTGACAAAAACGGTACTTCTACCTTTTGGTGATAATGCCACGAATTCTCAGTGATGAAGCCGTTCAAATACCAGAACCATTCCATGCATGGAAGTATTATTCTCATGTAGTGAGTTCTCAAATAAAGATTTGGTTGTTTCCATACATTATTTGCTTTGAGTGATTATTAGCACAAGAAATCGAGCTTTTGTCGTGCTTTTGCAGGACAGGAACTGTGAAAAAATTCAATGAATAGTATCGTACTGTTTTATCTCAGTAATTCAGTTGAAGAGAAACATCTTAATCTTCTTGAAGCTAAACACTCTAGTTTGATGTGTTGAAGTGATCCATTGTTTGGAGCTTTTTCATCATTAAACTCTGTTTCTCTGATGTGGTGGCATTAATGTAGACTCCAAAGCAGTTTCATTTTTTTTTTTAAACTTTTATAGGAGGATGATTTTATGATGAGATTACATCTCTTGTCATGCAGCAAATAAAACTCTGCCAAAAGGATTCATGTCTTAAAGTGAGCACAAAGCTTTCCAATATGTTCATTCCACAAGACAGCATGCGACTATATCTCCCACAAAGCAATGCGTAAATAGTGCAGTAATGTTGAACTGATTGGAAACAAGGTCCAATCATAGAATTACCAGGTTGGAAAAGATCTCTGAGATCATTTAGTCCAACCATACGTATCTGCTGCTAAACCACATCCTTAAGTAACTCATCTACTCGTCTTTAAAACACCTCCAGAGATGGGGACTCTACCACCTCCCTGGGCAGCCTCTGCCAGTGTCTAATGATCCTTTCAGTGAAAATTTTTTTCCTATTGTCCAATCTGAACCTGTTCAGGTGCAGCTTAAGGACATTCCCCCTTGTCCTGTCACCTGTCACTTTGGAGAAGAGACCAGCCCCCACCTCTATACACCTCCTTTTTTGTTAGTTGTATGTAGTGTACATAGTCTCCCCTCAGCCTCCTCTTCTCCAGGCTAAACAATCCCAGGTCTCTCAGCTCCTGGGAACTGTAAGACTCCTCATAAGACTTGTTCTCTAGCCCCTTCACCAGCCTTCTTGTCCTTCTCTGGATGCGATCTAGCACCTCAATATCTTTCTTGTATTATATCATTTAGCTAGAAAAAAATCTAACCCACTCTATCCATTTCAGACTTTTCAGGGTTAAGCTCACAAGGAAGAGTATCTGTGTAGGAGCTAACTATCTATAAACAGGATGGGTCTATACATGTTAGTTTTAAACACATGCATGTGCAAAATGTAAACAATTAGATATTAAGTGCAACACTATAGGAATTATACCTACACATTTATATTGTATATGGCATGAGGGGATCACAGTTCTGAATGGTGNTTTCTTGGTATAAGAACAATTAAATAATTAACAAGTCAAAATGCTTCCCCTTTACAGTCAACAATTTTCTCCTTATTCAATAAACTTGTCTTTCTACCAAGAATGAGGTTACTTAGGCAGGAAATTGGATCAAAATTTGGCCCCGTATTCTGGAACTTGGCCCTTTGAATCTGAGGCTTGAAGCAGCTTTGAAAGCTTTGGAAGCAGATGCCTTTTGATGATGGGAAAAGACTCATGGCCTGATGCACTGGACAACTACTGGAATCCCATGTCCACCTATGTCTGCGTGTGCTGGAGAGCAGCACAGTTTGGAACATTCAGCAGACACTGTGTCCCGGTCTAGGTCGAGCCACTGTCAATCTGCCACAAGCTCAGAAAGAGTGAAAATAGCATCACGAGGCAAGTTCCTCTCAGGTCACTTGATGTGGTGCGGAAAAAAAAAAAAAAAGGTAGGTTGGGAAGGTAGACAAGGGGATCCTGGTTATAGCAGAGCATCTGAAGTGTTGCTCCTCAAGCCCTGCCAGAAGCAAAAGAAAGTGCTGTGTTTTGTTCCTATGCACGGAAGTGAGATCGTACTGAGAGTATTGGATTCCCCTCTTAAAACGTATTAAAGTTCTTGAAAAAACCCCCACATACGCACACAAGGAGCTGGCTGGCCTTTTTTTTCTATGTGCTGGAAGTCAGACTGTCATCTGTGTCAGATTTCCTCTTGGCACCAGAGCTGGCTGGCTCTCCTATCCATGACTGCTAGCCAGTGGCAACAGAAAATTTATCATGACTTGTCTTCTAATAGTTTCCCACTTCTTTCTCCTGCAGCCACAACAGGCTTGGCTTACTGATTGTAAGAGGATTTGCAAATGACACCCCAAATATCCTGGGACAGCAAATCTACACAAATAGGGCATACTATCTTCTGTTTTTTTCAGCCCCAGAAATAATAATAATAATACCCTGGCTGATTTATAAATAGAAACTGGAGAACTCTTTGGAATTGACTCCATATCTTATTTGACTGGGTAGATGTGAAGTTTATTCTTGCTGGAAGCTAAAAATCAAGGAAGGTACCAGGTGTTGCAGCAAAGAAAGGGAAAATGTCAGGAAGAGGGAGTCCTGGGTGGGCAAAGATATTTTTTCTGCTCTGACAGCTGCTACTGCTGCTGAGGCT